>CM053599.1:97819870-97836529 GCA_028646575.1 Pseudocheirus occidentalis
GAGGGGGAAAGCTCTGTCCCAAATTGCTGGGGCCCTCACAGCTGCCGGAGCTATTGGTGGGATGCTGCAGCCTCCCCCCCAGCTTTGGCTCACTGAAAGTGCACCCCAGGACCACCATTCCAGACCACGATCCAGATCCAGGCTGCTCAACGCAAGAGCCCTTGGCCCTGATGGATTGCCTCAGTCCCCCTGCTATCTCCAGGCCAAGGGCTCTGAAGCAGCCCAGTGGAGGCCGCTGCTGCTCCGTTCCTGCTGCTACAATCGCCTCCCACTGTTTCCTTGCCCTGGGAACAGTTTGGTCGGACCCACTCTTCTCCTCCTGAGTTAGCAAAATCCACTGACCTTTCTCTTAGCCTTTTTTTCTTCTGACCTGATTAATGTGGTAACTGTGCCTCCAGTGCAGCCAATCTTCTCTCCTATAGACGCGGCTCCCCGCCCGATGCCCCAGGGCCTGACCCGGCCGGGGTTTTGGCCGCGGCTCCCAGACTGCTGCGAAGAGCCCCACCTGCTGAGCTGCCTGTAGCAACAGATGTGCTTTCTGTCTTTTGGAGAGTTTTGGAGCTTGAAAATCTGTTTAGAGTCCCATGTTATGAGTTTTTAGTGTGTTTGTGTAGGAGCTGCGGTGCTTTGCTGCTTCTACGCTGCCATCTTGGCTCCGCCTCTTCTAGTTTATTTTTACAGATGAGGAAACTGAGGCAAAACAGTTAAGTGTCCAGGGTCATACAGCTAGTTAGTGTCTGAGGCCATATTTTAATTCAGTTCCCTCCTCTGAATTCAGGGCCAGAGCTCTATCCACTCTGCCACCTAGCTATCCCCAAAGGCAAAAGATATCTGTGTTCAAAGCCTTCCTCTGACAGCAGCTGAGTATGGGAGCCTCTGAAGGTCACTGAACCTTTTAGTGCTCTACTCTTTAAAGATTGTATGTTTTAAAGGTGCTCACTTGCGTTGGTTAAAGGAGTTTCTTTATATAGAGAAAATTCCCTATAATAATGAAATCACAGGTCCAGTTCCAATTTTGGATAAAGAGGAAATATCTGAACAGGAGATGAAAGAGGCACATCCTTCCTCTGTACTCAGAGATTTATTCCTTAGCTACCCTTGACCTTTATGCTTTTTAGTTACCCAATTCAATTCATAGGATGATGGAATCATAGGATTAGAGCTGACAGGGATCTTTAGAGGCCATTTAGTCAAACCTTCTTATTTACAGATAAGGACACTAAGACTGAGAGACATTAAAGGATTTGCCCAAGGTTACTCCATTATCCCTATTTCTGTCTTCTGGGATCAAGGAAAACAAGTCTAATCACCTTCCACCTGACAGCACTTGAGGGAAACTATATTGACCTCAAAGACTTCTTAAGATAAAACATTGAAGGGGGAGAGTAGAGCCAAGATAGTAGAGTAAGAGCAGGGAGCTGCTCAAGCTCTCTCCCAAACCACTCTAAAGACCTGTAAAAACGACTCTAAACAAATTCTAGAGCTACAGAACCCACACAATGATAGAGGGATGCAAACTTCCAGTCCAAAACGACCTAGAAGGGTACATCACACCAGGCTAGGAGCAGAGCACAATCTGGCATAGGCTGTGCCAACACAGACAGGGCCAGAGCAGGCCTCACGGGCCTGAATCACTGGCAGCTGTGGCAGTTTCCAGGCTTCTTAATCTACAAACTCCAAAGACAGCATAGAATGTCAGTGGGAAAATTCTGTGGGACCTGGGTAAAAGAGCTCAGTCTAACTAAGGTCTGGCCTCAGCCCCAGGGCAGCAGCAGCAGAAGCCCAAGCAGCAATGGTGGCGGCAGTGTCTGCTTCAGGAACTCTGGGCCCACAGATGGTGGGGGATTGAGCACCTAATCAAAAATCCCTGAAGCCTAAGACAGTATATTCAACACCACCACTGGAA
This sequence comes from Pseudocheirus occidentalis, assembly GCA_028646575.1. NCBI lineage: Eukaryota > Metazoa > Chordata > Mammalia > Diprotodontia > Pseudocheiridae > Pseudocheirus > Pseudocheirus occidentalis. The sequence continues at coordinate 97,821,777 of CM053599.1, forward strand.
GCAGAGTCCTACCATGACAGTTAGAAAGTCAAGTATTTGAGTGGGAAGATAAGCAAGCAGCATAAAAAACCTCAGACTACAGAATCTTACTCTGGTGACAAAGACCAAAACATGAAACCAGACGAAGACAACAAAGTCAAAACCTCCAAGAAACATATGAGTTAGTCACAGGCCATGGAAGAGCTCAAAAAGTATTTTAAAAATCAAGTAGGAGAAGTAAAGGAAAAATTGGGAAAAGAAATGAGAGTGATGCCAAAAACCTCATGAAAAATAAATCAACAGCTTGCTAAAGGTGACCCTCCAAAATACTGAAGAAAATAACACCTTAAAAATAGACTAACCCAAATGGCAAAAGAAGTCGAAAAAACCAATGAGGAGAAGAATGCCTTTAAAAGCTAAATTGGTCAAATGGGAAAGGAGGTCCAAAGATAAAACATCACCAGGTCCTTCAAGTATTCTTGAATGGCACAATCTCTCTTCATTCTACCATATTGGTAGAAAGACCTTTATTTGAATATAGTTCACTTTACCAATGTCCTTTCTAAAATATATTCCCCCAAACTGAAAATGATACTCCAAATTAAGTATAGTTGGATCATTAACTCTCTAGTTATAGACTCTTTACCTTTCTTGATACAGCATGGGACGACATTAGCTTTCTTAATGGTCACATTACATTATTGACTCATATTGAGCATACATGTACTCCTCTAAAATCTCTAGGCATTTTAGACAGCTGTTGTCAAGTCATGTTTCTCTAATCCCATCTGAATTCCGCATTGAAAAACTGAGCTCTATAACTTCTCCATAGAACAGCACAACTGATATCAGGACATTCATTCCATACAGAGATTCTTGATAGAAAGGAAAGCATCTTCTAAGCTGAAGGAAGAGCACTTGGACCTGGGGTTGGAGGGCAGGATAGGGTTACAAGTCAATTCAGTTAAGTGTAGTTCAATTCAACTGATATTTATTCCCTAGGTACAAGGCATAAACAATATAAGGCAGTAAGTAGAGACATCTAGAACATCTAGACAGAAGATCTAGACTCATGTCTTACTTCTCACACATGCTGACTGTGTGACTCTAAACAAGCTACTTAAACTCTCAAGTCCCCAGGCAACTCTCTTAAGACCATAAGTTGTAGAATGGGTATAGATCTATATTAGAAGAAGGGGTTTCTCCATTGATAGTCCCCCCAGTAATAATGAAATTACAGGTCCATTCTAAAAGAAACAATGTATAAAGCCTTATACTAGGTCCTGGGATACAAAAACATATATGATAATGACCTTTCCCTCAAACAACTTACATTACAATAAGGAGAAAGACACAGACATACTTTCATCCTCTCTTGGCCATTATTAGGGATAGCAGAGGATCCATAAATAAATTTGTCTCCTCTTAAACAACCTAAACTCAATAGAGACGGCAGTCCATTGGTTTTTTTCCAATTGGAATTTTCCCACTCTTCTCAAAAGGGATTTGCTAACTCAGGTAGACGCAGGGCATAGGGCCTAACAGAGGAGAAAAAAGAAAAGAATCAGTTCCCAACACCTGCTTTTTTATTGAACCTCAGGGATATATTTAATCAGAGTGTAGACAAGAGAGAAGTCATAGGCTCATAACTTTAGAGTGAGAAGGGACCTAGAGGTTGTTTAATACAATGACAATTTCACAGATGAGAAAACTGAGGCCTAGAAAGAGGGTGTTTTGTCCAAGGTCACACTTGTAGTCAATGATAGAGGATGACCCAACATTGCATTCCCACCTCGGAGAGCAGTCTTAGTTCCCTTTAGTTCATGCCTTCAACCATAGGTTGAGAAAGAATCATGGATTTAGAGCTGGAAGGGACCATCTATCTAGTCTAATACCTTCATTTGGCAACTGAAGAAACTGAGGTCCATGGAGAGAAAGGTTAAATGACAGGTCCAAGATGACACAGAATTGGAATCCAGGCCCTCTTCATTCAAAGCCAATATATTCCTCTTTACCACACACCCTTCTTTCTAATATACTAAGAATATATCCTCTTGGAAAAGGGTATTAAGGTGCAATGGGGGGAAGCATTTTTGGAAGCATTAGGGAAACTGGGGTTCAGTCCCAGCTCTGACAGTCATTAGGTGTATAACTATAGATTAATAAGGGCAGCTAGGTGGCTCAGTGGATAGAGCGCTGGACCTAGAGTCAGAAAGGCTCATCTCTCTGAATTCAAATCTGGCCCCAGACACTTACTAGTTGTGTGACTCTGGGCAAGTCACTTAACTCTGCCTCAGTTTCTTCATCTGTAAAATGAACTGGAGAAGGAAATGGCAAAGAAACGTCAAGAAAACACCAGTGGGGTCACAAAGAGTCCAGACATGACTTAAATGACTAAAAATAGATTAATGATGTCTTCCTCATTGGTAAAATAGGAGTGATGCTCTGCCCTAACCATCTAAAATCTTTCATATCCACCTCACTCTTTCCCCTGACACTGCCACATGGGACAAGCCTTCATCACCCCAAGCCTGCAGTATCCTGACAGCCTGATGATTGGGCTTCACACATCAAGTTTCTCCCATTCCAGTCCATCTTCCACTCAGCTGGCACTTTGATCTTTTTCATCATATCACCCCCCCTCAGTAAACACCAGTGGCTCCCTATTACCTCCAGGATCCATATAAAATCCTCTGTTTGATTTGTAAAGCCCTTCATAAGCTGGCCCCTTTGTACTCTTATGGTCTGCCCTCACTGCCCTCCAGCTATTCTGTGATTCAGGGACACAGGCCTTGCCACTTTTCCTCGAATGCAAGAATCAGTCTCCTGAAAGCATATTCACCGTCAAGCCTCCATTCTTGGCTTGCTCTCCTTCCTTATCTCCATCTCCTAGCTTCCCTGGCTTTCTCCAAGTTTCAGCTAACATCCATCCTTCCGTAAGAAGCTTTTACTGGTCTCCCTTAATCACAGTGCTTTTCTTCTGAGACTACCCCAAGTTATCCTGTCTGTGTCTTATTTTTACATAACTGCTTACATGTTGCCTTCACTGTCCGACTGTGAGCCCCTTGAGAGCAGGGAACTGTTTTCTGCCTTTCTTTGAATCTCCACTGCTTAGCATAGTTCCTGGTACATCATAGGAACTTAATAAATGCTCGTTGACTGACAATAGAAATGTAATGTGAGTTATTATTGTTGAAAATAAAACCATATGTCTGAAACATCTTGGGAATCACTAAAACATTTTACATATGAGGGGCATAATTATCACAGAAACCTCATAACACCCTGACACTTGCCCCAGCTCCCCAGCCCACTGAGAGGGGGACCTACTTACCGTTCTCCCAGCAATGATGTATGTGACCGTAAATGCCATCCCTTGATGATATAGCACTGTGCAGGGCCTGATAAAATATATTCCAGGAGTGATGGCACTTAGTGTTGGACAATAGATCATTTCAATGACAGAGCGCTGATGATGGATAATACTGTAACCAACCTGACCCCTTTGGTTAAACGGGCCTTACACCTCAGTGAGCAATGGGGCAGTAATTCTCAGGAATGGAGAGAGACATGACACCAGCGGCTTGGTTCTCAGAAATGATTCCTGGCGGGTCGAGGAGGGACACATATCCCAGCTCCACCTGGAGACAGAGCAGAGGGACTCTGTGGGGCCACGGCTTCTCTTCTCACCTTCTGCCAGGCCTGAGGGATAGAGAACCAGTGATAAATTAACTGGCTAAGAGCGAGAGGAAAGTCACCTCCTTCAAGGTTTTTGTTGTTGTTTGGTTGTTTCAGTTGTGTGACCCTGTTTGAGATTTTCTTGGAAAGGATACCGGAGTGCTTTGCCATTTCCTTTTCCAGCTCATTTTGTAGAGGAGGAAACTGAGGCAAATAGAGTTAAATGACTTATTCAGGTCTCACAGCTGCTGTGTCTGAGGCCAGATTTGAATTTGGGTCTTCCTGATTCCCAGACCAGTGTGCTATCTACTCTGCCTCTACTATGCCACTACGTGTTCTAGCAACCAAAAAGTACCCCTTCCATCCAACAGATGTACTTAGGTTCAAAGAAATAGTTGCATGAGTACAGGATAAAGCTAATAACGCTGAACAACTGCTAATTTGAAAAGGAACTTGAAGTTCTTGGGGGCTATCATAGACTGAGTGTGATTCTCAGTGTAACTAGACAGAGGGGAAAAGACTTATGGGATCCTAGGCTGAAAATATTAGAAATATAATGTCTGGAAAAATAAAGCATAAGAATATAGGCCTTAGGGTGAGAAGGGATCTTCACCCAAAACTCTTTTTTTCTAATTGAAGAAATGGAGACTTAAAGAACGAAAATGACGTCTCCAGGTTTACCTAATGGCAGAGCTGGGATTTGACAGTATGGGCTTGGTCTCATGGTGTTCTATCCTAATCAGGCCACATCTAGAGTACTGTGATAAATTCTGAGTGACATGTCTTAGGAAAGAATCCACTGAGAAGAAGGCTCCCCACATGGTGAAACATTTGTAAAACATGGTACTAGAAACTGTTAGACATTAGGGACCTAGTGTCATAGAATATTAGAGTTAGGAGAAAGATAGAGGAGTCTGTCTAACCAAATCCTTACAAAAATGAAGAAACAATGACCTTTATGGGTTACAATTTGCCAAAGGTCCTGTAACAAGTTACTGATATTAGTCTTCAAATATCTCAAGGGCTCCCATGTGGAAACAGAATCACCCACATTTCACACAGTTCAAGAGCACAAGATTTTAAAAAATGGGTAGAAATGATAGGTAGGCAGCTAAGTGTTTGAAATAAGGAAACCCTTATAATCAGGGCAACCAAAAAAATAAGAGTTAGATTTAGAAGGTCATAAAGTCCCCAAACATGGAAATATTTCTGTAGAGAGATCCAATGACCACCTCTTAGCAGTGCTGTAGAAAGGATTCCTCTACGGGTCTGGGCTTTCTATACTTTTAACAAGGCATCTAAATCCTCACTGCAGAGAGCAGATATGGTGCCAAGTGCATAAGTCATTCAGATACCTGCCAGTCTCCTGGTAATGCTTTATCTGAGGGAGGTGTTCCATGTGTATGAGTGCCTATTCCATAGGTCACTTTGTAAGTAACCGCTGCCCACAATGCCAGAGAAACTCAGATTCCAGTTCTACTCTATCACTAACTGCCCTTTGACCTTGGTTAAGTTTTTCTGAGTCTCAGTTGCTTCATCTATAATCCATGGTGATGGATTATACCAGTGGTGCCAAACTCAGGTTGAAATAGGGGCAACTAAGCTATATATAAAGATGCTCAAGGGCCACATATTGACTTGAAAACTCACATATTAAAATATTTACATTCAATTGTATGTTTATTCATTTTGTTAAAAATTTTCCAATTTAATTTGGCTCAGGCCATACTTCTTATATGCTATTTAAGATCCAGAGCCAGTGTGCTTGCCTCTTCTGGATAAGATGGTGTCTAAGGACCCTTCTGACTCCAAAGTCCTTTTCAGATTAAAGTTGTATACTTTAAAGTGCTAACATTGTTTGTGTTTTTGAACCCCCTGAGCTAAAAAACATACTTTGCTGTCAATTGGAGCAAGGTAGGAACTGTGCTGGATCTTCACTGTCTGCAGTTTTCCCAAGGATTAAGCAGAGTGTCTTTCATATAGTAACGTGTGCGTGTGTGTGTGTGTATAAAGGATATTTGCATTCCCTTCATTTTTCCTGAAAGGAAGTAAAAGAGTGCATCTATGATGGCTCTTCCTGAAAGCACTAGCCCTAATTTGTGGGCTGTCCTGGGCCTTGGCTAAGACTTCTAAGGGGAATTTTTCCAGATCTTCAAAATCTTCATGCTTCTGTCCTTCTCCTACCTTAGTTATGTCAACATCACCAACAACCATATGCCCCCACCACACCCTCCATGTCACATACAGCACAAACTAGTTGTAGATGGGACAGTTTCCTTCCCCAAAGGAATCACTATTTCCCTTTTTTGGCAGGTTCTTCTCAGGAGCCAAAAACCTTGTTCCTAAATTCCCACAGCATAGGTTCAAATATAAGTCACTTTTCTACATTAGATTTTATATACACTAAGTGCAACTTATAACTAATGAATTTTTTTTTTGCTTTTTGGAAGGGCAATTTAGTGACCTGTCCAAGGTCACAAGGCCAGTTTTGTGTTAAGTGTCTGAGGCTGGATTTGAACTCAGGTCCTCCTGGCTCCAGGGCTGGTGTTCTATTCACTGTACCACCTAGCTTTCCCCCTGATGAAATTTTTAACAGTTAACATATTATTATATATTATACTACTACAGATAGATAGATAGATAGATAGATAGATAGATAGATAGATAGATAGATAGATAGATAGATTGATAGATAGATAGATAGATAGATATAAAAGTGTGTGTGTGTGTGTGTTGTATGTGTGTGTATCTAGCAAATCCCTGTGTATACTTAGCATGTTACAGGTGGCGGGGAGTGGGGGGAAGAGTGGTGGCCTTGGAGTCTGGAAGAATTCAAGTTCAAGTTTGGCTTCTGACATGTGACCCTGAGCCAATTATTAAGCCTCTTAGTATTCCTGGTTAATTCTCTGAGGCTTTAGATTGCAGAGCAGCCCCTCTGGGCAGGTACTCACCGGGGAGTTACCAAAATTTACCTCACCAGGAGTTCTCTATACCAATGGAATTCTATGTATTGGGTTTTTTGTTTCTATCCCTCCATGACTGTGCAGTAATTAAGGACCAATGTGGTATCGAACACCTCATTAGCTACTATGGGAACAACAGAACTCTTTCTCAATCCTTCATAAAGAGCTGGTGGCTCTGGAGCCACAGACAATGACTTCAAAAGCCCTGCCTGGCCCCAGGTAGGTGGAAGATACTTTACAGAATATCATAGCTAGGAAGGAACTTAAAAGATTATCTGATAACCTATTTCACAAAATCACAGAGTTGGGATAGACTTTAGAGGCTAATCAGTTCAATCCACTCCCAAAATAGGATACTCTCTGCAAAACCCCCAATAACTTGAATCTAGCTTAAAAGCTTCCAGTTGCTTAAAGAGGTGGGTTTTTTACTTTTTTCTTGACACAAGGACTAAGTCTGTTTCTCAGCCACACAATGCTCTTAATACTGTCTTGTGGGCCTAGAAGAACAAATACAATCCCACCTCCTCTTAACAGCACTTCATCAACATGAAATGCGTTATCATGTACTTTCTAAGACTTAGAATCTAAGTCATCTTCTCATTTCCATTTCCTTCAATATATTCTTGCATGACACAGCACCCAATGCCTAAGGTAAGTTCTGATTGGTTTTTTTATCTGCACTGGTTCAATATGGGGACAATGTGGCCAGATAAGTATTTTTATTTTTGAAAGATTTAGAAATTTTAGTGTACCATAAGCTCATAGGAATCCTCAGAGTCTCATGATTGTCAAAAATCTGATGAGATTGTAGACTGATCTAACAGAATAAGACTTTTCAAAATGAAGAAGCTGGTTGTTCTACCAGATTCTATAAGTCTACTGGATTCTGCCATTGACAGGCCATATCTGGAATATTTATGATCAATATCGGTCATCACATCTTATGAAGACCATTTCTGTTGAGGCAAAAACTTTGTCTTATAAGAATTGATTGAGTTGGAAAAACGTGGATTTTTGCTTAGTAAGAATTTAATAAATGTATGTGACATTGAATTCAATTGATGTTTCAACTACAGAAGAGAAGATGACAGAGGAACATGAGAACTGATGTCAGAATAGTCCTTTTCATCTCTTCTGCCAAGGATATGCAGTACTGAAAGAAAAGTCCTACTGAATGGAACGAAATTCTTCCATTTATTACCCATGATCTAAAGAGGGTCTGGATTGCAAAAATTAATCATTGTTTTCCACCACCTAGAAAGTCTATCAGAGAAGACAATGAGGAGCCCCAGGAGGAAGTGAGCAAATGCTGTGAGTTTGGGAGGAGTTTCCTCTGAAGCTCAAGAGAGATCCTAGGGAAGTATTAGAAAGGCCACCACCAGCCAAGGCTACAATGACTTCTACCACTGCGATGGGAGCCTTCTGTAAGGATGCAGAAGGCTGGGGAAAGACAGCCTGGGGGGGGGGGTGGATTTCATTAGAGTTGTGTGAACAAGAGTGAGGTGGAAAGGAGATGAATGCTGAAGAGACATAGTCGAGGGATGGCCGTGATGGCTGGTGCTTGGCACAACTGGAACTTCCATCAGTTCTGTCCCCCAAAGCCTCACAGAATATTTGATGGTAGGTAGGCAAGAAAAATGCTTGATTGGTGTTGATATTCCTCTAACTGAGAATCCATGTAGATGGAAAATATGTTTTTCCCTTTCTCTCTTCTCTGAGAAGGCATATGTCTCATGCAAAGTTTTTTGTTGTTGTTGTTCTATAAGTTTGTTCATAATCCCTGATTTAATTAGTATTTTAATGCCAGCTTACTCTAGATAAAATATGATTGATCTTAATTGCTTTTTATTTGTGTTTTATTATTTGTGAAGAGGGAATTGCAAAAGAGAGAGTGACTAGTTTTGGTGTACATAAATTTGGATACTGACTGGGGGATGAGGAATGATATGACAGAAAATGGTATTGATTTATTTTGTTTAATAAACATTCCAGAGTGATTTAAACTGAGTCCAGAGCTTTTGCCCTTAAGTAAAATCCAGTCAATAGTCATTGACATCTAGTAGAAGGCTGGGTTTTTTGAGTCACGTTGTCTGCTCCTTTGAGTTCCTTTGGTGTATATGCAGAGAAAGGATTCTATAGGCAGGTTTGGACGGAAGTGACTTAAAAGTAAATTAGGCCCTATAGGAAGAGGAAGGAGTGTCTAGATCCAGTCAGAAATGGCCACATTCCATGGGTGGAGTACCAGAGCAGGGAAAGAATATTGCTCATTTTAATTTGGCCAAATAAATCTCCACAGACACATAGTACAAAAGCTATACAAGTATTTAAGGACTTGCATGTGGAATAAGGGTTAGACATGGTCTACTTAGCCCCAAAGAGTAGAACTAAAAACAGCGAATGAAAGTTAGAAGGTGGCATGTTTAATCTTTTTTTTTCTTTTTTTTTGGGGGGGGGGGGGAAGGCAGGGCAGTTGGGGTTAAGTGACTTGCCCAAGGTCACACAGCTAGTAAGCGTTAAGTGTCTGAGGCCAGATTTGAACCCAGGTCCTCCTGACTCCAGGGTTGTTGCTCTATTCACTGCGCCAACAAGCCACCCCCTGGCATGTTTAATCTCAATGTGAGGATGGCAAAGATGGATTGCCTAATAAATAGAACTATCCCTGAGAGCTAGCTACCTCAGGAAATACTGGGCTCTCATCATCACAGATCTCACAACTTCATAATTATTAGTATTTACATAACACTTTAAGATTTGCTAACTACTTCATATACATTAACTCATTTGATCCTCAAAACAACCCTGAGAGGGAAATGCTATTATTATAATATCCATGTAACAAATGAGGAAACTGAGGGAAAGAAAGGTTAAGTGACTTGCCCAAGGTCACACAGCTAGTGTTTGAGGAAGCATTTGAATGCAGGTCTTCCAGTATGCTTATGCTTCCAAGTCCCATGCTCTAACCACTGCATTACACAGCTCCCCCTAGTGGCTGGATGACCATTTGCCAGAGATTATAGAGGGAGTTCTTCAAACGTCAGTTAACAAGTATTTATTATGCAGTTGGTCTGTAGCAGGTACTATGCCTGCATAGGAGCCAGTAGAGATGAGACTCAGATTTTCTAACTCCCTCTGATGTTCTTTCCCCTGAGCTTCAATGCTGATTACTCTAAATTCCCTCCCATCATGGACCTTCTATGTTCCAAGCTCCCTTCTAGGTCTAATGTTTTGTGATTTATATTCTAAATTCCATTCTACCTTTAATATGCCACATGTCATGTTGGGAGTGTTCTTCTAGACCTGACATTCTTTTTTAGCTTCCTTCTATCTCTGACATTGTATGTACAATGCCCTAAGATCCATTCTGGTTATAGTGTTCCAAGATTTTATGTCCTTCTGCAGATGATGATATTAGTACCACTGAGACTCTGTGAGGTGTAAGACCCTGGGGAAAGTCAAACTTCTGACTCCTCCTCTTCCATCACCAACAGCCAATCCTTCAGCTGGATGGGATTGAAATTGCTTGTATTTGAACCACATTACTACACTCAAATGGTGCACAAATCCAAACAGAATTCTATATTGCCCTTTCCACGTAGTCATATTTTCAATTGATGGCCGAGAGGAGGGATAAACAAGAGTGCAGATGTAAGACAAGCTATGGTGGGCATGACAAACTGAAGCAGCAATGCTAAGCTGTACAGTGATGTACAGTGAAATACAGAACTCCTTGCTTTCTGAAAGGAACTGGGGGAAAGAGTAGGACTGAAATTCCAGGGGACCAACTAGGACGACCAGGTTTCTAATAACAAATTTAGAAGAGGTTCATTCTGAAATCTTAGTCTTCACCAAACTGCAAGCCTCCTAATATGTTCAGTTTCTTATAATTAATAAGAATAGCTATTTTCACCAAGCCCTTAGCTGTGAACTCCCAGTTTTCCTGGTCATGAAATAAGGGTGGAGACCTTCATTTGAGTACTGGCTCTAACACTGTAACCTTAAGTTAGCCCACCTCTGTGGGATGTGTTTTCTGATTCTCTGCAGGGATTAGGTTGGGTCACAATAATCAGAGGTTCTTTAAACAGGGATTTGTGACCTTTAAAAAAATTTGATAATTGTATTTTAATAGAATTGGTTTCCTTTGTAATCTTATGGATTCTAGTTTATGCATTTAAAAAACATTATTCTGAGAAAGAAGATATAGGTATTTTCAGATTGCTAATGGGGTCCATGACAAAAAGAAAAAAGCTAAGGGCCTCTGGGTAGATTCTTTTAAGGTCTCCAGAATTCTATATTCTATGTTCAAATTTACTTCAGTTTTAGTTACTTGTACATTCTATCTTATGTTCTCTATTCTAACGTTCTTTTCAGCCACACATTTTTTATTCTGAGTTTCCTCCTAGCTTTAACATTTTATATTCTATATGTTAAGAGCCTTTCTTTCCCTCCTATTCTGATACAAAACAAACAAACAAACAAACAAAACCCTTTTATTTTATCCAGAAAGGAACTGGAGGAATGGCCAGGCATTGCATTTGACCTAGGTTCCATAACTGGTGTTCAGTTTTTCACTCATGTCCAAATCTTCATAAGCCTATTTGGGGTTTTCTTGGCAAGGATACTGGAGTGGTTTGCCATTTCCTTCTCTAGCTCATTTTACAGATGAGGAAACTAAGGCAAACAGGGTGAAGTGACTTGCTCAGAGTCACATAGCTAGTAAGTGTCTGAGGCCAGGTTTGAACTCAGAAGAACTTTCCTAATTCCAGGCCCAGCACTCTGTCCACAGCACCACTTAGCTGCCCTATGTATGTGTGTATATGTGTGTACACACATATGCATATATACATACACATATATACATATGCGGACACTCAAACACATATACATATAAATACGTACATGCACACATGTATATATTGTGTATGCACACACTCATACACATATGCATGTGTATATATGCGCACGTGTATAGATAGATATCTGTGTGTTTAAATGTGTCTGTATGAATATATACTGGGTATACCTATATGTTCTGATTTCTGTCCTAGTTGTGCAGGAGTTGAGAGGCTGCTTCAGATTCGGAGCTGTTGGTCCTGGCCCCAGCTCGAGGAGCTCACCGGGTTTCCTTGTTTTCTCTGCTTCCATATCCCTTAAGTGTCTACAATTCAGGTGCATCATCTTTCCTTGAAGATCCTTCTCACACACACCAAATATAGAAGAGACCGTTGCTCTCGGTGTTGACTTGGTTTAGTGGTTCCTCTTCAGCATCCTTTTCCTTCTATCTCCAGACTTTAACAGGGTTGGGGAAAGAGAGGTGCACAATGGAAGGTAAGCGCGTAACTGCAGGCTGATTGGGAAGTTCAACTACTATGATCTGATAAGGGACAACATAGATTAGTAGCTAGAGTTCTGGATTTGGAGTAAGGAAGACCTGAACTCTAATCCCACCTCAGGTATTTAATAGCTGGGTAATACTGGGCAAATCACTAACCTTTCTATGCATCAGTTTATTCAACCATACGGTAGAATAATATAATAGCACCTATCATTAGACTGTTGTTAGGATCAAACACAATAGGATATATAAAGCATACTGAAAACCTGAGTGATCTATGAATGTGACTTTTGCTGTCACAAGTCTCAGAGAGGAAACAGGTTACAGAAATCTGGGGGGATGGCGGGGAAAGAAGAAAGGAAGGAAGGAAGGAAGGAAGGAAGGAAGGAAGGAAGGAAGGAAGGAGGGGAGGAAAGGGCAGGGGAGGGCAGGGGAGGGAGGAATATGGTGGGTGAAAGATGAAAAGACTGAGGAAACAAAGGTTCAGTCTTCCAGGCATATCGATTTGTTAACCAATGCATGCTAATTGCCTAACAAAGAAGGACCAGGTGGATTCCTCAGTTTAAGATTGGAACACAAATAGAGGGGGAAATAGACTTTTATACTTAAAAAAAATTAATCAAGGAAGACCAATTAATTAAAAGGAAACAACATAACATTAGATAATCTGATTTCTAAATGAAGGAAAGACTAGGGATTTTCCAAGTGGGAAAAAGGAGAGTGAACAGGTGCACTTCCCTAAATTTAAGAAAAGAGGTGTCCCACCCCAGTCAAGTGTCTGTAAACAATCAAAGGAACAAGGAAACAATGACTGGTCAGTATGGGGTCAATTTTCAGATAAGACACATGGGTTGCTTAAGATGGGCAATTGTGAGAAAACTCCTTGCATCAATCTTGGAATCTGGCTGAGTTTCTAGTCAGTATAGCCTAGGTCCCTAGTTAAGGGCCTCTAAACAGCAAATAGAAATGATCCATTTTTCTAACCATGCAGGGATAGGTTCAAACAATGTAATAAGGTTCTCTCCCAAGTCCCATAATTGAATAAGATTTTCTCACAAGACAGAAGTTCAGCTAGGCCCATAATTGAATAGAAAGGGAACTGAGCTAGCTCCAGAATTGAGTCACAAGATGGAGTCAGTGTGGCTCCCTCAATTTCCACAATTCCCCAATTCCCTCCGGAAAGGAGAGAGTCAGGGAAGAAAATACTTTTCCTAGATCTCAAGAGTTCTTTCTGCATCATCTAGTCTGAGACCTTCATGTTATAAATGTAACTTGGCTTTGAATACAGAATGCTTAGAAATGCCCTGCCTACTTCCAGATAGATATGTGTGCCAGCTCAGTGTTTGAGTGCTTTGGGAAGGATGGACACCTTGGCTGCTTCTGGCCAGCAATATATGATTCCATGCTTGAGTACTTTGGGGATGATAAAGTAATTCCCTTATGAGACACTGAGCAAGAAGATCAAGATTCAGTAGAAGCTTGAAGACCAGGGCAGCTAGGTGGCGCAGTGAATAGAGTACCGGCCCTGGAGTCAGGAGTACCTGAGTTCAAACCCGGCCTCAGACACTTAACACACACACAAAAAAACTAGCCGTGTGACCTTGGGCAAGTCACTTAACCCCAACTGCCCTCCAAAAAGAAAAAAAAAGAAACTTGAAGACCAGAATCAGCAGACCATTGTTCTTTTCCTCCACCCTTCCATGTGGCATCATGTAATGGAAACTTCCTTTGAGGTGTGGGGGAAAAGTAGCTTGTTCTTTTCTCTACCTTGGCCAGCAGGCAGACATGAGTACATGGCAGCTAAGGCTCATGTCCTGACTATGCATGCCTGAGACTGACTCTCAGAGCCTTAGCTGTCTTTTTGGGTCTCTGTTTCTTTCCGGAGTAGAGGTAGATGATCTAATAGTCAAGTATTGATCTTGAGATGAATATGTCCAGGCTTAGAAGTGACCATGTAAATTCAAGAGCTTCAGAGGTTGTGGATCAGGATGACAACTAAGTGCTAGAGGGAGGTTCTTTATCAGTGAAAATAACCCCCTAAAAACCCAAGTCCTGTTCTGATTTCCCAGAAGACATGGATTTTGAGGGAGTAGTACACAATGAAGTTGAACTATAACAATGCCACGTCAGCATTCCTGAAAACTTCTATATGTCCTGACCATGTTTAAGTTGCCATCTCCCAGGAAAGTATAACAACAATTATAAGTTTCTCAATTCTATTTTGTCTTTTTAATAATTCATGCTTGTGGGTTTTTTAATTTAGCATTTCTTTTGTAAGAAATAAATATCTCTCCCATGTTTGATTTATCATGTATATTAAATACTTTTCTATACTTCTCCTAACTCTCTCCCCTCCCCTCTTTGAGGATGCCTAAATCATGAACCTAAAGCTAAGCTTTAAAGAATTTTACCCCAAGACACAAGTTGAAGAATATAATAAAAGTATCCTAATGCCATCTTATTGCAGGCTAGGCTTTCCCCAGACTGGACCTGGTCTAGACAACATATATGAGTCAAAGTAGATATACAATGTGATGAAGATAAAGTCATTAGAACATGGCAGTCTTCCCAGGCCCAGCAGAAGTTTCTTATTAACTAAAGAAACACACCCAGGGAGGGAATATAACTTCTCCAAAGTCACATAGAAAGCTAATGACACTACTGGGAATTCAATGCAAGTGTCCCATCTTCCATCCTATTATTTCTACATTCATAGCATGCTCTTTTCTCTAGGTAATAATATCTCTCCGTGGCACAAAAACACAAATAACTATAACCCACACAGAACAGCTACCAGTGTG
>CM053599.1:97836629-97859502 GCA_028646575.1 Pseudocheirus occidentalis
TAAGTTTGATAAGTGGAACTCTGGGATGACTCAAGAAAGAAATTGAAAGGGGTAAAAGGGGACATGATGACAGTGAGGACTAGAGCTAAAAGGCAAGGAGAAGGCATTGAAATGAAGAATAACAATTTATGAGATGGGAGAGAAGGAAGAAATTCAGAAAGAGGGGAGTAGAGGTTGAAGAGGGGAGGGGAAGGGAAAATGAAAGAGAAGAAGAAACTTTAAAACAAGGAAGAAAAAGATGAAAGGAAGGTGAAAAAAGACTTAAGAAGGAGAAAGAGAAGATCAGCATCTGAAGATCAGGGAGGAGGGCTTAAGCTTGAGGACAGGATGGTATAGTGGAAAAAAAAGGCCTGCTTCTATAGTCAGAGGACTTTGGTTCAAATTCTACTGTGTGACCATCTGTCCCTTAACTTTCCTGGGTTTCATCTTCTTAATCTGCAAGAATATTGGACTACTTGGCCTCTGAGGTCATATCCAGCTCTTGATCTATGCTATTATGATCCTATAACAGATAAAGAAAAAAGAAAGAAAAGAAGGAATTGAAGAATAAGGGTTTACAGAGAAAAAGAAGAAGGCACAGAAGAAAAGGCATCATGTCTAGTTCCCAGGATCTGTGTTCAAATCCCACTTCTGATTCTGGGAAAACTGTAAAACTGCTTCCTTCCTTCTTCACCTTTTCTGGATTCCCATCTATTCTCCTATAATTCACTGACCTTGAAGAGAATGAGAGTGAGAAGAAGAACTTGAGAAAGACTGAGGAAAGGACTCAGACTAAAAGACAAGAGAGGCTTAAGGACAGGAAAAAAAAGAAGGAAAAGGAAGCTAATGAGACAAAAGAAAGGAAATTTAGGACCAATTTTTGAGTCTCTAGTTTATCAGGAAGAATGGAGTTCTCCTAAACAAAGTGGAAGGAAGACAACGAAGGTAAAATGAAGCAGAGGGAAAAGGATCAAATGAAACATGCCCTAAATTCTGAACTATAAGGTAGGAGGAAAAGCAGTAATGATACCCAAAATATCACAGGAGACAAAAGCCAAGAAAGGGGCTAACAATAAAATTCATAACTGCAATGCCTACATACTAAAGAACAAAGTACATGGAACAAGAAAGCTGCACCAGGGAGCCTAACAGGAGGAGACAAATTTGACACCACTGAGATCATCTGGGACTTGGAATGATGAGACTGGTAACTGAAGCATATCTCACAAAGGGTGGACCTCATTCAGAAGAAACACTGACTCCAATCCCCTTGCCCACCATCATCAGACTTAACCTTCTGCCTGATAACACACACATGGTCCAAATTGCTTCTTTAACAAGAGCTCCCAGGCCTCTCTTAGCTCTGAAGTAATGGGAATGAGTCATTTACTCTGCACTCCATCACACCAGCTCCAATAAGATCCCATCTTCCCGATTCGGTTGGGCGACTCCCTTCCTTGCCATAAATCTTTCCTCTCTAATCATCTGCAGACATCCAGCCAGGTTGTGGTTGTGATGACAGTCTGAATTTCCCTGTTTTTCTTACTCTGCTCAGATATCTCTAGCTAGTGCCACTAAATCTTGTCCAAAGATAATAATCACGAAATTACAGTCTCAGTTGGAAGGGACCTAAGAGACCATTCAGTGAACCCTCTTGCTATAGAAGAAACTTCTCTATATCATATTAAGCAAGTAAACAGCCATCTGGTCTTTGTTGAAAAAACTCTTGTGAAGTCAGTTCATTCTACTTTGGATAGCACTAATCCTAATGAATGAATTGAAAAAATAAACCTTTTTTAAGCTTTATTCTGTGCTAAGTGCTGGGGACTATAAAAAGAGTAACACACATACACACACACACACATACACACACACACACACACCCATTCTCAGTTTACCTTCTAATAGGAGAATACAGTACATAGAGGAAAGTAGTGGTTAATGAGGGGAGTTTTATTATAAGTTTGAGTCACAAAAATGATCAGTTGGGTATGGGGTAAGCAGATGACTGAATAACTGACTGACTTTCCAGAAGTAGTGGTACAGTTGATTTAATCAATGTGCCCAGAGGAAGAAGTAGGAGTGAGTTGGGTGGTGGGGACAGGAGAAAGAAGGGTATGGAGTCCGGGTCCAAGGTAGATGAGAGTGAGTGAAGCTGACTAGTCTGCCCTTACCAATCTATACTTCTGGGCCCCAGAGCAGTGGGAATTACAAAGATAAGTGGATTAACTTTCTCTGGCACTTCAGACAAGAACACTAAGGGTTGGGGTGTTGAAGTCCAGGTTTGGAATGGAAGATGCTGGTCCAGGAGGGATGGTGGCAGTAGGTAAGAAGAGCTGAGTGATCAGCTGGTGGAGATATATATGAGGAAGGTCTTTCATCAAACCTAAAATTGTATCTTTGCAACTCCTGCCCATTAAACCAAAGCTGACCCTTGGGTGTCCAGCCACAAATGTTTTAGAACTGAGGCCCCAACAGTTGCGCCAGTAACTCAAGGGATCAGAAATGTGAGTTTCCATAGGCACAAGGAATAGCTTTCTCATAAGCCTCCAACCTGGGTCGGCTTTCGGGGTGTCTATATGTGACAGTCCCTGTTGGTACAGTAGGTCAAAGGACAGAAAGCAGGCAGGAATCTTAGAATTCATCCTAGAGCTCCTGGGACTGTAGATTCTCAGAGCCCAAAGGGATGCTGTGAGTCATCTAATCCAACCTCATTTCACAGATGAGGAAACTGAGTCCCAAAGAGGATGAGTTTTTAAGATTACACAATTTCTTTTATATGTCCCTCTTTGAAATTTTGATTGATGCCTTTTTTGTTGCATTGAATTAATTTCAGTATACATGCTTCCCCCTTCCTTCCTAGGGAGCCATCCCCTTATAACACAGATTTTAAAAGGACGGGGTGGTGGGGGGGAGGAGTTTAACAAACCCAAGCACTGTACTTACTATGTCTGGCAATATATGGAATATTCCACACCCACAGTCCTTCAGTACTACAATGGGCAAGGAAAGGGAAGGAAATAAACATTTATATGCCACCTCACTGCTATATGACAGGCCCTGTGCTAAGAGCTTTACAAATATTATATCATTTTATCCTTACAACAAACTCTGGGAGGTAAATGCTATTATTATCTCAATTTTACAGTTTAGGAAACTGAAGCTAACAGAAATTAAATGACTTACCCAGGGTCACACAGTATCTGCAACTGGATTCCTGACTCTACACTCAGAGCTTTCACCACTACATGCAGTAAAAGTATTTCAGTGCATCCGAGGAAGCTCTCACATTGCTCCTGATACCAGTCTGGCAGTGGATCATGGAATCCTAGATTTAGAGGTAGAATGAACCTAAGAGACCCCTGAGTCCATGCCCCCGGCTCATTTTACTGAGGAATGAACTGACGGACAACAGAGGACAGTGACTAGTCCAAGGTCATACAGATAGCCCTCATGCTTCTTAAAGCACTTTCCCATCCATTATCTCATCTAATCTCCACAATAACTTTGTGAAACAGTTCAGTAGCCATTCTCATCCCCATCTGACAAATGAGAAATTGGAGTTTCAGAGACAATTGAAGGAAACAGCTCAAGGTCACAAAAAGTCAGTGGCAAAGTCTATACTTGAACTCAGGCCTTGAGCCAGATCCTTGTATTTTTTTTATTCTGCTATTCCACAAAATTTCACTCTAATAATGGGAGTAAAGAAGCCATTCTCTAGAGAGTACCTCCCAGGCTATTCAGAAATAATAACAATGATGACATTGACGATGATTATGACGATATCTAACATTTATTAAGCACTTTAAGGTTCACAAAGAACTTTCCTCATAATAACCCATACAGGCAAGTAGCATAAATAGTTTAACATCCACTTGATAGATGTGAAAACTAAGACCAAAGAACTTAATTTAATTTCCCATGGTCAGTGACTAGTGAATATCAAAGCCATATCTTCTGATTCCAAGACCCATACTCTCTGAAACATACCAACACCTCTCTAAAGCCAATGTTGAATGATAAAAGTACACTTCTTAGGACAAGATACCAAATTGTTTGGATCTTAATGCAAATATTTGAATTCTGGAATATCCCTATGCTATAAAACTGATAAATACGAGGAATACAGAGAGTCATAGAAAGACTTACATGAACTGAAAAAACAAAATAAGTCAAACTAGGAAAATAATATAAAAAGTGACTATGACAATGATAATGGGAAGAAAAAAAAGAAAAAACTGAATACTATGTAATTATAAGGATCAAGCCTGTTCTCCAAGAAAAGATGAGAAAAATGTATCTCCCTCCCTTCTATGAAGAGATGGGAAACTCAATGCTTGGAGCATTAGACAATGTCATACTCAGTTGACATGTTAATAAGTCTTATTGTACCATTGTTGTTTTTTTCTTTTGTGTTACAAAATATTGGGACTGGGGAAAGGGGAAGTATATATTCAAAAATGAAATGATATAAAAACAAAAGATATAAAAATTATTTCTTTTTTAAGAGAAATATATAGTTGAGGGGGTTGAAAGAGATTATTTTTACATCTTTCCATTTCAAATCTAGGATCTTTCCATGTGGTTCTGTATCCCTAAAGAGAGGTCACCATTTTCCTACATATTTAATGTACCTGAAACTCTGCAAACTCTGAGTGTCTTGGAACTACCCATTATGTTGCTATTCCATTTCAGTTATACTTCTCAGCTCATTTGCAAAACAAAGATGACGGACAGATCCTGAACTTAACAAATGATCAAACATTTCCTTGCCCTAACCACTTTCCCAGGTTCTCTTTAAAAGTCATTCCTCAGTTGCCCCCCAGGGACCATCCCTTAGAACTGTTTTCTTCAGTTTTACAATGTCAGAATTATTTTGTTTATAGAAAAAAATAAGAGGCATAATTTCCACCAAGGGAGGAGATGGGTCATTCCCTCACAGCAACACATAAAAATGAATAGAAACTCATCATTCAGGAGCATGTCAGAAAAGGAAAGATGGACAGGATTGTTTTCCCAAGGCTCCTCTCCAGCCATGGAGTAGATGGATTTATAAATGAAGTAATCTTATTCTTATTGTAGGGAACCTAGCAATTCCATTACTTTTTGGAATGTAAAAGCCTTTGTCAGCCAGAGGAGTCCGTGGTACATCATTCTAATTATTCCCCAAAATAACTCCCCTGAGAATATTAAGCAAATAAAGATAGTTTCATAGAGATTTTTTAAATGAAATATACATGTTTGGTAGAGCTATGCTTTCCTACCTGTGTTTCTTTGCTAATACTTTACCTTACATCTTGAATGTCTCACACACACACACACACACACACACACACACACACACCTACCTACCTACCTTATTTGAATAGCAATCTGTCTTTAAAAAACAGATAAATAAAAGATATTCAACCCCAAACCACCTTTTCAATGAAGCATTTGTTGATTCCTATTGTAGTAAATGATCTTTCCTTTTGAATCTCACATAACAATTTGTCTCTAGCTCTCTAGTCCACTTTGCATGTAAATAATGTTATATATTATCATTATTTCCATTGTATCTCATCCCCATAACACTTATAAAAAAAACTGTAAGTTCTCTGGGGGCAGAGACTGTTTCTTTAATTAGAAATTATTTTCTCTAGTGCCTAGCAAGGCATTCAACTGAATTCAGCTACTCATAATAATAATAATAATAATAATAATAAACAGTTCACATTTATATAATACTACATGCTTATATATACATGTGGTTATGCAATGTTATCTGAGATGCATTAAAGTGCTCATTTATTATTTTATCCCCCTTCCCCCACCTCAGAGGGAGGGCTTAGCACAATATGCATGGCACACAGTAGATACTTAACAATACTTGCAGAATGAATGAATAAATGAAATTAATGAATGAATATTATCTCCCAAAGTCTTGTATGACTCAACCCTTCAGGGGTTGTTGTTTTATACTCCATGAAGCAGGATGTGGGAGTTCACTATCTCTCCCCCATTTCTACTGCATGGAGCAGATTAGATTCCCAAACTAATAACCACAAATATCGCAGAACATAAATAACAGCCAAAGAGCCGAGAGCCTGACAACCCCTCCCTGAAGGAGATGGGGAAAAAGTCAGCAGGATTATTTACTGCATAGCAGGCAGTCTGAAGAACAAGTAGAAGGGAGGGTTACAGGGTTCCAAGAACAACAATCGTGTCTTAAAAGCAGTTTAGTTACTTCTAGATACTCTCCCTGGGAGGTCTCCAGGCCATAGGATGCCATGATTCAGAACTGACGGCGACCTTGTGGAACACATGGTCTGCCCCACCCCTTCTCATTTTGCATAGAGAAAAATTGTGGTCCAGAAGGGTAGTGACTTGCCCAGGGTTATGACTAGTAAGCAGCGGATCCAGAACTTGAATCCAGGTCCCACTGGAATTTTAGGTGTTGTAAAGAACTCACCTTTTTTAAGTTTTCCAAAGACAAAGATGATTTTGATTCTGTTTAATTGCCTGAACCAAGGGAAGTCTCTTTTGAGTCTTCATAAAGCTGTCCACTTAAAAATATCATTTTGTGTGAATTTGTTAATCTCTAGAACAAATTTGATCAATCAAATCTGTGTCTTGATCCACTTTCTTGAAACAACATAGCAACCAAGAAATGTAGAGATAGAGAAAGGTGGGAGGGAAGGAGACATAAGACAGACAAGACATAGATAGGCAAGATATAGACAGATGATATAGATAAGATATAGAGAGAGAGAGAAAGAGAGAGAATAGAAAAAGAAATTAAGATAGACAAGATATAGGCAGACAGGTAAATAAAATATTGACAGAAAGATAAACAGGTAGACAGATAGACAGACAAGAGACAAGATATTGACAGACATAGAAAGACAAGATAGATAAGAGATAGATAGACATTGAGATAAACAAGATATACATAGAAAGATAGAGAAGACAGACAGACAAGATATAGCCAGACAAGATAGATAAGATTTTATATATATATATATATATAGAGAGAGAGAGAGAGAAGTAATAGAAAAAGAAATAAAGATAGATAAGATAGACAAGATGTAGACAGACAGATAAGTAAGATGTAGATAGATAAATAGACAAGACATAGAGAGACAAGACAGACAAGAGGTAGACAGACAGATAGACAAGATATATAGATAGAAAGATAGATAAGACAGAGACAAGATATAGATAGACAAGATAGATAAGATATAGATAAACAGAGAGGTTATAGATAAAGAAATATAGATCAGATGTACAAGATACAGACAGACAGATAGACAAGATAAAGAAGATATGACAGAAAGATAAACAGTCAGATAAAGCCGGACAAGATATTGATATAGAGAGACAAGATATACACACAGAGAAATAGACAATATATACATAGATAGGACAGATAGAAAAGCTATAGGTAGACCTAGAGAGATAGACAAGACATTGAAAGATCTGATAGATGATAGATACATAGATAGATAGACAGACAGACAGACAGACAGATAGATAGATAGATGATAGATAGATAGATAGCCAGACAGACAAATAGATTATAGATAGATAGATAGATAGACAGACAGACAGACAGATAGATAGATAAAGTGCTCACTATGTGCCAGACAGTGTGTTTGGAATATAATAGTTGATAAAGTCTCATAGAATACTTGAGCAAGAAGAGAGCTTAGAGGTTATTGAGTCTAATCCTTTCATTTTACTGATGACAGAAGTGAAGCTCTGAAGGTGGCAGTGACTACCCTAAGGCAAAACAAGTAGTTAATGACAAAGTGAATGCCTGGCACCTAAATCCTGGCTGTAAAAGGAAGACAGAGTCTAAGAGTCAGAGATGAGGAGGAAGTTCATTCTGGAAATGAGAGGCAGTCCCTACAAAGTTCAGAGATGGGGGATGATAAACTATGTGTGGAGAACAGGAAATAAATTAGTCTGACTGGAAAATAAGAGTATGTGAAGAAGATTATCTTGCAATAAAATAAACCCTGCTAAACACCCTAAAAATGAGTATAAAGGTCTGAGTTGGATAAGACCTTGGATTTCGGAGACTCTTAGAATTTAGTGTGCAAGGGCACCTTAGAGATCACCTGCTCTAACCTTATTTGTTAAATGTCCAAAACTTACAGCTACTGTTATTTTTACAAGGATCCACAAGGCAAAAAGAATTCAAACTCAGCAAACTGAGGTGATTTCTGTTCATTCAAAAACCCACTAAAAAGAAACTATTCAATTGTTTTGTTTTTTAAAAAAATAATTTCATAGTCTTTAGAACTAGAAGGAACAAGGAGCCAAGATGGCAGAGTATAGGCCAGAATCCAATTGAATTCACCTAATATTACCTTCCAAAGACCTTTAAAATAATGTCTCAAATAAAATTTTAGAGCAGTAGAGCCAAAAAAGTCAGAGGAAAACTTTTTTTCTTTTCAAAATAAGACAACTTAGGTGATCTGCAGTAGAGATCTGTAACAATGGGGTGGGGTGGGTATAGACCCAGAATATGGCAGGAGCACCAGCGATGGGCCTTGGAGGCAGCCACAAAAGCAACAGTTTCGGACATTCTCAGCCCAGAGATGATAAGAGGATCAGGCAAATCATCAGAAAGATATTACAAGGGACCTTCTCCTGGCACTGTGTGCAGCTGTTGCTGCTTAAAACTTTATTGCCCATAAGCAGTTCTGGGCCACAGTTCTAAGTGGAAAGGGGTGCTTGAGATCAGTCAAAAAAGGAACAAGGACCATAGTCACAGTTCCAAGGCCAAGAAGAGAGGTAACACTTGCAGTATCAAAAAAGCAGAGGATACGGTCATAGTTGCATGACCAAGAGGAGTGTTAGTACTTGTAGAATCAGAGGGGCACTTTCTGGGTAAAACAGAGTATAGACCAAGGGAACAGTAACACCTCTTCCAAGATAACATCACCTTGGAAACACCAAAAACTTACAGACCCCCAGAACTAACTCTAAAAACAACAGCCAAAAAAAGGCCTGAATCTTGGTACAGTGCTTCCCAATCTCCAGGTAGATACCCACTTTAACATAAAATTCAAAGTGAAGAAACAGTCTGAGAAAATGAGCAAACAATTTTCAAAAAGGACTTAACCAAAAAGAGCTATTACAGTGACAGGAAAGACCAAAACATGAATCAGAAGGAGACAACAATGTGAAAAACAGCTACAAACAAAGCCTCAAAGAAAAATGTTAATTGGATCCAAGGCCAGCAAGAATTCCTGGAAGAGTTAAAGAAAGAGATAAGAGGGACAGACATAAAATTGGGTAAAGAAATAAGAGTGATGAAAGAAAATTATGAAAAGAAAGTTAACAGCTTGGTTAAAAAAAGGCACTGAAGGAAGAAAAATCTTTAAAAACAAGAAGGTCAAATGGAAAATGAGGCGCAAAAAATTCACTGAAGAAAATAACTCCTTAAAATGCAGAATTGGCCAAATGAAAAAAAGAAGTACAAAAGCCTACTGAAGAAAATAATTCCTTAAAAATTAGAATTAAGGAAGTAGAAGCTAATGACTCCATGAGACATTAAGAAACAATAAAATGAATTTTTTAAAAAAAGAAGAAAATGTGAACTATCTCATTAGAAAAACAGCCAACCAAGAAATTATATCAAGGAGAGATAATTCAAGAATTATTGGACTGTCTGAAAACCATGATCAAAAAAAGAGCCTAGACATCATCTTTCAAAAAAAATCTTCAAGAAAGAAATATTACCCCAATAGGGAAATAGGAGGGGAATGTTATAAGAATTATCAATTAGAAAAAGGCAAATTAAAACAACTCTGAGGTACCGCCACACACCTATCAGAAACACTGGAGAGGATAAGGGAAAATAGATACATTAATGAATCATTGGTGGAGTAGTAAATTGGTCCCACCATTCTGGAGAATAATATGGAACCCAAATGGGCTATAAAACTGTACATACCCTTTGATCCTGCAATACCATTACTAACTCTTTACTCCTACTTTTGATTTAATGACACTGACCTTCTTAGTATTCCTCATATAAGACACTCTGCATTTTCTCTGACTGATCTTAGTCTCTGGAATGCTTGGTCTCCTACCTTCCTTAGATTCCTTCAAATCCCAGATAAAATCCCATTTTCAACAGGAAGGTTTTCCTGATACCACTTAATTCTACTGCTCTCCTTCCATGCATTATTTCTGATTTATCTTCTATATAGCTTGTCAGTACAAAGTTGTTCACATAACGTCTCTCCCATGCAAACTCCTTAAGAGTAGAAGCTGTCTTTTGCCATTTTTCTGTATCCCCCACACTTAGCACATGGTAGGAGCTTAATAAATTTGTATTGACTAACTGAACCTACGTCTTGTGTTCTCTTTCCACTGTTCCTAGACATCTGAGCAATCTGAATCTAAAATTTTGCAAGCAAACTTAAACAACATAGGATTCAGTTAGAAGGATCCCTAGGGATTATCTAATTTAATCAGACCCACCCACTCCCTTTTTTTTTTTACAGCTGAGGAATCTAAAGCCTAATCCTAATATGAATAGGCTAAATCACTTTGCTCAAATTTACAAAGATTGACTGTTACAAAGCAAGAGTTAGAAGCCAGGTGTTTTGGGTTTGTTTTTTTTTTCCTTAACCACACCAGGCTACATTTTGTCATTTGGTCCAGGCATCTATGATTTAATCAAATAGGAAGCAAGCAAGAGAGACCATGTTTCCTGACTCAGAGTCCAATATTCTAGACTGCTTCCCTTATAAAACTTCTATAAAGTGGGTATAAATATAACATGTGCATTGATCATCCAAGGGGCTCCAGGGTACTCTAAAATATATATACAGCCCATAGAAAACATAATTCTTCTGGATCATAAATTTGAACTAAAACTAATATGCTTCTATCACAATCACTAAACATTTAATTAACAATAACTTTGCCACTGCCTTAGAAATTCAAAGGGCTTTCATAAAATGATTTGGAAGACCCAGGACTCCTAAAAACCTGGTCTCGGGGACGTTTGTACTAACACCTTATTTTCTGTCAATAACTTGCTTCACTTTTCTCCCTTGAATTTGACCTTTGTAAACACATTCAAATATAAGATGGCCTCTAATCTTCCTTCTAGTTCTATTTTTAAAAATATACTATTTATTTATTTTAAACACTCTTTAAATGTAAAGAGTAAGGTATAAGAAGTCTGGAACAGTATATTTAGAGTAAGAAGCAAAGCAACCTTAGGAATAATCTGCTCCATTATACAGATGAGGAAAAAGGCTCGTAAAGGTATAATGAGGGAGCAAATGTCTGAATCAGAATTCAAATCCAGATTCTTTGACCCCAAATCCAGTATTCTTTCTATTATTCCATTCTTCATATTCAGACACAGAGGTACACGGAATATAGGGAAGAAGAGAAATGTAGTATACTGCAAGATCCTGGAGGGCCTTGAATGTTAGACAAAGGAATCTAGAATTTACTTAGTGGATAATAGGGAGTTACTGAAGATTGGTGAGCAGAGGAGTGGCATGCCTAAAACTGTGAATTTGATGGATTGTTTTGCTAGCTCTTGAAAGCTACTTTGGAGTGGAGAGAAAGTGGAGCTGAAAGGGAGTTGTTAAAATAGTCCAAATGAGTAATCATGAGGACCAAGTAGGTGATAATGAAGGTGGTGGGAGAGGAACAGAGAAAGAGGGGTAGATGTGAGGGATGTTACAAAAATAGTGTTGATTATATTTAGTAACTAATTAGCAAGAGAAAAGAAGAGTCAAGATCAAAAGTAACTTCAAGAGGATATGCCATCTGCCACTTTTACCTTCCGTTGTAATAGTAGCAATGGCAACTAACATAATGAGCTGATACAGCACATTAAGGTTTGCCGAGCCATTTGACATATGTATCATTTGACCTTTACAATTATCATATGAAGTAAATGCTATTATTATTCTCCTTTACAGATGAGGAAACTGAGGCAAAAATGACCCAGGGTTATACAGCTAATAAATATATGAGGAATAATTTGAATTCAGATTTTCCTGAGTCTAAAACCAGCCATTTAGTTTGCATGTCACCTAGCTGTCTCAGCTTTGATGGAATACAAGAACAGAAGAAAGTTCTTGAATCATGTGACTTGTAGATTTAGTAGGTAATAGGGAGCCATTGAAGATTTCAGAACAGAAAAGTGATATACCCAGAACTGGGAATTTGATGAATTATTTTTGCCAGTAGCTTGAAAACTGGAGTGAGGAGAAAGTAGTGCCTGAAAGGGGGGGGGTGTTAAAATAGCCCAAATGAGTACTAATGAGGACCAAGTAGGTGATAACGAATGTGGTGGGAGGAGGAAGATCTTGAAAGGGATTTCTAGAGCTTATAATCTAGTAGAGGATACACAAACACAAACAGGTAGGATAGAAGCTAGAATCTAATAAGAGAAAGGGTCAGGATATGAGACTTTGAGGGAGGGAAAAATGTCTTTGACCTGGTGATGTCCCAAAGCACCTCATTAAAGTGGATTGTCTTTGGATCTGGGTAGAAGGAGTAGCAGGGCAAAAATGGAAATTTCTTAGATACCAGATTAGAAGATCCTGCTTTAAAATCCTAGCTCAATTCCTTACTACCTATTTGACCATTTTTTGTTGTTGTTCAGTTGCTAAGAAAACCACATTTGGGTTTTCTTAGCAAAGATATTTGCCATTTATTCTCCAATTCATTTCATAGATGAACATACTGAGGCAAACAGAGGTCTTACAGTTTGTATTACCTTATTTGTGTTACCTTAACTGTATTACCCAGGGTCATATAGTTAGTGTCTATAAGGCTGGATTTGAATTCAGAAAAATGAATCTTCCTGATTCAGTACTCTATCCACTAAGCTGCCCATTATCTCTCTGGATCCCAGTTTCCTCACCTATAAATTTAGGGGATTGTATTAGCTACTGTCTAAAGTCCATATCAGCTCAAAATCTGTAATCCTAAAACTGGTCAAACACCATATAGGTTCTGTTATTTTTACCTGGCTCCAGGTGAAATTTGTGAGGTCTCTGGGGGTTACATACATTGATTTCACAGGGCTCCTAAATTCAGGAAACTGAGGTTATTTTTATTGACTAGAAATCCCAATAAGAAGAAGTTACTTAATTGCTTTGATTTTAAAAAAAAACCTTTTAATTGTATATTTCATAGTCTTTAGAGCCTGAAGGGACCTCAAAAGTCATCTTATATTTGAATGTGTAAGACACACTCTTGGAATTTATGGAAGGCAATAAAGAAAGCCACTGCCTCAAAACCAACTCAGGCCATCTGCTAATGGGCACTCAAGTTACTACTCCATTTCATAAGAATATTCAGTCAATAAATCTTGATGACATGCTTACCATGTTAAAATATTTTTCTAAATAGAGTTGAGACACAAAAAAGGGTAAAAACATGGTCCCTGCCCTCCAAGGGTTCATACTCCAAACATGGGAGAAAATAGAAGATATACACAGTGAAAATGAAAGGAGATTTGAGGGGAGATACTAGTAGTGGGTGAGATTAGGAAAGGCCTCCTGCAGAAGGTAGGATCTGAGCTGGGTCTTGGACGGAAGTGAAAACAGAGAACGTTCTAGAGAAGCAGAGAATCAAAGAAAGGGCATACAGTCCGGCATTGAGGTGCCATGTTTGAGGAGTTGCAAGAAGGCAGTGTCATTCCACCATTAAGTACATGGAAGGGAGTAAAGCACAAGAAGGCTGGAAAGCTACAAGGGGGTGAGAGTGTGAGGGTCTTTAAGTTCCAAATAGAGGATTTTATATGTGATCCTAGAGATAACAGGGAACCACTGGAGTTTACTTTTTTTAACAGATCCTGTGGTAAAAATTACAATGTATTGAATCAAATTCATTCAAAAAAGTCTTCTACTGTCTGTAATAAGCTAACAGTTCTCAGATATTTGAGGATCAAGAAGATATATTCCAATTTGCTTCAAGCCTATAGTCCAGTAGAGGACAAATGACACACAGGCACACAGGCAAAGTTAAATATCAAGAGATAATTTAATTTATGTTATTTCTTTACAGTTACATAACACTCCCAATCATTTTACATTTGAGTTCACACTAGCCCTGAGAGGTAGCTATAAGGTAGGTATAAGCATCCCTATCTTACAGGAGGGGAAACTGAGACACAGAAAGTTAAAGTGGCTTTTCTGAGGTCATGCAGCTGTTGAGGAAGCAGAAATGGAGCTAGAACCCAAGTCTTCCAGAATTAAGTCCAGGGTTCTACTTTACCCTACTGTCTCCAGATTGAAGCTACAATATAAAAGGCTTTACAAGTCAGGTTAAAGATGGATTGAGAGGTATGGAAAAGAAGAAGACCGTCTTCCCCCAGAACCCTGCACTCCTCAGGCTGGTGCCTCAGGGTTGCCTGAATGTACAAATGGACAAAAGTCTAGCTCATTGGATGATAAAGTTAGTGCTGGAAGGGCCCTTAGGAGCCACTGAGTCCAAGTGAGTCTGTTCGTTCCCCCTCACTACCCCAGCCCAGCAGGGTCTGGATGCTCTCTCACTAAAACAAAGAGCATAACAAATCCCCCAACCCTGCCAAAAACTATTGAGGGAATGATCTACCCTGGCCCAAAGGAGGTCATTCACAGCTGCCCCACACTGGGTAAGCAGGCAGCTCCCAGCAGCTGCTCCAACAGACTAACACATTAAAGTTCCACCAAAACAGAGCCCCACACGGAAACTTGAGAAATGGGCATTTTTAAGTTTGATATTTTTTTCCATAAAAACAAACTAGGACCAAGATAGATGGAAAATCTGGCACAAAAAAAACCCTGCCAAGCATAAATAAAGTCTGATGATAAAGGAAAAGTGCAGCTATGAATATTTAAAAAGAAACTGCTGGAAGTGTCATAGTAGGAGAAATTTTGAAAGCTGCCAGGCTCCGCTGCATTCATGAAGTATGCTCCATTTGGGTAGTATCCCTACAAGCCTACATACACAGTCAGGTGTAGAGAAAAATGTTCCAGTGGTCATCAGAAGCATGGGGATCGGCCATCAAATTAACTCCTACCTTCAAGCAAGTCACATTCTCTCTTTTGACCTGTTTTCTCATCTGTAAAATGATATGATCCCATTAGATGATCGCTCAACTGAACTATTGGTTCAGAATGATGGAAAGAATGTCAAAATGAAGAGACCAAGGTTTAGATCCTCGCAGAAGGTTCTAGAATGCACTAGGGATCAGGAGAGAACCTGGAGGGCCTTGAATGTTAGACAAAGGAATCTGGAATTTACTTAGTGGATAATAGGGAGTTACTGAAGAGTAGTGAGCAGAGGAATGACATACCTAGAACTGCGAATCTGATGGGTTGTTTTGCCAACATCTTGAAAGCTACCTTGGAGTGGAGAGAAAGTGGAGCCTGAAAGGAGGCTGTTAAAATAGTCCAAATGAGTAATAATAAAGACCAAGTAGATGATTAACGAAGGTTGTGGTAGGGGGAACAGAGAAAGGGAGGCAGATGTATATATAGCCCTGGGAGCTGCTGCAAAAGCATGATCTTTGAATTCACAGGAGCTGGTGAGGTGATAGGTTTGGAACTACAAGGAGGGACTTCAGGGATCATTTAGCTCAATTCATTCATTATGGGGACAGCTCGATGGCACAGTGGATAGAACACTGGGCTTGGAATCAGGAAGACAAATCTTTCTGAGTTGAGATCTGGCCTCAGACATTTACTAGCTATGTGACCCTGAGTGAGTCACTTAACTATTAGCCTCAGTGTCCTCATCTGTAAAATGAGCTAGAAATGGAAATGACAAAAGCTCTAGTATCTTTACCAAGAAAATCCCAAATGGGGTGACAGGGAATCAGACATGACTTAAATGATTCAACAACAATAAATTCATTATATAGAACAGGAAAGAGTTGCTTTACAGAGGTCCTTGACAGAAGCAGAAAGAAAAAGTGACTTGCTCAAGGTCATCAGCTAGTCTGTGGCAGAACAGATGGTTTTGCTTATCAAATTGGCAGATGACACGAAGCCAGGAGGGATACATAATACAGTAGGTGAGAGCACAGACATTCAAAAGGAGCCTGACAGGCTAGAATAGTGGGCCAAATCTAAGCAGAAATTTAATAAGGATAAATGTAAAACCTTACATAGGTTAAAAAAAATCCCTTTCCGACCTGCAACATGGGGAATGGAAAGGGATACATGGTTACAGAACAGTTGGTTTTTAAAGGAGCTTGGGGATGGGATTTGGGGGACTGTAGGTTGAATCAGAAGAAATGAGGAGAAATCAGCCATTATCAAGCTCAATGTCTGTAACAGGCACTGTGCTAAGCAATATGCAAATATTATCTCATTTGGTCCTCACAACAACCCTGTCAGGTAAACACTATTACTATCACCATTTTACAGACGAGAAAACTGAGGCAAACCTAAGGTCACACAACTAGTGTCTGAGTCTGAATTTGAACTCGGATCTTCCTGACTCCATATTCAGTGCTCTATTAATTGAGTCAAATAAAATTTAAAACTCATGTAATTGATTGCATTCAAAAAGGATCGTAACCACTGATAAGGAAATGATGGTGCTTTGCCCTGGTCAGACTACTTAAGAGATATTGTGGTCTCTTCTGTCTACCATATTTTTTAGGAAGAGCATTGAAAAATTACAAAAATGCTCAAAGAACCCTGAATGTAGAAAGTCCTTGCTTGAAAGAATTGCAAAGGTTTAACCTGGAGAGGAATAGAGTTAGGTTAGCTATGATCTGAAATAAAGGTCAGTCACATTCTGGAGGTGGTGTAGTGGACTTGAATTCAAATCCAGCCTCAGATACTTCCTTGCAACGTGACCCTGGGCAAGTCACTTAACTCTGTTTGCTTTAGTTCCTCAAGAGTTGTCTATGACTGAAACAACTCAGCAACAACACATGGCTCTATTTGGCCCCATGAGGTTGAGATTGGCAAAATGGGCTTGTTCTAGAGAGGGGAAGATTCAGGTTCCATTTAAGAAAAAGCATCCTAACACGTAAAGCTATCCAAATGTGAAACAGACTGCCCCAGGAGGCTAAGGGTTACCTCATTGGAGTTCCTTGATCAAAAGCTGGATGACTGCTTATGTATGTTGTTAAGAGGATTCCCTTTTTTGGTATGTGTTGGTCACTAAGGCCCACTTCAAGTTCAGCAACTATATGACTCTGGGAAATCAGAGAAGTACTAACAATTAGACCTGTTTGCCTCAGTTTCCTCATTTGTAAAATGAGTTGGAAAAGGAAATGGCAAACCACTCCAGCATCTCTGCCAAGGAAACCCCATATGAGGTCATGAAGAGTCAGACATGACTGAAAACAAGATGGCATCAGCCGCTGCAAAATGTAATGAGCTTCTTGTCACTGGATGTGTTCAAGCAGAGGATCAATGACCACGGAGAGGCTGTGTTGAGTGGGAGCTTGGGGAAAATGAACTCTAAGGCCCCTTCTGACACTAATGTTAAAATGAAACGACTCTACTTGTTTTTACCCAGGGCCTCTGCTCTGAAACATTCATTTGCCGGCATCAATAGGGTTATGGAAAGCTGCTATGGTGATTCAGAAGAAAATGCTCCGTTCACATTTTCTGTAAGATCTGAGTCCCAATTAAACCCAGTGTTAACTTTTGCTCTGTGAAAAGAGAAGAAGAAGACACGGATGGGCTGCTTACTTACCCTAATGAGTGAGCTCCCTGCTCTGAATTACTCCAAAGCCAGACACCCGCCCCAACCAGTATTCACTGATGCAGGGTGAGGATGTGGACTAATTTAAGTGGAATAAAAACATATTTTTACATGCTGCCCTGACACCAAGACAGGCATTTTTTCCCCACAAAACAAGTCCAATAATTGTATTGAGCTTATGCGGCATTTTCTAGCCAGGAAAGGATTTTCCAACATTGTTAACTCTTCTGGGCTGCTTTATTTAAGGAAAGGACAATAATATAGAGTCAGAAAACACGGATATGAACTCCAACTCTGCCACTTAACCAGTCAGGTAATTTGGGGCAAGTCACTTCCTCTGAGTATCAGTCTCTTCATCTGTCAAACAAGGGAGTTGAAATAATAGTACCTGTGAGGTCTCTTAGAATCTAACATTTCATGTTGTCCACCCCAAGGCTCCTTCAGGCCCTATCACTCTATCATCCTATGTGCTCTGCAAGTTCTTTGGTCCTGGGACAGTGTCCAAACCCCTGAGTTAAGTGGAATGGGAATGAGGGAAGGGGAGGACATTGTTCTAGAATTTGTCTGGAGCATCAATCAGCATTTTTCCTAGTTCTCCTGCCTGAATCTTCAACTGTCAAACATTAACTCTCCTTTAAACCTTGCTCAGAGATAAACCCCAGCTCAGTAAGACAGTGGTAAACAAGCAGAATGAAGTAAGAGCTACCAACATCCCCAGTTCACTCACCCCATAAACATCACAAAGCAGAGAACTTACAATTCAGAAAGGGTGGGGCTCTTCCACATCTAGTAGCCCAGAGGTCACTTGTTTCTAATCAGCATCTCTAGGGAAGAGACTGAAAACAGTACATTAAATACTGTCAGTGATGCTGGTGATCTGGAAAGACCAGATGCTCAGATCTGGGAGAAAGTTCTCTCTGGGCCAGAAATGAAATTATAAAATTCCCAAAGGCCTCAAATTCAAGAAGACTGATATTCATAATACCCAGGGACATAGCAATTCAATCCTTTATTTTAAATTTCTTTTGTTTTTAGTGACCAGGTATTTATTTTTCCCTCCTGCTTCCCATTCCCCCATTCCATGAAAGAAATGGGAAAGGAAAGGGGGGAAGAGAAAAGGGGAGGAGAGGAGAGGACAGGAGAGGAGAGGACAGGAGAGGAAAGGAGAGGAGAGGAGAAGAGAGGAGAGGAGAGAAGAGGAGAGGAGAGGAGAGGAGAGAGGGGAGGGGAGGGGAGGGGAAGAAGTAAAGGAGGGAGTGATAAAAGGAAGAGAGGAAAGGGAAAATTCTTGTAAATCCTTATTTTGCAAATACACACCAAAAGGTCCTTCATTGATGTTGTTTAAAACTTCATATCTAATTCTGGATTTTAAGTTCATCATTTCTGTGTCAGAAATTGAATACTGCACTTCATCATTTGTCCTCTAGAATCATGATTGGTTACTGGTCAAATTAAAGGTGCCTCTTAGTTTCCAGTCCTTTATCACCACAAAAAGAGCTGCTATAAACATTTTTGTACACATGGATCCTTTTCCTCTTTGATTTCTTTGGGGATACAAACATACTATTGGCATCATGGGGTCAAAGAGTTCACACAGTTTAATTATTTTTTGGGAGAGCAATGTCCAAATTGCTTTCCATAAAGGCTGGACCAATCCATAGCTCCACTAATAATGTATTTATGTACCTATTTTCCCACAGTCCTTCCAGCTAATTTGATGGGAGGGAGATAGAACCTCAACGTGGCTTTATTTGGCTTTTTTCTTATTATTAGTGACTTGGAACATTTTTTAAAATAGTGATAAATTGGACCTTTTTTTTTTTTTTTTACTATTAAAACCTGCCTCTTCATATCCTTTCACTAATTATCTATTAGGGAATGGCTCCTGTTTTTCTAAATTTGAATCAGTTCCCTACATATCTTGAATATGAGAACTTTATCAGAGAAACCCGCTACAAAGATTTCTCCCTTTTTTGTATCCAGAGAAAGAATTACAGAGCCAGAATGCAAACTGAAACAGACTATTCGCTCTCTCTTTTCTTTTTTGTTATGTTTTTTCTTTGTCATGGTTCATTCCATTGGTTATAATTGTTCTTTACAACACGACTAAAGCAAAAATACGTTTAATGGGAAGGTATACATAGAACCCAAATTGGATTGCATGCCACCTTGGGAGGGGGGCAGGGAGAAGGAGAGCGAGGGGGAGAAAATTTGGAACTCAAAAACTTGTGGAACTGCATGTTGTAAACTAAAAATAAATACCTGTTACCTGTTGTCCTCATTTTAATTATGTTAGTTTTGTTTCTGCAGAACCTTTTCAATTTTATGTAATCAAAATTATGTATTTCATCTACCTTCTGTACTTCTCTCTACCCCTTGTATGGATAAAAACTTTCCCATTTGTAGATCTCAAATATAATTTCTTCCTTGTTTCTTTTTAAGTCTTGAAATATGATATGAATCTTATTTGTTATGATTAAAAACTGGGTAACTTGAACAAGTCACTTCTCTTTAGACCTTTTTTTTTCTCAGCTAAAAAATACAGGGCTTAGCTTAGCTTATCATCGAAGTCTCTTCCAGTTCTGAGGGTCTGTGTTTCTTTGATTCGGTGATCTACCTTTCAAGAAAGGGTTGTCAGACCCTTTCTTCTTACTCTCCTCCTCCTTCTCTTGATTTTCTTCCCACTGTCTTTCTCCTTCTCCTCCACTACCCTGATCTAGCTACTAACGTCTAATGAGCCTACACATCGATGGCACACCAAGCTCGTGGTAACAGGTATTTTGACCTAAGCAGCAACAGGGCAGGATTAAAGAACTTGCTGCTTCACGATTTTGATTTCATGCCACTTCCTCAGAGATGACAGTTTCTTTTTTTTAATTTTTAATTGATTTGTTTATTTATTTTTAGTTTACAAGATTCAGTTCCAGAGTCCCTTGAGTTGCAAGTTCTCCCCCTCCCTGCACTGCCCCCCCCCCTGCCATGGCGGCATGCATGTGGGTATAGAATCTGCAAATACTTTCGCATTGGACATTAGTTTGGTTGTATAGAAGAGTTGTAACCAATGGAGTGAACAATAGGAAAAAAGATACAAAACCAAACATGGAAAAGAGCGTTAGCATGTAGATTGCTTCAGTCTCCATTTAAACATCACCTTCCATCCTGAGACTTGTAGAATTGTCTTATAGCTGTGCGTTGCTGAGAAGAGTGCAGTTTATCAAAGTTGGTTGTCACACATACAATGTGCCTGTAATTGTGTACAAGTTTTTCCTGGTTCTGCTCTTCTCACTTAGCATCAGTTTGTATAAGCCTCTCCAGGTGACTATGAAGTCCATCTCCTCCCCATTTCTTATAGCACAATAGTATTCCATTACATTCATATACCACAACTTGTTTAGCCATTCCCCAATTGATGGGTATCCCCTTAATTTCCAGTTTTTTGCCACCACAAAGAGAGCTGCAATAAATATTTTTGTACATATGAGTCTTCCTCCCACTTCTATGATCTCTTTGGGATACAACCCCAGAAGTGGTGTTACTGGGTCAAAAGGTATGTAATTATTTATAGCCCCTTGGGCATAGTTCCAGATTGCTCTCCAGAATGGTTCTGGTATCAGTTCACAACTCCACCAACAATGACATATGGTTTCTATTTAAATGTTCTGTCACCTGAAACTCAAAAGGGTCAAAATCCAATTCTTCTGCTTGTCCCCAGGTCAGCTCCCCTGACTTTTCTATTTCTATTGATATCATCACTACCCTCCCAGTTGCCAAACTATTCAAAACTATTTTTATTCCTCCCACCCTCTTCCTCATCTATCACATCTAATCAGAGATTAACAAGGGATTTAGGGATCTTTTAGTCCAAGTCCATCATTTCACAGATGGAAAAACTGAGACTCAGAGATAAGTGACTTTAAAGGCACACAGTTAGGATACAGAACTAAGAGTCCAGTCTCACTCTTCTGATTCCAAAGCTTTTGCTCTTTTCCTTATATCTTAGACACCTTGGGCAGGTCAGTATCCCAACAATTGTTGTTATTCGACCTTCATTCTTGAAGAAGACTATGACAGCAGGAAGGTGATGCCATGACTTGCAAGTGAATTGGATTTAAGTGAGGGAGAGCTGTGCAAAGTCACCAGCCTCACTTTCTCCTCCAGAGCCATATGGGTCCCATGGCCAGATAGAGATCAGGATGACTGGAGATGGCCCCCTCCTGACAGTATAGACCTGATTATATCACCCTCCTCCCTCCCCCCATGCAAAAAATTTCAATGTTTGCCCCTTTGCTCACTGAATAAAAAGCCCAAGCTCAAAGTGACATTTGAACTCTCCACTGACCGATCTACATCCAATCTTTCCTAACTTTGTCTCCTATTATTCTTTCTTTTTTTAAGAGGCAACCAGAGTTAAGTGACTTTCCTAGGGTCACATAGCTCTAAGTGTCTGAGGCTAGATTTAAACTCAGTACCTTAACTCCAGGACCATCCTGCTATCATGCACTGTACCACCTGGTTGCCCCTGTCTCCTATTATTCTAGAAGACAAAGCCTCTATTCTAGTGAAATCAGACTCTTCACAGATTCCCAAGCATGCTTTTCACTTTCCTTCCCCCACATCGTTGCTCATGCCATCTCAACTTTAATATTCTAATATCTCATAATGCTAAGATTCTAAAATACTATGATTCAAAAATAACATTTTTTTCTGTAAAGTAATTTAAACGATTAACAGAAATACAGGTCACTGATGATCAATAAACACATCCCAAGCAATGTTTACCTTTGTGAACCAGCTGCTGTGATCAATTACACATTTGGAGGTCAAATTCCCTTTCAAAATAGGAAGACACTATCCTAGCTCTTAGTTTTATTTTTCCCTATTTTTAGGCTCAGGCTGCTTATATTCAAGTAAAGCAATGAGCAAATTAAGATAACCAAGTGGTTTAGTGACAGTGTTATTTAAAACCCTCTCCCTGAGGAGGCTTCTTGAGCTCAAGAAAAATACCAGACCCTCACACTCCAAAGATTGCATAATACATTTTCTTCTTTTCCATTGTTTAGGAATGGGAGTGAGATACAATCATCATATCTGAGCTAGTAGAGACCTTCAGGGTCCCCTAGCTATTCTCCCTCAAATGACTAAAAGAGGTTTAAAAAAGAGGAAATCATTTTCCTAAGGTTGCACTAAATTAGTTGCAGAGCTAGAA
>CM053599.1:97860002-97918085 GCA_028646575.1 Pseudocheirus occidentalis
AGAGTCAACAACCTGACTGAAGAAAACAACACTTTAAAGAATGCATTAACTCAAATGGCCAAAGAGGCCCAGACAGCCAATGAGGAGAAGAATGCCTTAAAAAGTCGAATTTCCCAGATGGAAAAAGAATCTCAAAAGCATTCTGAAGAGAATAATTCCTTCAGAATTAGAGTGGCGCAAGTAGAAGCTAATGACTTTATGAGAAACCAAGATACTATTAAACTGTTACAAAGAAATGAAAAAATAGAAAGCAATGTGAAATATAGGATCATGAAGAGTAGGACATGACTGAACACCAAATATACACACATACATACATACATATATATATATATATATCTTTTGAAATGTATACACATATATACATGAGAATATAAATATACATGTATACGTATGTGTATGTGTGTATAAAATACATGCAGTATCACTTATTAAAGAAGCAGTCCAAAAGTAGTCCAAAAACCCTCCTATTTCTCAGTAAAAAGACCATAGCTACATCTTTCTTTGATGATCTAAAAGGCATTTTGGAAGCTTTCTGTGCCTTTATGTCTCCAATCTTTATATCAATTACAGTTGGACTAGGAGAGTTTTTCCCTTGGCTTCATTTATCATCTCAGTGCTGATGATTCCTAATTTTATATACCAAGCCCTAGCCTCTTTTCTGAGCTCAGTTTCATGTCTTCAGTCATCTAGTAGATATTTCAAACTGGATATCTCACAGGCATCTCAAACTCCACCAACATATCCAAAACTGAAATAATTAGCGTTTAGCTTTTTCCCCAAAATGCATCTCCTTTCTTAACTACTCTATTTCTGTCAAAGGCATCATCATCCTTGTAGTCACTCAAGTTTGCAACCATGGTGCCTTCCTTGACCCCTCAATCTCCTTTGCTCCATATACCCAGTCAATTGCCCAGTCTCACTATTTCTCCCTCCACAAGCATGTGTGCTTTTCTCTATTCCCACAGTCACCACTCCATTTTAAAGGTCTCCCCTCTTGCTTAGATTATTACAGTGGCCTCTAATTGGTCTCCTGTCTCATATCTCTTGCCTTTCTCATCTTTCTCAGAGCTTCTAAAGTGATTTTCATAAGTCTGTTCACGTCACTTCCCTACTCAATAAGTCCCAATGGCTCTCCATTGCCTCTCTGACAGGGGAGATGAAAATCTTTAAATGGTATTTTTCCATCAAATTCACAGACACCACCCTTTCCCCCTGCCCCACTGAAATCTATCCATGGAGTAGGGGTTTATGGATCCTTGGTGAAAGCCCATTTTTAAAAAGCATTTAAAGCTTTCCATTATTACTTTATCCAACCTACCTTTTCTAATTTACAATGGATAACTCCCCTTTCTGAATTTTACAGTCTTCTGATAAGATTCTCCATCTTCTGTCTATATGGCTTTACTCTACCCTTCCATGCCCCACCTCACTCATGCCC
Organism: Pseudocheirus occidentalis; assembly: GCA_028646575.1. NCBI lineage: Eukaryota > Metazoa > Chordata > Mammalia > Diprotodontia > Pseudocheiridae > Pseudocheirus > Pseudocheirus occidentalis. Next base: position 97,861,444 of record CM053599.1, read on the forward strand.
ATTAGGATCCCATTTTTTACTTCAAATCTCTGCTAGAGAGACATTTTTCTACCCCGGTGCTAGTGCCCTGCTCCTGGAGTAGGGGAGAAGGAAATCTCTTATATTTATTTTTGTCTATATTTTATATTTATTTATGAATATTTAATCTCCTATAATAAAATGCAAATTCCTTAAGGGCAAAGGAATGCTTCATTTTTTTTTCATTTCCCCAGTGACCTTACACCATTCCTGGCACTTAGTAGGTATTTAATAAATGTTTGTTAACTGATCAGAAATAAATGTCAGAAAACAGAGAGTTTGTGAGTGCATTGTATCCTGGCTTGTTGGCACTGACATCCAGAGATGACTCTGCTGTTTTCTCTGTGCAAATGTGACCAAAAATCCTGGTGGGTGACCTCAAAGAATCACACTACAAATGTGGATACTGAGTAGAGCTTATTGCCATCCTTAATGGACCCAACAACTGGGGCCTTGGACTGCCCCTGCAAGGCATGCTAGAGAGGGAAGAAAAGACACTGTGCTCCTTACCAAGGACCTCACTCTCCCCATTCCTCTGGACTCTCTGGTAGCCATGGTAACCAAGCTTACAGGTTGAAAAGTTCAAAATAATTCATTGCCAAGCAAGAAGTTCTGTTGGCATCACCTGTCCCAATCTCAAGGCATTCAAGGACCATGTGGCAGCATAAATGCTTCATGCTGTCCTGCAGAACTTAGCATTTCCTCTAAATCCCTATTTATAATGATTTCTCACATGTATTGAAATGATGATCATTCTCATGAATGCCTTATTGATTGGACATCTCAGAATTCCCCATCAGATCAAAGTCCCCATCTCTGTGAGTTCCAGAGTCTTGAAACCTCTGAAATAAGGACATCTTTCAGAAGGCAGAATGGCTCAAATATCTTCAAGAATGCATACCTATCGCTCACCTGGTGAAACAGTCATCACTGCCTAACTTTGACAGCTCAGCAGGAAGACTCAAGACACAAGGATCCCACAAGCACACACAGCACAAAGAGAGGAGACACAGACCAAGGAAAAATCATGCAGGAGCATGAAAACCCTATAGATCAGTGGTTCTCAACCTTCCTAAAGCCAGGACCCTTTAATACCTGTATGTGGGCGTATCTGTATGTGGGAAGACTCGCCTGGAGACAGATAGAGGTGCAGTGTCTTGGTTCCTAAACATCGGAAATATGTATTTTTGGATGGTCTTAGGTGACCCCTGTGAAAGGGTCATTCAACCCTCAAAGGGGTCACGACCCACAGGTTGAGAGCCGCTGCTATAGATTCATTGTACCGTCTAAAGAGGTCTCACTGCTTGGACTTGGCTTGTGGTTCAGTAGATAGAATTCTGGGCTTTGAATCAGGAAAACTTACTAGCTGTGTAAATATGGGCAAGAAACTTAACCTCTGTTTGCCTCAGTTTCCCCAATTGCAAAATAGGGTAAAAATAACATCTACTTCATAGGGCTATTGTGAGGATCAAATGAGGTAATATTTGTAAAGTCCTTCACACAGCACTTGGCAGATATAAATGCTCTATATAAATGCTTATTTCTTTTCCCCTCCCAACTTCACCCAGCTCCTCTCTCTCCTTCAAGGAAAACCTGACCTTTAGTGTATGATTTACAGCAATAAATAGGCTAGCCTAAAACTTTCAGTAAAGAAACCCTGCCTTTCCCAATTTTTTACATGCTAGCAGCAGACAACTCCCAAAACAGGAGAGAAGAGAGGGCCTTCTTCAGGCATGTTGTCCAGAGTGCTTTCTGCCTGCATAGTTCAACTGTTCTGCCTTGTTGTTTGTGGTGACAAATGCCTTTCAGCTCCCTAACTCCCTGCCTCTGTTCACATTCCTCTCTCTGCCTAGAACGTTTTTCTCTTCATATCTGCTTGTCTAAATCCTACTTGTCCTTTATGAATCAACTCAAATGCTCTTTCCTCCATGACACCATCCTTGATCCTTCCAGCTAAAAGTGCCCTGCCCTTCCTCCTGACTTCTAAAGCACTGTGTATATGTGTGTGTGTGTGTGTGTGTGTGTATCAGGAGTTCAAAATCTGAGATATATGAACTTGGTTTTTAAAAAATTTTGATAACCATATCTTAACATAAATGGGTTCCTTTGCAATCATATGTATTTTATGAATGTAAAAACATTATTCTGAGAAGGGATCCATAGGCGCCACCAGAATGTCAAAGGGGTCCATGATACAAAAAGGTGGAGAATCCCTGAGATAAATATAGACAGGTAACAGTTGATTGATAGATAATTGTTAAATAGATAATAGATTATATGGATAGTTCATAAGTGGAAAATGAATGGATAGACAATTTACTAAATATTATTATATTCCAGGCACTGTGCTCAGCACCGGAGATACAAATACAAGCCTGCTAGGCATTCTCTGACTTCAAGGAGCTCATATTTTAATAGGGAAAAGGATGACTGGAAAGTGAAGTGGGAACTCTGACTGTCATCAAAAAGGGCCCGTGATGATTCCAAGGGCAGAGGCCATTGTTCCAGCATGGAGAAGGCAGAGGTGATGGCCTGAGTGGAGAAGGAAGGGTAGGAGCATGGCTGGTAAGTCAAGTTCTATCTTCCTTGATAGGATCATGGGATCCTAGAGTTAGCTCTGGGATGGTCCTTCAGAGTTATCTAGTCCAACTTTCACTTTACAGAACAAGAAACTGAAACCCATAAAGGATAAGCAAATTCATGGAAGTTATAAAAATAATAAGTGGCAGAAGGGGTAATGGAAACTAGTTCACCATATTCTACATCTTGAACTCCTTTTGCCTCTAAACCATCAGAACACAGGAATTCTGTTTTATTCATCTTCTCATGCACTTATTAACTCTACATCATCTGACAAGTATTTATTAAATACCAAATATATGTCAGGAAAGAGGCAGCATGTTATAGTGGATACAGAATATACCTAGAAGTCAAGAATCTTGGATCTGAATCCTGCCTCTGGCTGTGTGACTCCAGACAAGTCACTTAACCTCTCAGTGCTCTGGGCAACTTTCTAGTCGAGGACTTTATGTTACAGAGAAGATGCCATCTTGTATTAATGGAAGGGGATTCTTCACCTGGAGTTCTCTACCTCTATGAAATGTGACAAAGAGACATGGGTCCAGTCCTTCTCCAAGTGCCCTGTATTTCACTAGGTTCTGGGGATTCAGTTACAAATACCTATTTCTGGTGAGTTCACATTCTTTTGAGAAACAAGAGGTGCAGGTATATAAGTATATATAGAATATGTATAAAGAGAATAAACACAATGAATACGTGGTAGTTGGGAAGGGAAAGCACGAAAATCTGAGTAGATAAGGAAAAGCTTCATAAAGAAGAAGGTACCTGAACTGGGTCTTGAAGGAAGAGAGATTTTGTAAGGTAGAGGTCAGGAGTAAGTGCATTCCAGGCAAGGAGGACAGCAAGTACAAAGGTGCATAGATGGAAGATGAAAGTTTATGTGTGAAGGACAGAAGAAAGCTAGTTCAACTGGGTCACAGAGTGGGACACAATGTGCAGCAAGGCTAGGAAGAAAAGTTGGAGCCAGGTTGTAAAGAACTTTACACACTAAATGAAGGAGTTAATACTTTATCCTAAAGGCAATATGAAACCTCTAGAGTTTACTGTTGAGGAGGGTGTCATGCTAAGAGCTATGTTTATAGCAATTACTTTGGCAGCTGTGAGGAAGATGAACTAGAAGAGTAAGAGATGCAAGGCAAGAAGACCAGTTAGGAGACTGTTACATAATTGAAGCAAGATGTGTTAAAAGTCTGAATTACGGTGGTGTATATGTGAGTAGAAGGCAGGGGTCAGATATAAGAAATGATTTGGAGTTAAAGAGGCAAGATTTGGCAATGGTTTGGACAAAGAGGATAAGGAAGAGAGAAGAATAGAGCATTCTTCAAGGTTACAAGGCTGAGTGTTTAATAGAATTGTGGTACCTTTAACAAGAAGAGAAAAGTTTGTAAGAAATGTTATTTTAGAGGTAAAAAGACAGTAAGTTCTGTTTTTTACATGTGGAATTTGAGATGTCTCTATGACATGGAGTTTGAAATGTCCAAGAAGCAGTTGATTGATATAGGTGGTACTGAATCTCAAAGGACAGATTATGGCTGGATATAGAGAAATGATAATGAAAACCATAGGAATTGATGAAGTCACCAAGAGGGAACGTAGAGAGATAAGAAAGGAGGTCCCAGCACAGAACCTCGGGGAAAATCTAAACGTGGGGGTGAGGAGAGCATCACATGGATGATGAGCCAACAAGTGAGGCTATGGAGTATTTAGAAAGATTGGAGAAGATCCAGGAGAGAGTAGTTTCATTTAAGTGCTGAAAAACATGATAAATGTTCATTAAATAGTTGTCATTTGATCTTCATGATACCTCTGGGAAGCAGGTGCTAAGATTATCATCCCTGTTTTACAGATGAAGAAATTGAGGCAAAAGGAGGTTAAGTGACTTGTCCAAGGTCACAAGTGTCTGAGGATGGATTTGAACTCAAGTCTTCCTGACTCCAAGTCTGATTCTCTAGCCCAGCAGTTCTCAACTTGTGGGCTATGTTCAATTTGTAACAATGCAAATACATCCTGCATATCAGATATTTACATTACGATGCATAACAGTAGCAAAATTACAGTTATGAAGTAGCAACAAAAATAATTTTATGGTTGGGGGGGGTCGCCACAACATGAGGAACTATATTAAAGGGTCATGGCATTAGGAAGGTTGAGAACCACTACTCTAGCCCCTGTGCCATCTGGTTGCCTCTAGATGTATGTATATATGTATGTAAGTATATTTGTGTGTGTATCCATGTATCTATAGATATCTATATCTATCTATAAATCTAAATACATGTATGTATATATACATATAGAGCAGCTAGATGGTACAGTAGATAGAGCACCAGACCTGAAGTCAGGAAGACCTGAGTTCAAGTCTGACCTCAGACACTTATTAGCTGTGTGACCTTTGTGCCTCAGTTCCTGATCTGTAAAATGAGCTGGAGAAGGAAATGGCCAAGTACTTCAATATCTTTGCCAAGAAAACCATCAAAAATGGTCACAAAGAGTTGGAAAAAGCAAAATAACTAAAACAACAACAGTGTGTGTGTGCACGCATGCGTGCCCGCATGTGTAGATTGGAGAAAGAAGAGAGAGGCCTGAGGCAGGGAGACCGGTTGACAAGCCATTGCAAAATTTAGCTAAGAGATAATTTTGTATATCATATCTGTATATCTGAGGTGTCTATGTACACATATATATATACTCTGTGTGTATATGTGTGTATGTGTGTGTGTGTGTATGTGTGTGCAGGTGTGTGTAGGCACAGGTTGTTCCAAAGTCTTGATGCAGTTTTAAGCTTTAGTAGTTTGGAGGAACTAAAACTTTGGGGACATCCTGTACATAGTTGGGTTAAAGAATTAATGGGTGGATGAATGAAGCATAAGCTATTTTTTTTTCTCCCACTTACAACCCTTAAGCATCCAATACAGAATCCACTGTTCATTAGACTGAATTGATTTTAATCAAGCAGACAGGAAGGGTATAGACTTTTCATTTGTGAAAATCAGAAGTGGAAATAAAACCCCAAAGGCAGGAGGGAAGAGTGGATGAAACATTGGTCTTGGCTTCAGAAGACAAGGGTTCCAATCCCATCTGGGCTCCTTATTAATAACTAGTGACCTTATGCAAGTCACTTAACGTCTTGAAACCTGCATCCTCCTTTATAAAAGGAGAGGCCAGATTCCTTTTTCTCTAAGATGCCTTCCAACTCTAAACTCCTGTGATTTGGTGAAATTTAACTCTGATACAAGGTCAACAGTGTCCAATCACTTTCACCCTTACTAAGATGTCCCCCAATCCAAAGTCATACATTTCTTCCTCTCAGAAACAGCAGAAAAGGGACTTCTTCTAATTAGTTGTATTTCTTATATTTGTACTTAGGAAAAGCAGAACTATCCAGAACAAATCTATCAGCTCTCAATGATTTTCTCTCGGATCAGACAGCCAGTATCAATTAGACCCCAAAATAAAGGTAGGACTTTTCTCAGGAAGCCACAGACAGGTATTCAACTTGTCTTGCTTTTAATTGTTCATTTATTTTCCCCACATACAATGTCAATAACCCCAACATTGGTCTCACACAGGAATGTCTGTTCCCCAGGGAGGCTGGTTAAAGGAAGTGAGCTGTGTGGTGTAGAGGTTACCATGGTAATTATGCATCAACCATGGGCAGCTTCTTCCCAGTGAAATCTCTCGTTAGCCGTCAGCCAGCTAATTAGAACAGCCCTTTAGCACTTGCTCATGTTTCTGGAACATTTCCTTCTGAAGAGCTTGGGAGGGTGGTGGGCACTTTGGTCAGCTCTAGCAAGGCTTCGTTAGCCCCGACAACACTATGGTGAATTACAAGGAAAAGGGATTGCGAGTCCTTGGATTGTGAAAGCACCATACCACCTCTTCACCCTAGTTCAAGGAGGTAATAACAAAAATGAATGTGCATTAGGCCTTATAGGCTAAAGAGCAAAATGCAAGGCATTAGAAGAGAGACAAAGTTCAAATAAAACGCAATTGTTCAATCAACAAGTATGTATTCGTCATTACCATAGGGTATATGTGGTATAGTGGATGGAGTGCTGGGTCTGAAGTCAGGAAGATTCATCTTCCCAGGTCCAAATATGGCCTCAGGCACTTGATAGCTGTGTGACCATGAATAAATCACTCAGCCCTCAGTTTCCTCCTCTGCAAAATGAGCTGGAGAAGGAAATGGTAAACCATTCTAATACCCTGGCCAAGAAAGCCCCAAATGGGGTCACAAAGAGCTGGACATGACTGAACAACAAATGGCATGTACCAGGCACGTGCTAGGCACTGGGGATACAAAGAGAAAACAAGTTTAATTTATATATACAAAGTATATACACAGACTAAATGGAAGGTAATCTCAGAGGGGCAGGCACTAGCATCTGGGGTGGGGTTAGTGGGGAGGAGGAGGAAATGGCTGGAAAAGGCTTCCTGATGGCAATAGCACTTAACTCAGGGGTGGGGACATCCTCTAGGTCCTCAAATATGGCCCTTATTTAGTGAAAGGGCTGCACTTGAGGACCTAGAGGGCCTCAAGTGGCCTTGAGGCTGCAGGCTTCCCACCCCTGACTTAGCCTAATCAATTCCTGCCTTCATTGAACTTACAGTCTGGTAAATAGGATATAAGACACCAATTCAGAGAACTGTAATATACAACACTATTGGCTAACTATGGGCCCCAGCACAAGTTTCAGTGGCTTATAGTTTTGATTTTGACAGCTCAGACTGAGTATAACTAGCAATTGTAACTAGCAAGTGTAACTAGCAATGTTGCATAAACATTGAGGGTCTTCCCTACCTTGATTGATTCTCTTGTGAAGGTAAAGTAGGCCATCTTTGACCTCACTTCTTACCTAGCCTTGACTACTGAATGGGTGTTGCCTTGGACAAACTGAGACCTGGGAGAGACTTTAGCTCAACAAAGCTACTGTCTCCCGCCACATGGGGACCATCTCCAGGCATCCTGACCTTTGTCTTGCCATTGGACTTCAAATGACTCTGGAGGAAAGAGTGAGGCTGATGACTTTGCACAACTCCGGCTCTCTGAAATCCAATTCACTTGCATGTCAAGACATCACCCTGCGGATGTCATCGGTCCCCTCTGAGAACGAAGGATGAGCAACAGCAACAATACACAACATTACGTGACATGTGCATTAGAAAGTTACACACTATGGGACTAGGGACCTCTTGACAGTTGTTGTGCTTGTGTGTGTTGTGTGTGTTGTGGAATATCATCTGGAAGAATTCTTTTATGGAGGGAAGAACTAGAAGCAGTGGGAGGAATTGACAAGAACTAAATCCTGGCTTGATAGGAAGAACTCCCTCATAATGAGAGCTGCCCCCAAAACAGAGCATGCTGCCTCCAGAAGTTACAGAGTTCCTCCTTACTGATGGTCCTCAAGCAAAGACTGGATAATTACTTGTTAACTATGTTGTAGAGCAGATTATTTTTTGAGGCATAGGTTGGATTCAGGAGCCACTGAGAGCCCTCCCAACTCTGGAATTCTATGATTCTACAACAGGCAGAAAGCTAGGTGGTGAAGTGAATGGAGAAAAGCTGAGTTCAAATCCAGCCTCAGACAATTACTAGCTATGTGACCCTGTACAAATCCCTTAACCCTATTTGCCTCTGTTTCCTCTTCTGCAAAATAAGCATGAGAAGGAAATGGCAAACTATTATAATATCTTTGCCAAGAAAACTCCAAATGGGTTCACATAGAGTCGTACACGACTGAAAAATATTTGAACAACAATACATTATTGTATTTCCATATAAGTGCATCTCTTTGTAATCTTACACATTCTACTTTAATTCATTTAAAAATATTATTCTGAGAAAGGGTCCATGAGTTTCAGTAGACTTCTAAAGGGGTCTGGACATGACTGAAAAACAGCTGGACCCCCCAAAAACATTAGATAGATCAACCATGAAGGATTTACAGAAATACATGGGGCAGAACAACACATAAGCTAAGACAGCAAGAAATGGTTTTATGGGGACTATTCATCCCATCAAAGATTCAAGGTCCATAAAGGTCCATACACAAGCTTCAAAGTACAATGCAGTATAGCCATATCAAGGTGAATTATCAGAAAGCCCAGCAGTTTACAAGAGCCACATCACGGCCAAGACACTGGGGACCCCCCCCCCCAAAAAACAGTCAAGAACACCTTCCCTAGATTATCAAGATAAAAATAACACCATGCACTCTCTATCTTACATTATACCAATCTATGGCATATTATAGCCTTTTTATTAGACTATAGATTCCTTGAAAAGGCTTTTGTATCTATAAGACCCAGCTTGGTACCTGGTACATTTTAGAGGAAGGAGTTTCAGCCTGTGACTTCATTAGTACAGGTAAATCTCAGAAGAGAAATTCCTTCCACTGCTGCTAATTATCCACTATCTGTAACTTAGAGCTGTCTAGAGACACTGATAATTTGAGTGGCTTCTCAAAGAGACAGGACTTAGACCCAAACCCTCTTTACTCCAGAGGCAGCTCTCTTCATTCACTCTATTCAATCACTACTCCATACTGCCTGGTACACAATAGTTGCCTAGGAAGGAAGAAAGGGAACAAGCATTTATTAAGTACCTAATATATACCAGACACTGTGCTAAGTGCTGTACCATTATTTCATTTGGTCTTCAGGACATCCCTGGGAGGTAGGTACTAATATTATTCTCTGTTTTGCAATTGAGGAAACTGAGGCAGACAGAGGCTAAGTGATTTGCCCATGTTCCCACAACTAATCAGTGTCTAAGGCCAGGTTTTAATTCAGGTCTTCCTGACTCTACTCTCAGTAATATACCCAGTAGGTAGATAGTAGTACAGGGGGATAGCACAATGAGTAGAGTACTGAGTCTGGAGTCAGGAAGACCTGAGTTAAAATCTGACATCAGACATTTACTAGCTGTGTGACTCTGGGTAAGTCACTTAACCCTATTTGCCTCAGTTTCCCCATCAGGAAAATGAGCTGGAGAAAGAAATGGCAAATCACTCCAGCATCTTTGCCAAGAAAAGGCTAAATGGGGTCACAAAAAATCAGACAGGTCTGAACAACACACAAGCCCAACAGCATGTGTGCCTGAGCTCATGTGTCGTACAATCCTGTCTGACTGTACTAAGCACAGGTAAGGCCTGCCCTCAAAGAGCTTACAATCTAATGATAATTTTTTAAAAGTAGTAGACTTGGAGTCAAAAGACCTGGGTTCTAGTCTTGGTTCTGTTACTTCTAGAATGACCTAGGGCAAAGTATTTCCCCTCACTGGGACTCAGTTTCCTCACTGGTAAAAACAAAGTGATTAGACTCAAGATGATCCCCAAGAGTTGTTCCAATTCTAAAATCCTGAGATTCTATGAAGAAGTTACATGCAGTATAGTGAAAGTTCAAATGGGACAGCCAGTGGATTCAATATTCAGTCCCTAACAATGGAACTCCAGTGTCTTGGCCATGACGTGGCTCTTGTAAACTGCTGGGCTTTCTGATAATTCACTTTAATACGGCTATACTGCATTGTACTTTGAAGCTTGTGTATGGACCTTTACAGACCTTGAATCTTTGATGGGATGAATAGTCCCCATAAAACCATTTCTTGCCGTCTTAGCTTATACTGTTCTGCCCCATGTCTTTCTATAAATCCTTCATGGTTGATCTATCCAATGTGCCAGGGGGAGAGGAAACAGAGTTAATGTTTGTTTGTTTGTTTGTTTTACTAGTTCCTGGTCCTACATACAGCATTTAGGCTACCCATCTGCTATCCCTAGCTGTAGCTACATGACCAGAACACTTCTTTTTCAGTCATCTATGTCTTCATAGATGCTTTTTGTATCACTTCTTCCCAAATAATCACAAAAAAACAATAGCAACATGTCACAAAACCTATAGTGAGATTTTTACATTGTCCTTTAGGTCACCTCTCCCAGTAATTCTTCTGGGCCTCCTCTAGGTCTGACACTCTATGATCGAGGTCCACCGAGGGCTACCTGAGCTGAAAGTTTGTATGTTCATCCTGCACGTTTGGGATATGTTTTCTCTCCCACCACTATTCGCCTCCACATATGCATTGAGCTATTCCTGCGACTGACTTCTATGGCAAGGATGCTATGCTAGTCAATGGTATAGTTTTCATTTGTCTCACTGAAAAAAATGCTGTTGAGGTTTAAATAGCTTGGTGTTCAATAATACTCTTCATTTCTTCGTGCAAATGCATCAAGTTGTTTTTATTTTGTTTTGCTTTTGGGGGGTAGGGGGCGGGGGGAGTGTAGAGTACACAGGAAGTGCAGTTGAAAATTCAGGTATCTTTTCACTGAGCATAGGAATCATTCTTGTCGTGCACTTCCCAAGAGCCTGGAACTGCCCAGACATGGACAGAAGCCATACTTTGAGACTGCAAAAGTTACTTTTTATGTATATTTCATTTTCCACACTCAGTCTGCTAACTTTGCCATCCACACCAATAAGCTCAGTCCTGCTGGTACTTATGGAAAGGGGCAAGCATTTGTTAAATATGGGCCTGTGCTAAGTGCTTTACAAAGAACATCTCATATGATCCTTACAAAAATCCTGGGAGGTGGGTACTATTATTATCCCCATTTTACAGTTGAGGAAACTGAGGCAAACAGAGACTATGGACTATACAGTGACTTGCTTAGAGTCACATCAGAGGCTGGACCTGAATTCAGGTCTTCCTGACTTTAGGCTCAGTAATCTATCCACTGTGTCATCTAGCTGGGTGCAATCTCTGCCTATTTTGTCCTGACTGTACCATGATGCTGCCTAGACACTGGCCTGTCTGACTTAGTGGTAAATCTGTTTCCTTAGTCCTATCACCTTGCCTGGAAAAGAGCTGCTTGTTTTCACCCACCATGGCAGGATGGAGGACTCCTTGGACACATACCAGTCACTAAAAGAGAACAAACCATCCGAGGTCCTAATGCCAGACAAAGACAGGAGGATGATTACAGGCTATACCAAATGAAAATGGGGTGAAGGAAGTAGGGGTGTTCTGCCTTGAAAAGAGGGGACTTAGGAGGGACATAATGGCCATCTTTAAGTAATTGGAGAGCTGTCATGTAGTAAAGGAAGTAGTCTTATTCAGCTTGGCCCTAGAGGTCAGAACAAGGAGCAATGGGTGAATGTTATAGGGAGACAGATTTCAGGTACATACAAGGAAAGGTGTTCTGACAATTATAACGGTCCCATGACATCTTGGTTTATTGCAGTATACTATGTGGTCTCCATCAATGGAATTCTGCAAGCAGAGCCTAACTGCTCAACTGGATAAAGGCTCTGTAGGCCAGAATTTTCTGTTCAGGTTATGATTTGGACACAACACTGGCTGAGCTCCCATCTATCTCTGGGATTCTGGGATTCTATGATTTTGAGAAGCCTTATAACTAGTGTATCAAAACCAGCTAATTCCACATGCCCTGGCAGGTCCTGTCCCATTGTTCTTGTGTGACCTAGGTGCCCCAAGAAAGCAGAGTTTCTAACAATCCTAGAATGAGGGATCATCTGATATCCAGAGAAGAGATTCTTAACCTGGGGTCCACAAACTTGCTTGTATGTATGTGTGAATTGTTCTATAGATAGAGATAGCTCTACACACACACACACACACACACACACACACACACACATGCATATAAAATATATGCATCCATATGTTTGCATACATGTATACATACATTTAGTAAGTAATCTAAAGTAAGCTTTACTAGATTAAAACTGCACTAAGCCTTTTGGAATGCCATATATATATATGTGTGTGTGTGTGTGTGTGTGTGTGTGTGTGTGTATGTATATGTATACATATGTATATGTATTTATATGTATGTATATGTACACATATATTTAGAGCAATCTTTCTATGTAGATCAATTTTGATATACTTATATACATATATAAATTAAAAATCAAAGTTTTGTAAAAGAAACCAACTATACTGAAATATAGTCATATATAGTTCTATTATATATAGAAATATAGTTATATATGCTTCTATATATGTTGAAATACAGTCATGAATGAATAGTATACATACATGACTATATTTCAATACAATTGGCTTCCACTATAATACTATGAATCTTAGTTTATTTATTTAAAAACATTATTCTAAGGAAGAGTCAACAGGCTTCACCAGACTACCAAGGTTAAAAATCTCTGATCTAGTTAAATGTGTTTATAGGGGAAGAAACAGGTTTAACAGGCTACAGGAGCTACTGACCAGCTGCCCACCCAGATAGCCCCATAGAATTATGAACAATAGAATAACCAGTTGGGAAATACTTGGATGTCAGCCTGTTCAAAGAATGAGCAGCCCAGGCCCTAAGCCTTTTGACCTTTGTATCTTGTTGAGTACTCATGGAAGTTTAATTGCTGTGTTCCTTCCATAGAGTTTACTTGCATTGATTTCTGTGATATAGCCTCCTCACATCCATGCAGATCATGGATAGTAAGCTCACAGAATCACAGAATTTTCATCAAAAATGGCTTCAGAATCTATCTAATCAATTCAAACAAGAAAAGACATCCCAACACAAAATTTTCAGTAAGGGGATATCTAGACTCTTCTTGAAGGCCTCCAGTGAAGGGGAACCCATTCCCTACTGAAGCAACCTGCTCCATTTTTGGACAACTCTAATCATAGAGCGGTCTAGGGGTTAGCCAAAGGTGCATCCAAGCACCTCCCTTTGTCATATGCTCCTAGCCCTAGACTCGCATGTCACTAAATGACCTTATATACATACCTTGGATCCCAGCAAATGTGGACTCACTTCACTTTGCATTTGCTGCTCTGCCTGGTTTCACCTCCACAGAGCAAGATGCCCCTCCCAGGATAAGCTCATCTAAACTCAGGCTGCTAACTCAAACCCTGATTGATACCAGCTCTCTTAGCCTCCCTTTCCCTTTGATTGGAGAGCTAGAGGGTGGAGTACCAAAGCTCCTCCCAAATACTTTCTTATAGAAGGTAGAAACTAGTTCAGGGGTAGGGAATCTGTGGTCTCAAGGCCCCATGTGGCCCTTGAGGACCTAGAGGGCCACATAGAGCCTCGAGGCTGCAGGTTCCCTACCTCTGAACTAGACTCTCTTAGCTCACTCCACTTTGCCATCTGCTGTCCTAATTGGTTTCAACCTCATGAACCAAGATGCCCTACTGGGTACCCCTTGCTGTCTGATTCTCCCTCCCCCCTTCAATGCCTCCTTTTGTGTGCTCTTTCTCCCTTTAGATTACAAGCTCTTTGGGGGCAGGGACTGTGCTTTTTATTAATTGTATCCCCAGTGCTTAGCAAAAAGTCTGGCCCATAATAGGTACTTAATAAATGTTTATTGGATTGGATATGGGCACACTCTTTAGACTTACTAAAAATTTGTAGCAATCATATATTATATATTTATATATATACACACATACACACACACACACACACACACATATATATATATATATTATAATAAGTGATAGTTAACAGTTTTCAGTTCTCCTTTTGAGACCTGTCTGTTCATATCCTTTGACCACTCATCTATGGGGAGTGGCTTTTTGTCTTGTACATCTCATACCCCATTCTTAAAAGTGTGGGCAGCAGGCCCCAGGAACTCATATTCCCTGAGTTATAAAACTCTTCTATCTCACAGGGTTGCTGTAGGGAAGGTACTTTATAAATCTTAACATGCTAAAGAAATGGGAGATATTGTGTTATCTTCAAACCCTTGTTTTCCCACCTCCCAGCCCAAGTCCTTTGACTCAGCTTGCTGCAGCTGATTCTTTGCTTCCTTTTGGAAAAGAGTTTCATGGTACTTTTGTTTACAGGACTAGAACTCTCATAAATTCACTTCAATCTCACTTGCCTGAGCTAGCTTCAGGAAAAGCGGGTGCCCCTGGAGAGGGTGCTGGAGTGAGAGTCGAGGCTGGACGCATCAATGGGCAAAGCGAGCAGCTTATCTTAATGCAACAGCAGGCTACAAAAAGTGAGAATGGAGGCTAATTGGCAAACAAGAGGAGAAACCGATGCTTTCCAAGCATGACTAGGAGCTGACACATCCAAGCAACTACTGCTCTTTCAGCAGCCCCACTGGGAGTGCTGGGGTGGGGGTTGGGGGGTAAACACTCAGGGATCATTCCTGGAAAACTTAGGTCATAGGAACACAGTATTTTAGGATGAGAAAGGACCTTAAAGGCCATCTACTCCAAACCCTTTATTTTAAAGAGAAAATAAAGTCCACAGAAGAGAAGGGACTTGTCTAAGTTGACACAGGGAATAAATGGCAAAGCCAGTTCAAAGCAACATTTTCTGATTCCAGATCCAGCTCATTCCATGATGCTGCAGGGCAGGCTGTTTAATCTAGTTGCGCAAAGAGCAGAAGGATTTTGCCAATCAAGATGAAGGGACCGGTCTTTCTCATGTAGCCTCATAGAAATGGAGAACTAGACCTGCTCCTAGTCAGAAAAGCCTAGAGAAGATTTTAAAAGTGGTTTTAATGTAACATGTAGAACATTCAACAAAGAGCCTGAAGATGAAGTTCTCATATATCACTAACTTTGGTCGGGAGAAGAGATAAGTCACTTCCTCTGAGACTCAGTTTCTTCATTCATAAAATGAAGAGTCATAGAATGCTAGACCTGGAAAGAACATTTGGAGTTAACCAGTTCAACTCTCTTGGGGCAGCTAGGTGGCACAGTGGATAGAGAAATGGGCCTGGAGTCAGAAGGACCCAAGTTGAAATCTGGCCTCAGATATTTACTAACTGTGTGACTTGGGGCAAGTCCCTTAACCCTGTTTGCCTCAGTTTCCTCATCTGGAAAATGAGTTGCAGAAGGAAAGGGAAGACCACTCCAGTATCTTTGCCAAAGAAATCCCAAATGTGATCACAAAGAGTCTAACCTGACCTAATGACAGGTTTTATTTCTTCCCATTTAAATGGAGGAGCCTGAGGTCCAGAGAAGTTAAGCAATTTCTTAAATGTCACACAGATTTTAAGTGCAGAGCAAGGATTTGAACCTAGGTCTTTTGACTCCAAATATAACATGTGACAGCCTGCAAATGTGTTATAGGCATCTTTAGTACTTGAGGGGCTGTCACATGGAGGAGGGATTAAATTTGTTCTCCATAATCCTGGAGAGTAGAACCAGGAGGGATAGAAAGTGCAAAAAGAAAATTTTAGTCTTGATGTCAGGAAAAGTTCCTAATAATTAGAACTTCCCCAAAGTGGAATGGACTGCCTCAAGAGCTGGTAGGTTCTGCTCCTCCTTCAAGCAAAAGCTGAATGACCCTGGCTGGATATGCTATCATGAGAGTTCCTTTTGGATCTAGGTTGGATTAGATGGGTGGTAAGGGACTTTCCAACTCTCAAATTCTAGGATTCCATGAATATGTTATTCCAATCCCCATTCTGCCAGACTGAATCAGTAGTTTCCCCTGCAGTCACTCAAAGAAAACAGAGAGAGGAGTGAACAACAATGAATGGAAAACTAATCACAGACAAGAGCTGGGGGGAGGGGAGGTGAAGAAGGGAGGGAGCTGTCCACCATTAATCATTATGAAAAATAGGTCTCAAGGAGCTACATTTGGCCTCTCTATGATTAGTGAGCATTTTAATTTTTGGCACATCATCCCAATTATGCACTAGACACAGAGGCAAACCCACTGGGAATTAGAGAGGCTTGGGTAGGATGGGATGTTCGGGAACGGAACAGACAGGGGAAAGGTGGAAAATTTTGAAGTTGTCTTTCCAGGTCCCTCGGTACAAGATAAT
Organism: Pseudocheirus occidentalis; assembly: GCA_028646575.1. Taxonomy (NCBI): domain Eukaryota; kingdom Metazoa; phylum Chordata; class Mammalia; order Diprotodontia; family Pseudocheiridae; genus Pseudocheirus; species Pseudocheirus occidentalis. Next base: position 97,877,812 of record CM053599.1, read on the forward strand.
TAATTAAGCAGAAGTGAAAGAATTTTTAGAAGCTGGAAACAGAAAGATGCACACTATCCCTTTATGCCTAGAACCCTGTTTCCTTGCCCTTTTTCTACTAATGGAATTTCCTCCAAGACTTAGCTCAAATTCCACCATCTTATTCTCAGAATCAGAGATGCCTTTTCCTTCTTCTTAGAACTTTGATTATATCTCACTCATGCATTGATCATGTTTTATTTTATATTATAGCCATTTATTCAGGTTCTGTCTTACTACTGCATTATAAACTCCAAGAAGGTAGGAATGCTGTCTTGAAGGTTTTATTTTTATCTTCCTCCTCCTGCCCCTCCCAGTGAACACCTAACAAAGGACATTGCACATAAAAATAACTTAATAGTAGGGACTATATAAATGATTATTATCTTCCCCCACTAGATTTGTGTTGATAGCAATAATCTCATCACCTTCCTTCAGCCTTCTCACTAGGAAACATCCCTCTCCCTATCACCTGATTCTCCCTTCCCTTTGGGGAGGGGCCCAGGACACTCTTTCTACTTTCCCTTTATGGGATAACTTTTGATTTCAAAACAACACTCCCATGCAAGTACCTTCATCTACTCCTTTTTCAGCTCCACTTTATATGTTGTATTCCCCTTCTCTTATTTGAGGGCAGGAATTATTTATCTATTTGTATTTCTATCTCCAGTACTTAGCATAATTTCTGGCATATAATAAGTGCTCAATAAATACTTGTTGCCTGAACAATAGCAGAAGATCTTAGAAGAAAGAATGGGAAGTTTTCAATCCAAGTTCCTGAGGGGCTCTGTTCTTTCTTCTCTGTATAAGACTATTGATACAATAAGTAGTTCAGTGGGCATTGGCTCCAGAGTTGAAAGATCCGGCATCAAATTCTGCCCCTTATACTTACTATTGGTATGATCTTGGGCACGTCACTTAGCATCCCTTGGCCTAATTTCTCCCTCCTTCCAACTGTAGATCCATAACCCAATGATAATGAAATTTATTATGTTTTTGATGCCTTTTGAGGCTGAGTGCTTGTAAGGGGATCTGGTGGCCATATTATATGCTGACTGACCCAGAAATCACCAGGTAAGGACAAGAGACAGAAAGAAATATGAGGTGACCCCTAGCCTTTGTATGAGAAAATACAGATGCAAAGGAGCTCAAGGTAGAGGATTAAGACCCAGATTCATATCCCAAATGCCACACTTACTAACTATGTGACCCTAGTTACCAGTCAAACAAATAATAACAATGATGATGATGATGATGACAGACAGATAGCATTTAAATAGTGCTTTAAGTTTTATATGACACTTTACAAATATTATCTCATTTTATGCTCACAACAACCCTAGGAGGTAGGTACCATGATCCTCACCATCTTTAAAATGAGGAAACTTGTTTAGAGTCACACAACCAGTAAGTATATGAGGTCATATTCAAACTCAGGATTTCCTGACTCCAAAAACATCACTCTGTCCACTGAAGCACCTCTCTGCCTAGATAGTACCAGAGGTGAGATTTGAACACAGGTCCTCTGACTCTAGTGCTAATTCTCCTTCTATTGCACCATGCTGCCTTTCAAAACTAGTTAAGGAAATGATGACTAAAAAGGGCACTGATTTACTGAATCACGCTGCAAAGGAGGATGATCATGAGGGTGAGGGTCCTGGAGAACATGGCCCATGAGAGCTAATTGAAGGATCTAAAGATACTTTGAGGCATTTGGAGGAATGCGGGAGAGAGGTGAAGTGGGCAACATAACATCCCTGGATAATCTGAATGACTGGCATATGGAAGATGGATTTGATTTGTTCTGCTGTTTGGTCCCAAAGGAGAGAGCCAAGAGCAATGAATGGAAGTTAAAGGGAATTGGTTCATATAAGCACATATAAATTGGTTCATATGAACCAAACACAAATTTCCTAACAATCAGAGCAGTCCAAAAGTGGATTAGGCTGTCTCAAGGTATCATCAGATCATAGCTCTAGAGCTGGAAGGGACCTTAGGCGCCACCTAGTCCAATATCCCCATTGCACAGATGAGGGAAATGAGACCCAGGAAAGTTAAGTGACCTGCCTAAAATGACACAAGTTGTAAGCATCAAAGGTGGAATTTAAACCCAATTCTAGAGCTAACAATCTTTCCCCTGTACCACACCACCTTCCTCACTTATGTGCAATACACTATTTGAGGTCTTTAATTGGAAGCCAGATGTCTACTTGTCAGTGATTTTTTAGAACAAATTTAGAACAAAAACCTGCTAAGGTACTTACCAGAACAGACAGCTTCTGAGATTCTCTCCAACTCTGACTTTTTAAATTTGGTCAGAGATGGGGTGAGGGCTATCTAGAACCATTCATCTGGAATTATTTCAACTGAGCTTACTTCTAGTTTTTCATGGTTCAAGGAGAATGGTACGATGGGGTAAAGGCAGCAAAAGAAAAGCCTAACCATAGGGTAAAAAGGATAGCCTTGGGGCAGATAGCCTTCATTATGTTCTTCACATCCCAATATCACACCCAACAGCACAGGCTTAGCACAGATATGAATTGATTGCTGAGGACAAAAGGGCAGGCAGACATGGGGTAGAACATGCCAATATTTGATGAAAGGGGCCTCAGTAATTGATTTCCATGGGAGGCAAAAGATCCCTTTCCAAGAGAAGGCAAGCAACTCAGGCATTCTCAGAAATGCTCACCACTTTCTTTGTACAGGTGTCTTTGATGTTGTTTGAATGACATCTGCATCTAGGAGCTAAAGCTTCATCTTATCACCCTGAACACCAGAAATACCGTCAATCAAGAAAGCAAAGGCTCTCACAGCAACACCAAGGCCCCAACAACCCAGTATGACTTACATTCTTGGAAATAGAGATGTTGCAGATTCTAAGCACTAGGATTACAAGGGAATTAAGGCAAGAACTCTAGAGGGTCAGAGTTTTATAACAGAGACCTATTAAACCAAAATTCAGCATTTTTGAGTTTAAAAGGCACCAACTCATTTACGAGGAACTGGGCTAGTTTTAGTAATGCTGACTAATCAAGTCTCCTAATAAAGAGATATTCAGCCTTTCTCCAGGGGAATCTGGGATGACCAAAACCAATGTAGACACATCTTTTTTTTTTAAGTTAATTGCACAATAGATGCCAGGGCTCCCCACAAAAATTGTGTGCAATTCAAGCTTCCATAGGACAAATAATGCCAGAAATGCACAAGGGAAGTTAGCAAACCTGTGGAAACCCATGAACAATCTTCAGCAAGTCAGAGAATAACTAATTCATGTCTCTAGAGCACTTTGCAGTTCATATTCCACACAATAATTCTGTGAGGGAGGAGGTATGGGTACTCTTTTACCCATATTACAGGGGAGAATGCTGAGGCAAACATAGGTAAAGTGATTAACCTGAGGTAACATGTCTTAAAAGTTTATAGGCTCATAGATTTAGAGCTGGAAGGGGTTATAGCCTTCCTCGAGTCCAACCCTCTCCTTTAACAGATGGGGAAACTGAGGCTTGTAGAGTGTAAGAAGTTAGCCTATAGTCACATATACCATTAGTGTTCAGAAGTGGTTCTTGAACCCAAATCTTCTTGCCTCCAAGGCCAACACTCTGTTCACTATACCTGCCATGGAGGTCTTCTAACTAGAGTTCAAGTTCTTTCCCCTCTTAATTTGTTTAATAAAAAACAAACAAATAAAGTTTGCCCTACACCAGGTTTATTAAGCAAACTGAGTTGCAGTTGCAGTTTGGGATTAATATGTATAGCAATGTACTCCCTTCTCACCTTTGACTCAGTACAGGTATCACCTTGAACAGAACACATTCCTGATCCTTGAAGTTATTAACAATCTCTCATTCATTCATTCATTCATTAAATAAATGGATATCAAGCACCCACTATGTGCCAGGTACTGTACAAGGCTGTGAAGATCCAAAAATAAAAAATAAAATAGTCCCTGCCCTCAATGAGCTTACATTCTACTGGGAGAAAATAAAATGTAGACAGATAAATAAAGTAAAAGTACATTCAATATACAATGTAATTACAAGGTCACAAGGAGGCACAGAGAGGGGAGAAAGACCCTAACAGCTGGGAGAATCAGAAAAGACATCATTTAGGAGATTCTTGATTTGAGTCATGATGGAAACTAGAAATTCTAAGACTAGAGGATGAGGAAAAAGTGCCCCCTGGACACAGGAGAACAGCCAGATGGAAGATGGAATGGTATGTACTTGTTCTCAGGATTTTCCTTTTAAAATTACTTCATATCACTTCATATAAATTCCTTGATGGCAGGGATGGTTTTGACTTTGATTTTAGTTTCCTTAGCACTCAGCACATTATCTTGTACATAGTTTTTATTGTTGTTAAACAGTTTTTTAATCATTTGGGGTTTTCTTGACAAAGATACTGGAGTTTGTCATTTTCTTCTCCAGATCATTTTACAGATGAGGAAACTGAGGCAAACAGGGTTCAGTGACTTGTCCAGGGTCACACAGCTAGTAAATGTCTGAGGCTGGATTGAATTAAGATGAGTCTTCCTGATTCCATGACAAGTGCTCTATTGACTGAGCTACCTTGTTGCCCCTTGTACAGAGTAAGCACTTAATAAATGTCATTTGAATTCATTGAAAGTGCTGATTGCCAAAAAAAAATCTGCTAGAAACCAGTCAAACTTAAACAAAAAAACAGAAAAACTGAAAACTTTAACTGGAATCAAGCGGATCCGTTTCTGGTGAATTTTCCCTTCTCTAGTTCTGAAGGTTCCCCATTTCCTGGATCACTTTTTCCTCTCCCCTCAAACTGCTCCCATGACTGTGGAATTCTCCATCTCCACAAAAATACACAACTGCTTCATCTATTAAATGACCTCCAGTTATGAACAATAGAAAGATAAATCTATTTCATTCAAAAGAAACATTTAAGCAATGAGTCTGAGTCACCAAAGCTTCAGAAATAGTGACACATTCATTCGTTTTGTTCTAGTTTATTTGTTGAGCAGAAAAACCAGAAACTAAACAAATGGGGGGGGGGAGTTAAGGAAGGGGGAGATATTACCTTTTCGGTGAAGATTTATTTGCTGGAGGTTAAATCGAAGTGAATTTTCTGCTACATAGCACTCATTACCATATTCATGCTGTGGAGAAAAAAAAGGAAAGAAGATCTACTATATGTGCATGTGCATGCCTAGGAGAAGCAGTGTGTTGTAACAGCTGATGTGCTCGCCTGGGAGAAAGGAAGCCCTGGGTTCAAATCTCTTCTCTGATGCTTGCTATGTAGCCTAAAGTCTCCTGGAGCTGTCCCTCATTCTGTGTCCCCTCGAATGATTTAGATAATCCCACATAGTTACTTATCTCTTAATACCTAAGGTAGATAAGTGCTCCTTCAAAGACAGAATGCCAGTCCCCTGTGTCAGAGAGTGGAAGGATCTCCAGTCACCATAGCTAATGTTGGAGTCAGTAGGTGACAAGGACTTCCTTGAAGTTAGTGCAGAACAAGGACCTATTTATTCCCTGAGCTTTCTGCGGTGAGACCCAAAATCAAGAGAACTATCTGTCAAAGTCAGAGATATCATTACTCACTTTTGTACTCAGGGCAGACTAGGGAGGGTAGAGAAGCCTAGCACAGGCCTGAAAGGCTCTCACTTAGAGGCACAGCTACCTGGGCTAGCGAACTCTGGGAGCTTTTGAGTTTTATGAATTAGTCTTTCTAAGTAAATGCTAACCTTGGTTGTTTCTATGCTGCTGAAGGATTATGAGTGTTGTTGTCAGAGGCCTCTAAATGTCTCATCTAGAGTAAATCTCTGGTCACTGAGATCTAATTATAGCAGTTGGATGCACAGTGGGGACAGACTACTGAGCCTGTATTCACAGCCCACTTTAGAGAGTCACTAGCTATGTGATGGGGCAGCTAGGTGGCTCAGTGGATAGAGCACCAGAGCACCGGACCTGGAATCAGGAAAACCTGAGTTTGAATCTGACTTTAGAGACTGACTAGCTGTGTGACCCTGGGCAAGTCATTTAACCCTGTTTGCCTCAGTTTCTTCATCTGCAAAATGAGCTGAAGAAGGAAACAGTAAACGGCTATGGTATCTTTGCCAAAAAAAAAAACTCAAATCGGATCATGAAGAGTCAGACATGACTGAACAACAACAGCTGACTGGGTGAGCCATTTAGCCACCATTTGCCGTAATTTTTCAACTATAACGATAGCACCTACCTCTCAGGATTATTGTGAGGATCTGTAAGGTACTTAGCATCATGCTTAGCACATAGTAGGTACTCCTTTCCTTCCTTCCTCCTTTCTCTGCTCCCTCCTCATCTCCTGACTATCAGCTTCCTTTCTTAGCTAAATTCCCATTTGCTTTAAGAAGCCTCTTTCAGTCCTTAAGTTTGGTGCCTGCCCTCTGAGATCACCTCTGCCTTACCCTGGGTATATTTAGCATGTTTGTACATGTAACATACATGTTGTCTTCCCCCTTACTCTGTGAGCTCTTGAGAGCAGGGACAGCCTTTTGCCTTTCTTTGCATCCCAAGTGCCAGGCTCTTAATAAATGCTACTAGACCTACTGTGATACTAGATAAAGAAGTCTAAAGGCAGATCCTACATCAGTATTACAGTAGCACAGATGGGGCTGATACAATGTGGCTCAAGCACGACCTCTGATACTAGCTGTGTGATCTTGGGCAAGTCATTTAACTTCAGTATGTGTCAGTTTCCTTATCTGTAAAACACAAACATTAATTAAATGGCTTCAAAGGTCCCTTCTTGCTCTGGTTCCATGATCCTAAGAGCCTGTCTCTGACCAGAGTGGGAAAAAATCAAGATCATTGTATCCCTGTGCTGAGAAACTGTAGTAGAAGTAATGAGAGCAAGAGCAACACCTGGAGACACCTAGTGGGAGTGACAGGAAACTGCAGAAGAAGAAGCCAGTCGGAGTGGGGGGGAGGGGTCTGAGATGAGGAATTCACATAAATCAAAAGGAAAAAACTGTTCTTTCGAAAATTATGCTTTTAATAACCTACCTTCTGTAATAGTTGAATTTGTGCTTGCAAGAAGGGAATCATTCCCAGCATATGAAGGAGTAATTAATATGTATATTTTAGAGATGAGGGCAACTTGAGGCCCAGATGGGATGGTAAACTTAATACCATACAGGTACTAATAGGCAGAGCTGGGATTTGAACCCATACCCTCTGATTCCAAATCAATCTGTGAGAACGCAAGTATGCAGCATAGAATCACGGGACTTGATGTCAAGAGCATGGGAGGGGAGGACAGAGAGGAGAGGAGGAGAGGAGAGGGAAGGGAGGAGAGCAGGAGGAAAGAGAAGGGAGAAAGGAGAGGGAGTGACTGGGGAGAAGGGAGGGAACAAGAGAGAAGAGAAAGGAGGGGAGAAGAGAGGAGGAAAGGGGGAAAGAGGAGATGAAAGGGAGAAGAGAGGAGAGAAAGGAAGGAAAAAGGGAGGGGAGAAGGAAGGTGAGGAAGAAGAGAAGAAAGAGATGAGAGGCAAAAAGGGAGAAGAAAGAAGTGGAAAGAAAAAGGAAAGAGAAAAAGTTCTTTTTGAAGAGAATCCCACAACTCATTGTTAATCTCTGTGCCCCAGGTGAAGTGGGCCATGTTTCTGATGAAGTGATCATCTGCAAGCCATCTGTCAGCTATCTTGGTCTTTCCCAAACTGCATCCAAAAGCCAGCTTCAGACAGCCCTTGAGGTAATCATGGGACAAGTTAAGGGCAAGCAATTAGGAGCTGAGGTGTTGAGCCCAGGCATAACCAAGGGACCCATTAGAACAGAGCAGAGGTATAATCACAGGGAAGAAAAACATCACATCTGATAGGGAAAGGCCAGGGGCCTTTACTAAGGCAAGAGACTGGTCTGTCAGGATTTAAGTGAGCAAACTTGGAGGAAGTTATCTTTCAGAACCTGAAGAAGAAACCAAAAGGGACAACGGCAGAAGCCAATTCCAGAGGTAAGTAAAAAAGAAGGTGAGGCAAGGTGGGGTCTAGGTGCTCTGGCTGTCAGATGCACTGTTTAACCTTATCCTGTGCCATCATAGGTATCATCAGATTTAGAGATAAAAGAATCTTAAAGATCACAGAATCTATTTTTTCCCTTTTACAGAAAAAAACAAAGTTACATTTTAGAAGAGTGGAAATGACTAACCCAAGATCACAAAGGCCCATATTTGAAGGAAAATGATTCAAACTCAAATCCTAGCTCTCTTATTTACTACTGATGTGACCTTAGATATGTCATCTGCCTCTCAAGGTCTCAGTTTCTTTCTCTGTAAAATGACAGAGTTGGATTACATGACTCTTAAGATCTCTTCCATTTCTAAATGAAATAATCATGGACATTAGGTAGCAAAACTAAACCCAAGAATTCTGATTCTGAATTCAATATTCTTCTCTAATCCTCTCCCCAATTTTTCAGGGAGAGTGAGTTCTCCATCCTCACCCCTCACCCCTTTTTGGGTTCTGTGAATCTCAGACAGCTCTAAAACCAAGCTGGTGGAAGGTCATCCTTTATGGAGCCCTAAATTTTTATCATCAAGCATAGATAGCTGTACAGCTATATGTACATGTAATTACATATATATCAAAAATTCATGATATGAGAAATAAGGGAACAGAGATGACAGATAGGTAGGTAGATAGATTAGATAGATGATAAATGGACGGATGGATGGATGGATGGATGAGCAGGTGGATGGATGGATGGATGAGCAGGTGGATGGATAGATGAATAGGCAAATAGAAAGAGATCTTTCTCATATATTTCTGCTCCCTTATTCCCAATATCAGGCAGACATTTTTTCAATTGTGCCTACACCCCCATTAACTGGGATTCCCCAGACCAAGCAACTGTGACTTGTGAGCATTCAGTCTCATACACCACCCCTCTTACAGTTGAGCAGCATTTGATAACCAATAAGCATTTATTAAGCACTTACTATAAACATTCAATAGTTAAATACTTCCTGTGTCCACTGCCTGCCTTAGCAAAGAATATAGCACAATATATTGCTGCAATGTAGAAGTGATATGCCTACGTTTGATACTGGGCAGTTCTCTAAAAATCAAATTAAGTCAAAAGTATTTGTTAAATATATATTAAGTGACACTCCACACCCTTTCATTGTGAAAGTGGCATCCCATTCAAGCCTCTGCTAGGCATGTGCCTCCTTTTTCCTTGGATCCTATTTACTCATGTATTTGTCTTTCCACATCCTTAGATACCAATGAATAGAGTTCTGGAGTTGGATCTAGGAAGATCTGAGTTCAAATCCTACCTCAGTCATTGACAAGCATGGAGATAGCATTGTAGCACTTAGCCTAGGGGAATATTGTGGGGATTAAATGAGATAAGATGTGTATATCATTTTCTAACCTTTAATATACACGAGCTATTGTAAGCTCTTTGAGATTAGGGTCTATGTCACATTTATTTATCTTTGGATCATAGGAACACAGAGCCAGAAGGGGGATCAGAGATCATGCAGTCAAACACCCTGGTGTTCCAAGTGAGGGAATCTAGGCATAAGGACACTAAATGAATTGCCCAAGGTGCCACAGACAAAGCCACAAAGGTGCAATTTGCATCCAGATCCACTGACACCAGAGCCACTATTACCCCTTCCATTGCACCACATTGCCTCCATGACTCCTGTGCCTGAAGTTAAGAGGTAATTTGATGAATATAATTGGATGAAATCTGTCCTTAATCCAATGGCCTGATTTCCATGCATTCCACCTGCATTTCTTCTAGGACTTAGCCAGGAACTGAGACTCTGAGAAAGAAAAAGACTTCTTCAGGGTCATATAGCTGATAAATGGCAAATTCAGGAGCCAATCCAAATCTTTAGATTCCAGGAGGTTTATAATTATGCCTGACCAAGCCTATGGCAAATTAAAGTCACGATGCTACACACAGCACAAGAAAAAAAAGCCAAATGTTTGGGAATGATTTTGGAGACAGATGTAGCTGGAAAGGTCATGGACGTGGCTGGCAGCTACGAAGGTATTAATAAGCTTGTGGAAGTAATTGGAGCAAAGTCTTTTCATGTAAGACTCCCATTCTAACCACTGTTTGGCTGGAGCCTTTGGAAAGCTCCATAATGAGCACTGAAGTCAGAGCCATTGGAAAGGTGGAAGGCCTTGCTGGTTGTGGACGTTGTTTGACCCCTTCTCTGGCCAAACTGTCCAGCTCTCTGATTCTATCCCCACTAAGAGGTATTATCTGGTGACCTTGTAATTTCTCATTCCTGAGGCAAGCTGGTAGTGTTTGTACTTCAATTGTTTTCCTTCATTCTAGTCAAATTTTAATTTTCAATCCTCCATTCTATCCCAGTACAGATTAATCTGCTTTGGAAATTTCTTGGTTCTTAAGGTATGTTAGTCCAGGTGGCCCCAAAACATTGATGGATAGATGCCTGCCCATCACAGCCCTCCCACTTTAGATGAATTAGACCTTGAATCATTCACTAGATGATGAAACTTGGTTTTCATGATAATTAGTCATGTACAGTTCTTTGGAGGTAAACAAAAGCCTTTCCAAATAAAGCAGATGTGGATGTCTGAGAGACAGCACATCCTTTCCCTCTAAACACCAGATCTTAGGGAGTAGGGAAGGCAGACTTTGAGCATTGGCTTTGGATTCATGGGCCTGTGCTCAAAATCCATCTCAGCTCTGTCTTATCTGTATGTCCCTGGCTAAGTTGTTTCTCTCTCTTGGCCTTTTCTAGCCTCCATAATGAGAAAATTGAACCAAATTCATACAATTTCCATTTGGGAAGGCATATTGAAAATAATACAATCCACATCTTACCTGAAGCAATATCTCTGCAACATCCTAACCAAGTGGTCATCCACTCTCAGTTTACAGATCCAAGTGATAGGGAACTTCCAAATTTGCATAACTGATTATAAGGAAATTTTCCTCAGATTGAGTCCAAATCTGCTTACTTATTTTTCAACAGAACACACTGAACACCAGAGAGTTTAGAAGCAAAGATTTAATGCTTAAAACTCTTGAGATTGAAATTAATTTTATTATTTAATCTCACTGGGATTAATTTTTCTTTCGTCTTTATCCCAGGGGAATTAAATAGTAAAATCCCAGTGGGCAACGTTTGAGGAGACTCAGACTCACAGTGAGACCGGTGTGTGCCCAGGGAAGGCCCCAAACAGTGGCGAGAGATGGGCCTGATGTATCAGTGCAGAGGGCATGACTGACATATGTTAATACCTGCCATTATGGGAATTTTAATTGTATCACAGCAAGCTAGTCAGGTGGGGAAGTCATAGCCATTGGGTTAAGCTCTGACTCGGGTGAGCGTGTATTCCTTTACAGGCCAGAGAGGAAAGTGCCAGGGCTGGTTGACCTGCAAACCATGGCTACTCACCTCTGATTTCTACCCATAATGGATATGGATGCACTTTGAAATCTATATGAAGAGGTGCCAAACCCTAGGTTTAAATGCATGTGTTAAAGTAAGGTATTATGCTGAAAATATTCCAATGGATCTGTGATCTCAATAATATAGCTTTCAACCCATCTATGCTTGCTCAGTCTATTTGAGTCATTTTCATGACTTTCCATAATAACACCAAAGGGGGTTCAACTAGCACCCTCGGAGCCTTTCTTTCCTTCACTTCACATTGGGAGAATGGTAGTGGAGTGCTTGGGCTCTACTGAATTCCCCTCTTACCTTGTCACCAATTCATCTTTTCTGATAATACGTTTTCTTTAACAGCATCCTTTAGAATTTGTAGTTCCTTATTTGTTAGGGTGTTTCATCCTGTTCATATCAATCATAAACTTTCCCATTGACCCTTGGATATTACTCATTTTTGATTCTTCAGAAACTGTAGTGTTTGTTAAATGCCTTGCCACCATGTAATAATGACAGTAAGATATTGATATTAAAAAGATGGATGTGATTTTGAGGTGGAAACCTCAAGAACTAAGGAACAAAATGAAATACCCATATTTCTTAAATTTTTCACAAAAATAAATTGTTTTCTTTAAGAAATGGTCAAGTGACTACAAATATAAAGAGGGATCCTTCGACTGGTTTATTTACAATTTATTATCTTTTCACAAAATTAATCCCACTTTCACTCACCCAAATTCACATCCCCAGAGTCACCCTTGATGCCTCTCTCTCTTCTTCAGCCCTCATGTGCAATCAGTTGCCAAGTCTTCCCAATTCCACTTCCATGAACATTCTCACATACACTCCCTTCTCTCTATTCATATAATCATCACCTTAGTTCAGGTCTTTATTACTTCTTGCCTAGTATACTGAAAAGCCTCTTAATTGGCCTCTTCCATCATCAATCTATCCTCCATCCAGCTGCAAAAAATGACATCCCTAAATAAAGCTGACCATATCACTCTCCTCCTCAATAAATTCCAGTCAGTCCCTATTACCTCTAGAATAAAATAGAAATGCCTTTGTTAAAGCCCTTCACAATCTCTAACTACCTCCTTTTCTACTCTTATTACACATTTGTCCCCTTAATACCATCCATCATACAGTACACTTCCTCTATCTCCCTGCATTTACTCAGCCTGGTCCTCACATCTGCAATGCATTTCCTCCTCATCTCTAACTCTGAAAGTCCCTAGTTTCTTTCAAAGCTCACTTTAGACACTACTTCCTACAGGTAACCATTCCTGATATCCTTCAGAAATCCCCCCCAATTATTTTTTCATATATTTTGTATATAGATTTATGTGTATATACAATCAATAGAATGTAAACTCCTTGAGGGTGGGAACTGTTTAATTTGTTTTCTCTGATGATCCCAGTGCCTGGCCCAGAGAAGACATTTAATAAAAACTTGATGATTGATTGATTGGTTCTTTGATTAGGTGAGACACCTTAGGGAACAGGTTTAAGGTTCAATCTCCTTGTTTTCAAATGAGGAGGTGGGAATAGATCATCTCAGAGGTCCATTCCAGCTTTCACATTTCATGTTTCCAAGCTGCTATGCTGAGATTATATTGTCAGTGATCACCAAACTGACTCTTTTCCAGATAGATCTGGGTAGGATATTTTTTTCAGTCTTTCTATTGGCACAGTCTCTTGGCCCAGAACACTGTATTAACCACCTCCCCATCTGGTGTCCTGAATCCCACAACCCCAACTCTTTTGTCTGATCAGGTAAAGGCTTGGCCTCTGTCATTGTCATGAAGGCCACCTGCCCATTTTAGTGGACAATGGCCATGAGAAGCATCCTGTATCTGAGCCAGGTGTTGTTATCATGATCGAGCTCATAAATTCCAATGAAGTCAATTCTTTGTGGGAAGCCATCACAGTGACTTGAGAAGAATTGATGAACTTGCCCCTCCTCTGATGGCATCCGCCAAGCTCTAACAGAAGGGGATCTGTCATTGGGGGCGGTGGGAATGTCTGATGCCACATTAGAGATGTCACCCTTCCTCGCTCTATGAGTGACTGATGTCTTTTCCATGAATTATTCATGATTATCAAAGCATTGAGACCACACCCAACAGTGCGTGGGGATGGGGAAATGTGCTAGAGAAATGAAAGAAGTTCCAAAATGATGTTAATGCCTGCTGACAGAAATTAAGCAGCTTCTTTTGTCATCATAGACACATCCCTGTAGTGCATGAGACTGTGGGAATAACCAAAGCTGCAGTTCCAACCAACTGCCTTTAAAGTTTACCAGTACTTTCATGGAATTAATGAGTTATTTTCACTCTAATTTTGGCATAGTCCACTCCCCACCAGTCACTTGTTACAGAAGCAAAAACCTCCAGTTTACCTGTCCAGCTTATTGCCCAGAAAAGGAGCAGTTCCCTGATCTCATCCGACCTTCTCTTGTCTCCACACATTCACACAGATTGCCCCCCTTCTCCATGTCTGGAACACTATCCATCTATTTTAGCTATAAAATCCTTCTCTGCTTTAAGGATTTAGCTTAAGTGCTGCCCACACATAGGCTCACAGAGCTTAAAAGTCTCTCAGAGGCTATTGAGCCAATTCCCACTGTTTTACAGATGAGGAAACTGAGGCCAAGAAGGATAAGTAGCTGGCTCAAGAGCTCGTGGCTAATAAGTGTCTGAGTTGAGATTTGAACTCATGTCTTCTGAACTCCAAGGTACTCTGTCCAGTGCACCACAAAGCTCCAGGAGGTCTTCCTTGCTTCTCCCTCCCCACAATTTCCTAGGTCACTTTAACACTTTCTCACAATCTAATTTGTATCATACACATTACCTCTATCAGATTTAAACTCCTTTAAAGGAAAAATTATCATTTTACATCTTTGAATCTCCAGAGAGCAGAACAATTCATGGCATATACTTTATGCTTAATAAAAGTGTTAAAGTGAATTGAACAGCACAGTAGGAGTCAGCTTCTCACCACCAATCACCTAGCTTCTTTTCTCCAATCTTGCCCTTATTATTCCTGCAAGCTGACAGATGTGGTGTAGAAGAAACTCCTAAACTGGAATGGTTGAAGATAATAATAATAATAATAATAATAATAACATTTATATAGTACTTACTACATGCCAGGCACTGTACCAAGCCCTTTACAATTATTATTTCATTTGATCCTCACAACAATGCTAGGAGATAAATGCTATCATAATCCTCATTTTACAGATGAAGAACTGAGGCAAATAGAAGTTAAGTGACTTACCCAGGGTCACACACCTAGTAAATATTTGAGATCAGATTTGAACCCAAGTCTTCCTGACTGCAGACGCCTTGCTATATCCACTGTGCCACCTAGCCACCCAATGACTTTTCTAAGTACTCATGATTTTTCATCTTATTTTCTTCTTCAAGCACTAGGATCACAATCATGGTACAGTAGATTGAACATTGAGTTTAGAGACTGAGGACCAGGGTTTAAAATCTGTCTCTGCCACCTCCCACTGATGGAAACTTAATACTCCTTGACTTTAGTTTCCTCATCTATATAGCAAGAGGATTGGACTATATGACATCTAAGGTCCCTTCCATTTCCAAGTCTATGAAACCTGTGGTCTCTCAGTGCTTTCAAGGATTGTTGAACATATTATAGACTAACAAACAACACACTCAAAAGCAGAATGTATACTTCAAGAAAACAATACATTGATAGATTCCTGAATAGGAGTCCACCAACAAGGCTTTCTCAGCAGGTCCTGCAGTTGGCCAATGCATATCTCTAACTTTTCAAATCTTCCATCATTCTATTTGCTTCCATTTATGTTACATATCAACCAGACTGGACTTCTTGCCATTCCATAATCTCTCTCACTCCATCCTTTCCCCTGTCTTCCTCTTTACAATCTACCCATACCTCTACCTGATAAAAACCTTCCTTTCCTTCAAGTCCTGGATCATATGCCATTTCTTCCATGAATCCTGATTTCCTTGGCCACAAGATTTCCTCCTTCAAATCTCTCATGGCATTTTGGTTTGCTATCTTACATGTATAGTACAGGTTCATCAGCAATATCTGTTCATCAGTCTTATGCTCCTGATAGACTGATTATAAACTCTAGGAAAGTCAGTATTTGACTGGTTTCATCTTTGTTGCCCTAACCCCAAGTGCAATGTATCAAATACAATCAGTCCTTAATAAATGTGTGATGAGTTGAATTAGACATCACAGTTTTAATACAGTTTAACAAACATTAAAGCTAAGATATGTAGAGTCTAAGAAACAGCCCTAGAGTGCTCCTTCAACAGGAATAGCAACTAATTCTCCTGGTGAATCCAAGAGCTTAGCCCAATCAATCAATCAACTAATCAACAAGTATTTATAAAGTATCTACAATGTGTTATGAGATAGAGGTACAAGTACAGAGAATGAAATGCTTAATCACAATGTACTTGGATTCTAGTGATGAAGATAGGCACACATCAAATACATATAGAATAAATATTAAAAGTTAATAAATACAAATATATAACAAGTAGTTAAATACAAGATAGTCTGGGAGGGATCTAACTAGCAGTTTGGGGGGAGGGGACAGAGAGATCAGGAAAGGTTCCTTGAGGGAGAAGGTGCTTGAGCAGCATCTTAAGGGAAAAGAGAGACTCTCTGGCAATCAAAAAGCTATCAGTTATGATGGGATTCAACCCAAGTCTACATCTGATCTAAGCCAAAAAGACCAGCCCCTCCTTATGCTAAAATTTCCTCTAAAAGGAGGAAAAGATACCTAGGGAGTTGACTCTCATTCCAGTTAAATTTTAAATTCTATTTACTAAATGGATATTCTTTGAATATAGAGAAAGAAAAGCAATGGCCACTAATGATCAAGAATGGCATTATCAAAAGCAGATCATGTCAAATTAACTTCATTTCCATTTTTTAAATGGATTACTTGGCTTTGAAGAGATCATGACTAAGGAACACAAATGCTCAAAGGACAGCAAATCAGGCAGTTTCTTACCTACAGGTAGGCAAGTGAAGCAAAATAGGTGGTACACAGGAACATGGTGGGCTAAATACCCTGATTAAGAGCCAGATCTGTGCCCTTATTGTTGTTGCTGGGCAGAATCACAGGAGTAGTCAAACAGCAAGTAATTTGGAGTGCAACAGCCCCTACCCCTACAGACAGCAAAGGCATCATGATTAGGAAATTTCAGGTAGCCTTATATACATGAATTAGATGAAGTTGACCAAAATGATTATTGATAAGTAGAGTTTTATGTTTCTTATTTAAATCAAGTCAGTTAAACCAATTTTGGGTACATAGGTTGTTGTTGTTTGTCCTTCATTCTCAAAGAGGACCCTGACATCAGGAAGATGATGCTATGACATGCAAATGAATTGTGTTTTAAGTGACAGAGGGCTGTCCCCAGCAAAGTGACCGGCTTCACTTTCTCCTCTGGAGCCATCTGGGTCCAGCGGCAAGATATAGTTCTGAACGACAGGAGATGGCCCTGGATACAGTGGGGAAACCTTGGCCTTTTAAGGCTTAGGTCTTTAAAAGATCTCAATTTTACTAAGGCAACACCCATTCAATGATTAAGGCTAAGTAAGAAATGAGGCAAAGGAAGGCCTCATTTACCTGGTTGTTGTTGTTTTGTTTCGTTTTTTAATCAATCTGGCAGGGAAAGATCCTCAGAGTTTCCGGCTAAAACAGAAGGACTGGATATATTGGAATTTTCCAGCATATAAGTGTGCCAATCACTTCTGTAAGGAAGGCCCTAACAATACGCCAATATTCACAATGACTGATAGAGCTGAGACATGCCATAGACACAGTGTACTCAGATTTCAGCAAAGCATTTCACATCTCTTATGATTTCATTATGAACAAGATAGAGAAATGTGGCCCTGATAATATTACAGTTAGGAAGATTCAGGACTGTAGTTAGATCAAAAGAGTGATCATTCATGGTTCATTGTCAACTTGGAGGAAGGTCTCAGTTGAAGCATCCCAGGGATTTTGGCCCTTGGCCCTATGCTGTTCAAAGGTTTTGAACAATAATTTCCACAAAAGCAGAGATAGCATGCCTAACAGATTTTCAGATGGCATGAAAAAGGGAAAAATAACTAACACTTGGGATGATAGGACCCAAAAATCTTCATTAGGTTAATATTGGGTTTAAATAAGAGGAAACTGAATCAAGATAAAAATAAAGTTCTATATCTAGGTTAAAATAAATAAGCTTCATAAGTACAAAACTAGAAAAATATGGTCAAATCACAGTTCCTATGAGAAAAGATTTGGGGGTTTTCATGTATTGTAAACTGAATAGTGAGCAATTAGGTGTCAAAGCAGATAGAGTGCCAGGCCTAGAGTCAGGAAGACCTGAGTTCAAATCTGACCTCAGATATTTACTAGCCACATGACCCTGAGCAACTCACTTAACTCTGTTTGCCTCAGTTTTCTCATCCATAAAATGAACTGGAGAAAGAAATGGCAAACCACTCCAGTATCTTTGTCAAGAAAACCCCAAATGGGGTTGCAAATAGACACAATTGAACATGACTGGGGAAAAAAAAACTGAATAAGACACAGTGATGTGACCTGGAAGCCACAAAAGCTAGTAAGATTTAAGTCTCTATTGAGTGGTATAGTGTCCACAGCAATGGGAGGGTGACTAGTTCTTATGCTATGGCCCACTTCTGCCAGCCCCATTGTAGGAAGACTGACAAACTGAAGCACATCTTAGGAGGGTGACTATAATGGAAGGGTCCCTAAAAACATGAAATGCAAGAAAGAGTTGAAGGATCTAGCAATGTTTAGCCTGGAATATAGAAAAGTTGGATGTGGGTTAAGGGAGCAGAGAAGGATCATAGTTGTGTTTAAGTATTTGAACCCTACCTATCAAGAGTGGAATTATACTGCTACTTACTGCAAAAAAAAAAAACCTAGAAGAAATGAAGAGAAGTTTCAGAAAGTTGCATTTAGGCTTGATTTAAAGGGGAAACTTTCCTACCAATAAAGCAATTGAAAAATGGAATGGATTTCTTCAGAAGGCAATGAGGTTTCATCTCTGGAGGTATATCACAACAGCAATATTCACGGAACCAATGGTGACTACGAATATGCCGGCATAGTTCTGAATTGCAAAATATAACAGATTCTCCATATAGAAGACAGAAGCAAAATATTTATTCAGACACCAGAAAGCCAAATTCCAATACCAGAAAACTGAATTCATCATAGCAACAAAGAAATCTATACACGATAACACTGCAGAGAGCAATACCATCCAAAGTCTTCCCCAAAACTTTCAGAAGCCTAGTTGTCTCCTTGCCTGTGTCCTCTCTCTCCCACCACACTAACTGCTCTGACTCCCAGCTTCCTCTCAATTCTGTCCCACCCTTCAGCAAACTCCTCCCACCACAAACTCCACGTGATTATATTCAGCCTACTAGGGGGCAGGGAAGATCTTCAAATTATCATTACCAATACAGGAGGTCTTTAAGTGAAATTTGGATGACCATTCATTAGGAATATAGTAGACAGGATTCCCAATTCAGATTTGGATTGGATTAGATGACTTCTGAAATCCCTTCTAACTCTGAGATTTTATGATCCTGCTTTCTATCCAGGCAGGATGATCTACCCACAAGGCAATGTGGTCAGAATCACCAACCCTTCTAGTCTCGGTGAATTGTACAGCTGTGACTTAAGCTAACATCTGGTAACTGAATGTTATAGTCAGCCAATCAATAAACGTTTATGAAGTACCTACTATGTGTCAAGCACTGGGAATACAAAGAGGCAAAGGGAGTCCCTGCCCTTAAGAACAGTCATTATTGTACCAATCATAACCTACATTTATATAGTGCTTTATGGCAATAAGTGGCAACATGGATTCACAAGTACAGGACCATCCTTGGAAGCAAGAAAACCTGGGTTCAAATCCTGCCTATGGTTTGACTGTGTGACGACAGACAAGTCACTTAACCTCCCAGTGTCCTTGAGGAGCTCTTCAGATGGCAGATGTGCTGCTCATCTGTATTGATGGGGACATAGCCATGTCAGAACCAAGAGACAAAGTTTATCATTACTAAGTACTGAATAGAGTCATCCTTATAAAAACCTTGTGAAAGAGTCAGGTCATATGAACTCTATTTGAAGGATGAAAAAACTGACATCAAAATGATTAAATAACATACTTGCTTCCCCATCCCCATAAAGATATGCATGCTCATTTAGTAAGGGGTAGTGCTGGGATTCAAACCCAGGCCATTTTGCTCTAATATCAGTATTCTTTCTAATACTTATTTAAAAAAGTGTCCGTCTTGAACAGCTACTATCAACCATCTGTCAATTCTCCATAGACTCCCCTGGGGTCTGAAAGAGGAAAGGAGTTTAAGTATTTGTTGGATGGCCCCAGGGTAACATAAATAGAGCTATATTCTTAAAAAATTTGAATTTCTCCTGAAAAGGTAACAGATGTAATGACTAGGAGTATCAGAAGGAAAATTGGTATCATTCACTTCATGTAACCAATCTGTACCATAGTTCCTAGGCTGCCCCCACATGATTTAGACTCAACGAATCATACATCATTAAGAGTGGGAGGCTTTTGGTTTTGGTTTTTAGAGCATAGAAGATAAAACAGCAGCACTAAAAGGGATCTTAAAATATAGAATATAGAAAGTTAGAGCTGGAAGGAACCTTAAAATATCAAATATTAGAGCTGTCAGGGCCCTTAGAACATTGAATGTCAGAGCTGAAAGGATCCTAAGTAATAGAATAGAATGCTAGAGAGAGAGGGGACTTTGGAACAAAAAAATCAGAATTTTGAACTGAAGGAAGCTTTAAAATATAGAACACAGAATACCAGAGCTGAAAGAAACCATGCAGTCCCAGGGATCTCAGACACACATGCTTATGAGCCCAAGACCCCTAAATCAGGCTATGAAGTCTACTGTAGCTTTATTCAAAGGCAAAGATGATGGGATTAACAAATCTGCATGAAGAGAAGGCAGGGAGAAGGGGGTGCAATGGGGAGGGCAGAGAGAGCATGGGAGATAAAGACTGAAGATAGCAAGATGTGGGTCCAAGTGCCACCTATAGCACATACTATCTGTGTGACAATGGTCCAGTCGCTTAATCTCTCAGTGACCTGGGAAAGATCTTAGCTTAAAAAGGCCAAGGTCTCCCACTACATCTAGGGACAGCTCCAATCGTCTTGATCTATATCTTGCCACTGGACCCAAATGGCTCCAGAGGAAAAAGTGAGGCTAGTGACTTTACATAGCACTGCCTCACTTAAATCCAATTCACTCGCAAGTCAGGGCATCCCTGCCCTGATGTCATGGTCCTTTTCAAGCATGAAGGACAAACAACAATGACAGCAACAATAATCTCTCAATACCTCCAGGCAATTAATTCTCTAGGACTAGGAGACTTCAGACAAGTTGCCAATCTATAGGAGAAGCTGCAGTTCCTGTAATGAAGGTTTCCCATACTGATAAAATAGAAGATCGAACCTGAGTAGAAAAAAAAAAATTCAGTGAATCTCCCTTTTGACTTTTACAATCCTCTGCAGGAAGCATTTCCTGATCCCCAAATGGATGCTCCCTCTGAAGCTACTTTGTATTTCACTATTTTATGTGTATATATGTATATATTTAGTAAATTCATATTTATGCAATGTGTATTTTTGGCACTTAGTGAGTTTCCTTTTGCATATAAGCTCTTTGTAAATACATATTGTTTGATATTTGTATCCCCAGTACCTATCACAGTGCACCGCACATAGTAGACAATTAATAAACACTTGTTGATTGATTGACAATTACATAAACTTGGGATAACAAAATCTTTATTTAATTTTGAAATTTAATTTCAAACCAAGGTTCCAGTCCCACTCTCTGGCTTTTAAGAAGAAATAGAGCCTCAGAAAAGTGAGGTATCTTGCCCAAGGTCACTCACTATGTTAGGTGCCAGAGCCCAGCCCAGAACTGTGATTTTCTTTTGCACCACCAGTCTGCCTCTTTCCACTCCACCAGCACCAGCTCCTATAATCCAATGCCCCATGGAAAAGAATGCAGCTCAATGATAATCTTCATTGAAAAACCATTGCCACCACTGAGAGGGAGACCCAGAGTCTTTTCTGAAGACAGAATGTGAACAAAGCATGACATACAATCATTGAGAGATGCAGTCACTCCCAATATCTTATTACCTTCTGCTCTCTCTCTCTCAGCAGGACGTCCATCTCCCACTACTATTGAGCCAGGTATTGTTCTTCAATTGATCATTTTAGCTTAATATACAATTGAAGTCCCACAAATATAAACATTTCTGTGAGAGTGCTGGCCGACTGCTCAGTCAATTCAGGCCCTCTGGTGGCTAAGACTTAGCCAAAGGAGGCACAGGGAAGCAAGCATCATCATGTTGACAAGGCAGCCAGCTCTCCTGTGTGTTAGCTGTCTAACCTTGGATGAGAGAATTCCCCTGTCTAGCCAGTGATTTCCTCCTATGGACAAGGAAGAGGTTGGAGCAGACATCACATTGCAGTCAATATTAATGTTGTGTAGCTTCCTGGCCCTCCCAGTACTGGCAGCCAGTGGCCCGTGTTCTTGTTAGACATGATCCCTAACCTTTTCTTCTCTTCTTCAACCATAAGCCTTTCCCAGCTCCCTGCTACTGCTAGTATTTTCCCAATGAGACTGCCTTCCACTTACCTTCTTTGTATTTTGTGTGTACGTTGTTTCCCCCATTAGACTGTAAGTTCCTTGGGGGCAGGATCTTAGGTCTTTGTTTTTCTATGTATAATCCAACACTTAGCCTAGTGCCTGGCACATAATAGGTGCTTACTAAATGTTTGTTAATTGATTCACTGAATCTTGATTCTTACATTTCCCAGAAGATCAACCAAGTTACAAGCATTTATTTGCTTATTATTGGGGGGAAGAGGGCAATCGGGGTTAAGTGACTTGACCAGTATCACACAGCTGGTAAGTATCTGAGGCTGGATTTGAACTCAGGTCTTCCTGACTCCAGAGCTGGTGCACCACCCAGCTGCCCCCTTATAAGCATTTATTGATCAATTTCTAGGTGCTGAGCATACAAAGAATAAAAGAACTCCTGGCTGTTCCATGAATAAGATTTCTTGACTCCAGGCATTTTCTCTGGCTATCCCCCATGCCTGGAATGCTTTTCCATCTCATCTCTACCTACTGGTCTCTGTTGTTAAGTCCCAACTAAAAACCCATGTTATATTGGAAACACTTCCCAGTCCCTCTTAATTCTACTGGTGGTAGGGAGGGTAGCTAGGTGGTGCAGTGTATGGAGTGCTAGGTCAGTAGTCAGAAAGACCTGAGTTCAAATCTGGCTTCAGACACTTAGCAGATGAGTGTTGCTAATTCAGTCACTGAGTCTCTTATTTACTTCCATTTCTTCACCCTTAAAATGGGAATAGAAATAGAATTTACCTTCTGGGATTGTTATAAGGATCAAATGAGATATTATAAAACACTTAATAACAGTATCTGGCAACCAGTAGGCATTATGTACATGCTAGTTGTTATTATTATCATTATTATTAGTGCCTTCACTTTGTATATTTTTTCTGTTTATATTTTATATAACTTGTTTGTACATATTTTTTGCCTTTCTCTTCCACTAGATTGTGAGCTCCTTGAGGACAGGAATTCTCTTTTGCCTTTTTTTTTGTGCTTGGCATATAGTAGGTGTTTAATAAATGTTTATTGACTGACTGACTGACTGACTGATCTCAAACAAGAATGAAAATTGGAAACATGATAGATCAGTAAAAGTAATGGGAGATTTCCTCTGTAACTTGAAAATATTTTTTTTTTTTTTTGTGGAAGGAAGAGCCAGTGGGAACCAGATAAAAATACAAAAAAAAAAAAATGTAATGGCCTAAGGGCATTCCAAATTTGGTTCTGCCTAAAAGCTGGGAAGTTTCAAATGGTCTGGAGGCTCTATAATTGTTGTAGCATTCTCCTGAGGGGAAGAAAGGAAGGCACAATGGGGAAATAGAGTAGTGAAGCTGACTTGAGTACAGAGGCGGCAGAACAATGGGGACCCTGGGGAGAAAAACTCATGACAAAATCATGAGACTAGAATTAAAAAGAAAAGCCACAGCTTTGGGTAACCAGATCATGCAAACGCTGACCTTGTCCTGTTCTGGAGCCACATCCAGAGCAGCAGGACTGTGAGGATTTTTCTTCCAGGAGGAAGATTCTCTTAATTCACCAGAGAAAGTCTGAATTCTTTCACCTTGCTAAATGCCCCAGCATTTCCATGCCCCTGAAGAGGACCCACAAGAAGGAGCAATAGGTTTCTAGACTACTGGCTAACATTTGAGTTCTTTCTGTATTCTTTTCTGTATAAATAAAATCTGTTCTGTGTTCTAAATATTGTGGCCACTGTAGTGAAAACTATGGGGCCATTCTAATATTAAGCTGTTATGAACACTATATTGTGATTTTCTGTGATAAGATGTAATGTTGTGAATATTATATTGTGATATATTGTGAATATTTGCCCTGATTTGTAATGGAATAAATGGACTGTTCATTATACTGTGTAATCCAAAACTTAAAAGCTGTTCACAGTAGCATTCTTTTGGGAATCTACTTGTGCATGGTGTTACAGATGTCTATCAGTTCATTGATCTCAGAAATATGACTTATTTGACTGGTTGTTGTTTTGTTTTTCAGTTGTATCTGACTCTGCATGACCCCTTTTGGGGTTTTATTGACAAAGATACTGGAGTGATTTGCCATTTCCTTCTCTGGCTCATTTTACAGATGAGGAAACTGAGGCAAACAGGGTTAAGTGACTTGCCCAGGATCACATAGCTAGTAAGTATCTGAGGCCAGATTTGAACTCAGAAAGATGACTCATTCTGACCCCAGACCCAGCACTCTATCAAGGTCAGTGTTATATTTTTCACCATATCAAACTGCTGCCACGAACTCTAGTTGTCTCACTCACCTCAGGTAGGCTCTGTCCAAGCCTCTTGGTACACATTGCGTAATAAAGAGGCTTTCTCCAACCTCATAACCTAGAAACTCTATCAGGATACATATTTGTTAATATCTAATGCCTCTAAAAAAAAGCAGCATGTGAGTTTTTTGGCTGAATCGATCCAGTCCTTTAACATAAACAGTCTCACATCCAGTAACAGTCCTATTGGTGAAAGGCCAATATGAAGGAAAGTGATTTGTTTATTCTACCTAGAGTAAGTAGAAAATGTTATATATTGTTGTCTCACAAAAGGAACAACAAATAGGATTTGTGAATTGAAAGTCAGTGATTACATTGGCAGTGCCTGTAGTACAATAACCAGAAACTCAATTATCTCAAGAGACTCATTTTCCATGTATTGTGTTTATGCTTAAACTGATATTTTATGGGAAGAAATTGAGGCCTCCTGGAGCGTTATTTATGCTCCCTGTCCAACCATATCAGGCTGTATCTAAGTCTGTGGGTAAGTCAAGTATCAGGGAAGTGAATTCTTCCAATTTTCCTGAAAGAATCATAGGATCACCCCATTGTTAGAGGCAGGAGGGACCCCAAAACATAAACTGTTGGAGCCAGAAGGGACCATAAGACAAAAAGTGTCAGACCTGGGAGAGATCTTAAAACATAGACTGTCAGTCCTAGGAGGGGCCTTAGGAATCAGCTCCCCTAGCCCCCTGACTTCAAGATGAGGAAACTAGGGTCCAGAGTTTATGTGACTTGTTTGAACAAGTTGATGTATCTATTCAGTAGTAGAGCCAGGAGAATACTCCAAGTACTTTTTATTCAGTGTCTACTTATAATTATCCAGATTGGTTATTTTACTCTAAAGAGTTAAAGGGACTCCTGCTGTCCTAACAAAAGCCTTCGTGCCCTCACTTGGCCAAGTGTTAGAGATAATAAGGCGAGAGAAGCCAGCAAGAAGAATTTGGGGAGATCTGCACCTGTAGAGTCCTTTGGCAAACTGGGTCTCAGATCAATGGGGGTGGCAACACATATGAGAATCCTATATTGCAAGATCTATTCTTAATAGTAATAATAGCTAACATTTATGGAGCCCTTTAAGGTTTACATATGCATTGCATACGGCACAGCTAGGTGGCACAGTGGATAACTGGGCCTGGAGTCAGAAAGATTCATCAGCATGAGTTCAAATCCGGCCTCAGACACTTTGTAGTGTTTGACTCAAGATTGGAACACAGGGCTTCTTGACCGAGGCCAACATTCTATCCACTTTGCCACGTAGCCAGTTTGGAATTCATTGAGGAGAATAGAATGTGGTTTGCTTCAGTAGAATCTCAATAGAAAACAATAGAATCAAAGGGTTCAGAGGGACTTCAGAGACCACATAATCCTATAATTTATACTAAACTAACCACCACCACCACCACCACCCCCCAAACTATCAGCAACAAATGTTGATCCTTTCTGTGCTTAAAAACCTCTGGGGGCAGGAAGAGCCTGAAATTTCCCAGGGCAACTCTATCCATTTGTGGACAGCTCCAGTTGTCAGAAAGTCTTCCCCTTACATGGAACCTAAATCTGCCTCTAACTCCCACTCAGTGCTTCTAGTTCTGCCTTCTAGAATCAAGCGGAACAAATCAATTCTCCTTTCAAACATTTGAAGACATCTACCATAACTGCCCCCCAAGTATTATTTTCTCCAGAGAAAAATCTCATACGGCAAGTCCCACAGTCCTCTCACTGATATGGTGAACTTCTGCTTTACCTGCTCTGGTTTATGGAAACTTTGTTTCCCCCCTAATTTGTAGGGACAAATCTTCATCCAGAGGGTGAAGAGTACAGTTCACCCATATTTCTAGTGCCATGAACTGAACTGGTGAAACAAGAAGGACATGTTTTTCTCTGCTCTTCCTCTTCCTCTTGGTTCCAAGGCTTCTCTTGGGTCTAGAGGTGTTTGTTTCTGGGATTTTTTTTTCATTTGTCCTCAGTTTCAGGTATTGGCAGTGATGTAGGTAGTTGGCAGTGCAGACCCAATGGACTGAGACTTCAAGCCATGGCAACCTCACAGCCAGAATTTCAGGGGAGTTGGGGCTTCAGCCAGCCAGCCCAATAAGAAAGCCCTGAGAAGCTAGGGAGCTTGGGACTCAAGCCTAGAAAGAGCTTAGACTTGGAACTCAGAGTATGTGCTCTATAGGAACTGAGCTAAACCATAAACATAATTCCTTTCCCCTCCCTAGAAAATTAGGTGATACAAGAAGGGGAGAAGTAAGCCTCACACACATTGGAAGTGTGTCTATTTGTTATTATACCTTTAGAAGTAAATATTGCTTCAAACTATTAAAGGCTAAATGGAACTGAGGTGCAGGGGACCTACACCCTACAATAGAAGGAAATCTATTGGTGAGGGCTAGAGACAATGGCAGAGAACTGAAATATCCTCAATCCCCCTCAAGGGTACTGAAGAATCCTGTGGGATGAACGAAATGTGACACACTTGGCCACAAAGATGGATGAAAGATTTTTCCAAATAACTGCTGAAATCTAAGTATATTATAACTATGACAGATCCCTTATCCTCCAGGCTCTAACCTTGGCAAGAAAAGGAATGAAGTTAGTCGGGCATGACTGTTCTAGGTAAAGCCTTCCTGGCCCCTAAGGACAATTCCTTCCTTTTTCCTATGTTCATATGCCATTCCTTTAAAAATGTATTCTAATATTTTTCCAGGAATATGCTCATAGGTCCATAGTTGAAAAACTTTACCCTCTTTCTTTTTTTCCCATGAAATCAAGACATAAATCATAAAATACAAACTCCTCAGCATAGCATTTAAAAGCCCCCATCAAAGGGTTCTTGCCTACCTTTGTAAACTTCCCTTCCCTTCCCTTCCCTTCCCTTCCCTTCCCTTCCCTTCCCAGTAGCTTTTCCCCAGCTAAAAACATCATCTTTCATATTTACACAGTCTCTCTCCCCTATGGCTAGAATACACTCTCATCTCATTTCTATCTTTTAGGTAGAACCTCATTTCTACCTTCTAGTCTCAAGCCTAGTTCTACCACCTATGTGAGCCTTTCCTAATTCCAGTAAAGTACTCTCTCCCAATTCCAAAGACTTTGCACTTACATATCAATATACATATTGTTTACCCCCAGTAAAAGTAAACTCCATGAAAGCAGAGACTTATGCTTTGGTCCTTCTGCCCCCAGCACCCAGCTCATTGCCTTACAAGTAACAAGTACTTCATGCATGTTTAACCAAAATGCCAAATTAAACTCCCTCTTGCCCATTTTTGTTTAATCCTTCTCAGTCCAAGGGTCATTCTTATTGATCTAAAAAACAAAAGCAGCATGAAGATTTGAGTTACTTGCTCTTTTTGTGGTGGTAAAATTGGAAATTAAGGGATGCCCATCAATTGAGGAATGGCTAAACAAGTTGTGGTATATGAATGTAATGAAATACTATTGTGCTATAAGAAATGGGGAGGAGATGGACTTCATATTTATCTGGAGAGGCTTATACAAACTGATGCTAAGTGAGAAGAGCAGAACCAGGAGAAATTTGTACAAAATTACAGACGACCAACTTTGATAGACTTTACTCTTCCCAGCAACGCAAGGTTATAAGACAACTCCAAAAGACTCATGATGGAAAGAGATGGCTACATTCAGAGAAAGGTCTAGAAAGAACAGAGGTTAAATGCAGACTGAAGCAAACTACATGCTCTCTTTCTTTTTCATGTTTGGTTTTCTTTCCTCTTTCCCACTGTTCATGCTATTGATTACAATCCTTCTTTACAACCAGACTAATGTCTAATGTGAAAGTGTTTGCAGATCCTATACTTGATTGCATGCTGCCATGGGGGGGAGGGGAGAAAATTTGAAGTTCAAGGGGTTATGGGATTGAATCTTGTAAATTAAAAGTAAACAAACAAATCAATTTAAAAAAAAAAGATTTGAGCTGCTCCATCTTTACTATGATATCCATTATCATAATCTCTTCTACTAGGGATAGAGGACCTCTCCTTTCTTTGACCTTCCTGTTGTCCCAAACACTTCTATAAAGGGCCTTTTTGGACATCTTTAACATATTGTCAGACTGGAATACCAAGCTTTAGCTCTCCTGTCCTTCCAAGACCGTGTCACTATGTTATCTACCCTTGCTTCTACCTTCTCTAAATGTCTTTTTAAAATCTCAGTTGATCTATGAAGTTGTTGTGAATCTAAACTATAATCTTTAGTCAGAGTTCCCTTAACTTCTTACTAGATTTGCTATTGTTTATTTACAGTCTTAGAATTTCCTTCCAAAGAGCTTCTCACCATTCTTGGGCCAACATCCTTTGTAAAAATTTAGGTCATGGGAAACAATAGAAAGGAAAGTATGAGAGTGGGGTCAAGAGCCCAAAGGGGGTTTAAATGGTGCCAAGAAGCCACCCTAATGCAGAAGGGGAAGAACGGGGGGGCCCAGTGCAAGACAAAGTAGAGATCTACTGATCCCACCAAGTTGGGCCAATGATTTTGCTGAAAGATGTGTCTAGAGATTTTGATGACACTGATCCTAACTAACCCTCTATGGAGCTAGAATAAACAAATTGGCTCAGCCCTTTGCTACCCATGGTGGCATTGCCCTTTCTGATCTTCTCTAAATTTTACCCAGCACTTCTACAATAAGGAGGACAGTATGGTCAAACCACAGGGGTGAGAGGAAAACCTCTCAGGGCTAGGAAACACATAATACTTCAGTTCAGATGGTAGGGGAAATTGACCAGAATATTCAGACAGATATTGAGTGATACATTTCCGATAGTCAGTGCTCTGGTCTAGCTATAATTATGAGTGTGAATAAATTCAAGAGAAAAGAGAAAATTAATAATATATTTGACAGCTTAAGATAACATGACTATAACAGTCTGAGTACACAGATGTCTTTGTGTATGTGTGTGTGTGTGTGTATATGTGTGTTTGTCTATTATGGTAAGCTTCCTCCTCTTGTGAATCTTCCTGTTGCAGTGGCACAGAGAGGCCCCATACATGCCAGGGATTCACAGGTGTTTGGCAAGCAAGGAACAGTAAAGAAAGATAAGCCCAAGAAATAAGGGTTAAACTGAACACAGTGTCTCACTTCTAGAATTAGAGTGAGTATCTTGTCTGCAGGTCAAGTGGAGAAATCTGGCATGGTGAAAGCAATCTAGAATGGTGAAAAAACTCTGAACTTGCAAAAAGAGAATGTGGGTTTAATTCCCAAGTCTGGTGCTTAATTTCCTTTGTGACCATCGATAAATCAGGTAATGTCTCTACAATTAGGTTACCTTATCTGTAAAATCAAGGAGTGAAATTAGGCGGTTTCTACAGCCCTGTCCAGCTCTGAATCTCATGAACCTACAGATCTAGAATGTTAGACAGAAAATTCTGGACAGTTTGTAGGCAGTAGATCTGAACCTGGAGTTTTACACCAAGGTATATCAAAGCAAAACAAAAAGAGAAGGATATTTTCAATTTTTTCATTTTGTTCTACATAGAAGATTAGCTGGTGGCAGGGTTAAAAGGACAGATTTAGAACTGAAAGGGACCTTAGAGGTTCCATCATTTTGCAGATGAAGAAACTGAGGCAGTACAGGTGGTAACATTTGAACTTGGACCTTCCTGATTACAAGTCCAGCATTCTGTGCCCTCTATAACCTATCACTTTAGCCTAGTGGTAGGTTAGTTACACTGATGACCCTTTTATCCCACTCAGCTAAAGTTTATATGACTATCAGCCTTTCAAGTCCCTCTGGATATGCTGGATGTATTTGCAGCCATGCTGTCAAGTTACAAAAAGGTTCTGGCACTTACAAGGTCAGCAGGGTACTGGCTAGAGATAGCCTAGAAGTTGAAGTGCAGTTTTGCTGCATATCAGAGCTAACAATTCTAAAACCATAACCCTCCCCTCAGGGTGTGCCCATGACAGAGGTTGAGGACCCTGTCACCCAGGAGTCTCATGGCCCTCAATATCTGACTTGCTCTTCCCAAGTTCGGTTAAGCCTCCTGGTCTGCCCACTACTCCCTATGGACTCTGGGCAGGCAGATGGATTGAGGCCTCTTGCTCACTGGAAAAGCTCTGTTCCCTAGGGCCTGACTGTTTGGTTCCTCCTGGCTGAACAGCTATAACTTGTGCATAATGATGCTGAGAGTCCCATGTTTTATTTCTTGGGTTTTCAATCCTTTCATAAAAAATGCATGCTGGATGAAAGGTTTTACATACCAAACAGGGCTGAGATTTAGGGCAACCCGCGTCATATTTCATGAATGTTCCCTTCTTACAATTGTTCTGAAGAAATTCCTATCAGCTGAATACCTGATATTAACAAAATGAGGGGCCAAGCCAGCCACGCATACCCAAAGGCACCAGGAGAATTAATTACCTGCAGTTAGAGATTTGTTTTATCCTTTGTTCCAAGGTAATGCTGCTAGAATGAGAGCAGTTCTCCAGCCAAAAAAACCCACCAATAATCTGTTTTTTCTCTAGAATCAGAGAATCAAAGAATCTCAGAACTGGCAGAGATTTCGGGGACATATAGTACAACCCATACCTGAATAGACACCTCCTCTATAAACATCAGTCACTAGTGGTCGTATGGCTGCCCTTTGGCAACCTCAAGTAGCTAGAACCCAATACCTCCATCAGATTGGGAGCTCCTTGAAGGCAAGGACTGTTTCATTATTTTCCTTTCCTTTTATCTCTGGTGCTTAGCACAGTGTCTACCACCTACCAGGCACTTAATAAATACACCTTGATTTGACTTTCCAAGGCGTCCCATTCCACTCTTGAACCATTCTAATTATTAGGATTTTCTGCCTCATATTAAGCTCCTTGCTCCTATAGTCACCTTCTAAGGACAAGAATAACAAGTGTAATCCATCTTCTATATGACTTTTAAATACTTGAAGACACCTTTCATGTCCTCCTCAAATATGTTCTTCTCCAAGTTAAATGTCCCCAGTTCTTTCAAATCATTCTGGTATGTTAGAGTCTATAGACTTCACCATCCTGATCACCTTTCTCTAAATATACTTTGTCTTATTTTCTTTCCTGAAATGTAGTGTCCAGACCTGAAGATGATATTTGAGATTGGATCTGACTGGGACAAAGAGCAGCAGGACTAAGTTGTGTATGGTAGACAAAGGGAAAAGAAAGGTTCATTGGAGAGACCTCCATCCACCACCATCACCACCATCACCACCCCAAGAGGTTCTGATGCTCTCTAGAGAAGTTGGGATATTAGAACATACCAAAGTAGGGAGTTATTACCTTTCCTGGGATTTAGTGTAACCCCTGTACCTTTGGGGTAAGGGAGTTCTTATGAACAGTACAAAGACTTGCCTGATATGTGGTATCATCTCTGCTCCTACAACAGACAGAATAAGTTTCATTCATAAGCCTTGGACCTCTGTCTCACTACAATCACTCTCTGTGAGCCCAGGGTCACCCACACTCATCAAAAAGGATAAAAGAAGGTAGAGCCAATGACCATCTACCTCAGAATCAGAGATCACCAACCCAGATGATTAATGCTACTTTTGCCGATCCTTTGATGTACATGACTCTAGACCCCATTTATACTATCAGTCTGTTTCTGTCTTTTTCATCTGCTCTGCCAGACTCTCTATTCTATTAGACCTCTTCTGTTTGTCTGGATTCCTTGTCCTAGACCTTCCTGGCTGCCTCTTTCCCAAATCCCCAGATATTCTCTTATTTATTGGAAGTTGTTATACTAATGACAACTCAAAGGTATGAACGCTAATAATAATGATGCCTTCCATTTGGATAAAGCACTTAACCTTTTGAAATACTTTCACATCCATTATCTTAAATGACCAGAGACAGGGAATAAGTAGAAATGGAAACTGGAATTGCTCCCAATACCCTCTTTGCAATATTCAGTGCTTGCTCTCATGCTTTGGGGTCAGCTTCCATTTCTGTCCTAATTCTTCCTTCCTTTCTTATCATCATTGGGAAAGAGGATAACCTCAAAAGACTACAGGTGTCATGGGAACTCATGGAATGCAGTTCTATAATAAGATTAGACAATGAAACTCACTAGCTGAAAACCGAGGATGCCCTCATCTTTCTGGTAGGGTACTGAAACTGAATTAGTAGGGAAGCAATGCTAGGATCAAAGTTAGAAAAGCCAGGTACTAGGCATGTCCACAGCAAAGATACACCATGAAAAAAACACTATTTCATTAGGTAATATAAGATTTAGATTCATGTCTAGTCGATGAATCCAAGCTATGCTTGTGAAGTAACTCAGTTCATGTCTTTGAGCCTCAGTCTTCTCATCTGTGATATGGGGATAGTAGGCTTTGGAAAGTCTGGGTTATGAGGTCATGTTTAGAAAGGTACTATGAAAACTTTAATGTGTTCAATTACCAGAACCAGAACCAATTATATTTAAGTTATTACTACTGGGGAAAATGTCATCAAATGGTTGGAGGTCAAGATTCCTCTTCTATAGAATGAGAGAGCCGGACAAGATGACCTCTTAGGTCATTTCAGCTCTAACTGCTTATGTTTCAAGATGACTTCTTGTTCTAATATTTTGTGAATCTATTTTAATCTGAAAACCCAAACATGTACCTATTAATATCAGAAGCATAGAATAATACTATTTAGAGCTGGAGGGAAACTCTGATGTTACTTAGTCCAATTCTTTCACTTTATTGACAAGGGAAGTAAGATTTTGAGGTTAAGGAGGTGTCAAGAGATCATACAAATGGTCATCGGCATATCCACATCTTCTAACTTCAAATCCATTTCTCTTGATCCTTCTCCTTCATTTTGGAACATGAGAGACTAGAGCTATGTAAGATTATTTTAAAATTTGTACTAGCTATAGCATTCAGTATTGTGTAGTATCAGTTCCCTGTCATTGGGTATAAGTCAAATACTAAGCTATTCGCTGAGGCATAGAAAAATAAGGTAGGAACTCAATTATTAGGACCAGGATCTAACACCTGGAAAGGAGAAAGAGGAATAATGACCACAAAGGATAAGTCTAGAGCACAGTTATTTAAATCAAGCCTAATTTGTATACTGAGTTCCTTGAACAATGTTTTTCATAGATATCACCAGAACTATCCTAGCCTATCTTAGTGATTGTTGCTTTCACTCCCTCATTGGACCTTATCCATGGCTATTTCCTGAAAGTCCTACCCTTAAAGTAACCAGTTTCTTCTCTTTGTTCTATCCAGTTTCCTAGAAACATATTGGTTAGTTACTTTGTAAAGCTGGTCATATCCTTGGATGAAACTTTTGTTTTGTCTCTGATCATGAGCTCCCAGCTGAGTCCAGTGGGGTCAGTGGTCACAAGATCCCAGTGGTAGCCACTATCTTCCACCAGAATCTCTCAGCCTCATGATGGTGTTCAATGTCCAAAAGAAAATTCTGCGTTTCTTTCTACTTCAAAATACACTCTCCCTTTCGGACTGAAGACTGAGTTTCTATTTCCTTTTGAAAGGGCATCTCCAGCCCTCAGTTCATTTGACAATCAGAGCTGAATGCCAGGTCGTATTTTTCTTGACTCAAATTACTAGCACTGTCCACTTCATTAGATTGTCTTTCATGATGCATCACCTGACTGTTCCCAAAGGGTATAGTCTCCCCAAATCTCATCATAACAGTTTTATATTTACTTTATATTTTATAAACATTTTCCATTTATGAAAATTTTTACACTTATAGATTTATATATAAAATACCAAAATTTCTCAACTATTCAATAATTTAATAACAAACATGATTTCCCCTAAAAGTGTGAGAGAGCCTTTTTTTGGTTATAGTACTATTTCTCCTTAAGTGTCTTGTTCCCAGCAGTAAAGTTCATTCACTCTATGTATCATCTTCTAAAGTATCGTCTGTATAATGTCTTTCATTTCTGTTTGCTATCAGCTTGGATAAATGGATTCATTCATTATTCACTATGTGTGATGGTTTTTGTGTAACTAGTATCTGGTAGAAAAGGAGTCAAACCTTCAGATACAGCTTAGGTCATTCCTTTCCCCATTAAAAAGTAGTAATCAGGAAATTGGCTTGAACCTAAAAACTATTTCTCCTAAACTAACAATATTTAAGTTGGAATGTGGATATAATTCTAGCCTACAATTTATCTCTGAGGAAGGAAGATTATCTAGCTTCATGGTCTCAATTTCCTGCCCCAAACCTACAGGATTCAGTCTCTCTTAAAAGGTTTGGGGGAGAAAATTTTATTCATGCGCCCTTGCAAGCCACATTTAGACAGACCTATGCCCATATACATAACCTACATGGGCAAAATACAAATATACAGAGAGAGAGATTAGTTTAGTTAGCCACAGTTCAACAATGCGCTCAATAAGCAATCTGACAAACTCCAGCTGATACTACAATTTCTTGCCTCAGTGTCCAACCACACAGAAAAGAAGAAGCCTTCCCTAAGAGTCTTATTTTACAGGAACTTTACTAGTACCAGATTTCATGGGGCATAATCCAAGGAGACACAAACACATACACAAAACAAGACAGATCAGAATCCTCAGAGAATTGTGGGTCAAGAGCTTCTTAGAGTCTATATCCCTACTTGAGTATCTACCTACAAAACTGCACAGCCTCTGTACTGTTATAATGAATTCAGGTTATCACACTGAGGAAAAATAGTCAGATCACAATCAGATCACCAGTGCCAGGTGTTCCTGCTGCTAGTTTTTATAAACCAGCCTGACTGCCCTCAGTGTAAGGAAGGACTGACTGAAGGCAGGGGGCACTGTTGCAGGGCCAATACTACACTTACTTCTTGTCATATGTTTGCACTCTTTCTCTTAGCATCTTGGATGAACCCATGTATTTCCGGGGCGGGGGGGAGAAGAGATATAGCTTTTTCTTTCTATCCATAACTCTGTTGGGTATCTATCACAATCTGTATATCTGTGAAGAAGTAGGGTAGCACTTGAAAAGTCTTTCCCTTTCTGGAATTACCTAGTTTCCAATTAAATGGAGGAATATCTCCAGGAATCTACAAAACTGATCATTTCAGTATCTTATTGACAATCTCCTCATCATATGTCTTCTCCTCTTCCACGTCTTCCTGCATTCCTTAAGTCATAAAAGCATGGAGCATCTAGGACTTGGATAAAGAGCCTCTTTCTAGAAATGTCCTCCCAAACTCATCTGGGGGGCAATGGGGATGGGGAGTAGAGGAGAAAGCTGACATAATGTCTTTAAACATTTTTAATTGCCCTGCCAAACTGACAATTATAGAACTAATTATTGAGAAGACAATACCAGATACACTGAATAGAGCATCAACAATGTTTTCATGTAATTATGTAATTTAATGAATTGAAGGCTACAGTAATGTACTATCACTGGTTAATTAGGGACTCCCTTTATGCTAATCATGCCATTTATTCTCAACTCACAGTATTTATTTTAAGTGTCTGATACATTGAACATATTTTCCTCTGGCAATGGCATGTTGAGGTTTTATGCTCCCCCCTCCACCAAGAGCACTCTGTTGGCCAATCTAGCTATTTATAGATCCCCAATTTTCTTTCATTTGCTGATTGAAGAACTCCAACTGGCACCTATTACATTACCAGCATCTCTTTTTTAGCCTTTGTTTTAATTATCCTGTGGTGCAAGGCTGTCATTTTCTATGGAGGATGCCCCCTCTCATCTGGAGATTGTGTGAAGGAAGTCTAATGGGCACAGAAAGAAACCTCTCCCTTTTCATTACTTTTTCACTGGGTGTCACCCAACTAACTGCCTGTGAAATGCAGCTGCCTGGCCATGTGGTCCTTCTAGACACTCTCTCGAGCCTCCTTCCCATCCATCAGTTTCATCTGGGAGTCTTATATTCCTTTTCTAGCAGCCCATTCCTCCGAGAGGCCAGTGCTTCAAAACATACAGGATTTCTGAGTGGAAAACACTGAAGGGAGAGGAAGAAGCAGACCAATAATAGATCCTGTTTGTACCTCTTTGGCCTTGACCACAAATTCCTTGGTGATCTAACTCTAACATACTGAAATAATCTCCACTGGGTCTCTTAACAAAGGTGGATAATTGAGCAATATCACTTTGGGTGCCTGGGAGGGATTGGTGGTCAAGACTAACTGAACAATCAAAGGAATTGAACTGAAAGGGACATTGGAGATTAATTGATATGAGGCCCTCATTCTACAGATTAGAATCCTGAGACCCAAAGAAATGAAATATCACACAAGTGATAAGTAGAAAATCTAGGAAGGTCTTCTGGAACAGATTGAGTTCTTTCCACTACAACACAGAACAAGAGAAGAGCTATGAGCCCCAAGGGATGGCACAACTACACAATATGAACATGTGGTAGGACTTTGGGATTTATAGAGCAGCTAGATGACACAGTGGATGGAGTGCCAGGCCTGGAGCCAGGAAAACTTATCTTCCCGAGTTCAAATCTGGCCTCAGATACTTACTAGCTGTGTGACGCTTGGCAAGTCACTTAGCCCTGTGTGCCTCAGTTTCCTTGTCTGTAGAATGAGAAATGTATCTCTGACAAGAAAACCCCAAATAGGGTCACAAAGGATCGGACACAACTGAACAATGACAACAACGAAACTTATATTTCCAATTTTCTTCCATTGGATGTCCTACTCTACGGAGGTATGCAGAAACCTTCCCCTGTAGACACAAGAGAGGAAATATTAATGGTCAGAAAACCAAACTCAAACCAAATCTCTCTAGTATAATCAAAGAACAAATAGAAGGACCTTCCATCCTCGGCCATGGCCTCTAGACTTACAAGTAATATGGAATGTGAGAATGTTAAAGTTGTAAGGGACCTTCCACATATAGTCCAGCCCACTCATTTTACAGGACAGGAGACAGACTCTGGGAAGCTAAATGATTTACCCACGATCCCATAACTAATAAATGGCACAGCTGTAACTTGAATATAGGTCTTATTATTGTAAGTCCAGTGCTTTTCCAGTGGGCCATGGTTCTCTACAGTGAATGGCTTCAGAGGTCAGATGGTGAAATAGTCCAGGGCTTTGTTCTGTCCCATCCAAAATAATACTCACCAAATCCCACCTACTTCCAAAATCTATATTATAAAAAGGATTCTTGTGGCTGAGACACCGTCTTTCAGAACTCATAAAATATCCAGAACTGAAAAACAGTGTTATAAAGTGGAAAGAGTTCTAAAAGTGAAGTCAGAGGGCCTGTGTTCAAATTTTCACTCTTACTTAATATCTGTGTGACTTTGGGCAAGTAAGTCACCTCACCTCTCTGAGCCTCAGTTTCTCAACTGTAAAATGAAAAGGTTGAACCGGGTGACCTCTGAGGTCCCTTCGAGTTCTACTTGTAGAGGTCTATGGTGGAGCATTCAGTATAATCCCTTCATTTTATTCTCAATCCAACATGCATGTGCCAGACGCTGACAAACCTCTTCATTTTATAAAGGAAACAGAACCCCAAGAAAGGTAAATGAGTTGATCAAGGCTACATTACCAATTTAGAGGCAAAACAAAGACTCATGTTCAGTCTACTGTTCTTTGCATTACATCATGCTGCCACTCTCTTTTTTCTTTTTTCTCCCCAAAATTCTATACCTCTTATAGTGATTTTTCTATTTTATTTTCTTTTCTCTTTCAATTGACCTTTTCTAAAAAATTATTTATTTAGTATTTTTAGTTTACATCATTCATATCCACAAGATTTTGAGCTACAAATTTTCTCCCCATCTTCCCCTACCCACCACCAAATAGCAATCCCACTGTATACCCCCTCCCCTAATCTGCTCTCTTCTATATCCTCCCCCATCACCCCTCTGACTTTCCTGTAGGGCAAGATGGATCTGCCTACCCCAGTGCCTGTATATCTTATTTCCCAGTCGCATGCAAATCATAATCATATAATCATAATATTTTTAAAAACATTTTATTTTAAAACTTCAAATTCTAGATTCTTTCCCTTCCTCCGTCATCACCCACCCCCACTGGGAAGATAAGTAATTCAATACAGGCCGTATATGTGTAGATATGCAAAAAAAAAATCCACAATGGACAAATTGTGAAAGATTGACTATATTTCCCTATCCTTCCCCTGCTTATTATATTCTCTGCTTTGTCCATGTCCCTTTACAAAAGTGTGTGCTTCTAACAACCCTCCCCCCTCCCCTCCATCATCCCTTCTCATCCCCTTCTGTCCTGTAGGGCAAGATACCCAATTTAGAGTGTATGTCATTCCCTCCCGTAGGCAAATTCAATGAGTAAGGTTGACCCATTCCTTTTTGCCTTCCTGTTCTTCCCTTCCATTGTAACAGTTACCCCTTGCCTCTTCTATATGAGATAATTAACCCCATTCTGTCTCTCTCTGTCTCCTCTTATTATATTCCTCTCTCACTTCTCAATTTCACCTTTTAAATATCATCCCTTCCTATTCAATTGATCCTGTGCCCTCTATCTATGTATACCTGTACACATATATACATACACTCACATATGTATTCATACACATATATAA
This sequence comes from Pseudocheirus occidentalis, assembly GCA_028646575.1. Classification (NCBI taxonomy): domain Eukaryota; kingdom Metazoa; phylum Chordata; class Mammalia; order Diprotodontia; family Pseudocheiridae; genus Pseudocheirus; species Pseudocheirus occidentalis. The sequence goes on from CM053599.1 coordinate 97,916,745, forward strand.
CCTCCTATATAGACATATGTGTATGTATACATAAATATATATACATATACATTTATATTTCCTTCAACTACCCTCATACTGAGAAAAGTTTCATATGTTACAATTATTGCTTTTGTCATGTAGGCATGTACATAGTTCAATTTTGATAATTTCCTTATGATTTCTTTTCCGTTTACCTTCTCATGCTTCTTGTATTTGAATGTCAAACTTTCTATTCAGCTCTGGGTTTTTTTTTATCAAGAATGCTTGAAAGTCCTCCACCTCATTGAATGACCATATTTTCCCCTGAAACATAATACTTAATTTTGTTGGGTAGGTGATTCTTGGTTGTAATTCTAGCTCCTTTGATCTCCAGAATATCATAATCCAAGCCCTTTGATTCCTTAATGTAGAAGCTGCTAGATCCTGTGTTATCCTGATTGTGTTTCCACAATATTCAAATCGTTCACTGTTCTAATCGCTTCCTTCAAAACCTGCCCTAATTCCCCTTAGAACACCCTCTTCCTTACAATGTCTCACATAACACATTTTTTCTATTAAATTTATTTATTTGTTTTCTTGTTTATATCATTCATCTCCACAAGATTTTGAGTTACAAATTTTCTCCCCATCTTTCCCCTACACACCATCTCAAAACAGCCATCCCACCCATCGCCTCCCCCAATCTTCTCCCTCCTATGTCTTCCCCCTTGCCCCACTTTCTGGTAGGGCAAGATGGATCTCCCTAGCCTAGTGCCTGTATGTCTTGATTCCCAGTTGCATGTAGTTAATAATAATTATATATATATATATATGTGTGTGTGTGTGTGTGTGTGTGTGTGTGTACATAGATATATTTTTAACATTTGATTACAGAAATTTTAAATTCTAGATTCTTTCCCTTGCCCCCTCATCACCCACCCCCACTGGAAAGACAAGCAATTCAATACATGCTGTACACGTGTAGTTACGCAGAATTTCTCCACAATGGATATACTGTGAGAGATTGATTGTATGTCCCTACTTCCTTTCCCACCCTCCCGTTGTTCTATTCTCTACCCTGTCCCTGTCCCTTTACAGAAATGTATGCTTCCAGCAACCTTCTCCTCCACCCTGCCCTCCCCTCCATCATCCCACCTCTCATTCCCATCCCCCCTACTCTCCTGTGTGGCAAGATACTCAGTTTAGGGTTTATGTCGTTCCTTCCCTAATCCAAATTCAATGAGAGTAAGGTTGACCCTTTCCCTTTTGCCTTCCTATTCTTCCCCTCCATTGTAACAATTATCTCTAGCCTCTTCTGTATGAGACAATTAACCCTATTCTGTCTCTCCCTGTCTCCTCTCGTTCTAATCCTTGCACACC
>CM053599.1:97918585-97947863 GCA_028646575.1 Pseudocheirus occidentalis
TTTGCTACCACAAAGAGAGCTGCTATAAATATTTTTGTATATATGTGTCCTTTTCCCACTTCTATGATATCTTTGGGATACAGTCCCAAAAGTGGTATTACTGGGTCAAAGGGTATACAATTATTTATAGCCCTTTGGGCATAGTTCCAGATTGCTTTCCAGAATGGTTGTATCAGTTCACAGCTCCACCAACAATGCATTAGTGTTCCAATTTTTCCACATCTTCTCCAGCACTTTTCATTTTCCAGTTTTGTCATCTTAGCCAATCTGACTGGTGAGATATGGTACCTCAAAGTTGTTTTTATGTGCATTTCTAGAATCAATAGTGATTTAGAGCATTTTTCCATATGCTTAAAGTTATCTTTAATTTCTACCTCTGAAAATTGCCTGTTCATAGTCTTTGACCATTTATTTATCAACACATGATGTTCTGATGTTTGGCCAGTGTCTAAACAATTGACCAGTTGAGTCAGATGAAAACCTACAGGAAATCTAAGGTATAGTCTATCCATTTATATTTGAACCAAAATAGCCATTCAACTTCAGAAAGCCATATATTTTTTTAGCAAAAACTTTGGTTTAGAACAAAAAATATTGTTTTTCTTTCCACTAAAAAGATTCTCCTTTTCTCAAAATGAAGAAATCAATTGGGAAGTTCACTTATTTCAAAGACCAAATATTTTATTGGCATGGACAAAACCAACAAGGCTTTGAGAACCTAGAATCACCTCCATGCCATGAAACATGACAGTAAGATTAAATGAAGGCAGATAATGTACTTTATTATGCAAGATCTCTCCTTGTTTTCTATTCGATCCTTCTCTACAGTACTGGGAGAGAAGATGGTCAGGCCCCTCTCCAGTGCAACACACAGGGGTTCTCTGCCCACCTCTTGTTATAATCAGGCCCTGCCCAATACCATCTCTAGCTCCATGATATTCTCTCCCAGCAAGACTTATTCTACCTCATGCTCCCTTCTTCAGGGCAGGAAAAGCACCGGCACCTCCTAATCAGGCATTCATACCTCTTCCTGCTGCTTCCTATTCTGAAGCAGACCTCTTTCGGCTCACAGGACAGCACATCTACAACCTGCCACCAGGCTGAACATCAGTGGAGAACCCATACAGTTTAATCTTCTGCCTCTCTCAATATACCACACTTCAACCACTGATACTTGGCCTGCATTCATTCCACAATGGTTAGTATATTCCCATTCCCTTATACTTGCCACATTCTAGTGATTCTGAATCCCTGGGGGCTGAAGTACAAAATCTCCCCATTTCCAACTTCCTACTTCTTTACACATGTGCACCTCAACCCTACCATCCTCCCACCAAGGTTCCACTCCAGATATGCCTGCCCTTTGGAATACCTGATCCATGATGAACAAAGTTCATTTCATTTTAAAACACTTCCTTTCTTATTCCATGTTTTGGTCTGCTTAGGAACCTGGCTCCTTCTTAATGATGACACCGTGTCATGCTGTCTAGTACTGGTACTCTTTTCTTACACTGTCCAACTCACTGGTCATGATAGGGGAATCCAAATATTCATTGCTCCTAATTTCCCTTTCCAGACTCTTATCTACCATATTCTCTAAGTGACCTTTTCTACTTATGGGTTCATGGTATCCAAATTTATCATCCTACTCTAGATTTTATTGACTGTTATCTTTTGACCCCAAGGACATTCTCCTTCCTTTCTCAATGAGTTCAATGCATTGCTCACATTTCACTCATGCCCTCATTCTAGAGGATTTCAGCATGTATATTGATGATCCCTCAAATACCATAACTTCCTAATTCTGCAATCTATTCAATTCCTATGGCTTGTGCCTCCATTACACCTCAGTTGCACACAGAAATAATTCTAACCAGTATCTTGCCACACACATAAATTCTACTTCCTGTTCACAAGCTTTGGATTTCCTTGATCACATCATAGTCTTTCATAATTCTATCTTTCCTGTTCTTTATCTTCAACCTGACTTCTATTACCTTGACCTCTCCAATTTTTTTCTTAGGCTATCAGCTTTGCACTGGCATTCCTTAACTATCTAAGTTTCTTGGTGAACCAACACAACTCCTTGTCATACTTCACTGTTAAATCCACTGCACCTTTGTTCAAATGCTGATCATGCTTTGTAAACTTCAACCCTAGATTGCTCCCACTATTTGCTTTCTTTGTACCTATTCACATGCTGCTGATTGGGTCTACTACAGATATGTTATATGACCTCAGTTAGGTCCTCAGTGCAACAAGATAAACATTTCTAAACCTCCATAACTGATTCATTATCCTACTCCCCACAGCAGATGTTCTAAACCTTCTGGCATTTTCCTTTTTAAAATTTATTTATTTTTAGTTTTCAACATTCAGATTCATAAGATTTTGGGTTCCTAATTTTCTCTTAATCTCTCCCCTCCCCCACCCCAAGATGGCATGCACTTTGATATAGGCTCTACATATACATTCATATTGAACCTATTCTCACATTAGCCATGTTGGAAAGAAGAATTAGAACCAGTGGGAGAAACCAAAAGAGAGAAGAAACAAATAAAAAAAGGGAAAAATAGAGAATATAATATACTTCAATCTTTGTCCCAACTCCACAGTTCTTGTTCTGTATGTGAACAGCATTTTCCATCATGAGTCCTTTGGAATTATCTTGGATACTTGCATTGATAAGAAGAGATAAGTCTATCAAAGTTAGTCATTATGCATTGTGGCTGTTACTGTGTACAATGTTCTCCTGGTTCTGCTCATTTCATTCAGCATCAATTCATTTAAGTCTTTCCAGGTTTTTCTGAAATCTATCTGCTCATCATTTATTATAGCACAATGGTATTCTGTTACATTCGTATGACACAACTTGTTCAGTCATTCCCCAACTTATGGCCTTCCCCTCAATTTCCAATTCTTTGCTACCACAAAAATATCTACTATAAATATTTTTGTTCATGTGGGTCCTTTATCCCATTTGTATTATCTCGAGATACAAACATTTTCTGGTCTTTTTCTAAGCCAGCATCACGCATTCTCAGTCAAGGACCTTTACCTCATATTTCACCAAAAAACCGAGGCCTTTAAAAACTAGCATTTAGTAACATGTTGTACAGTTTCTGCTATTTTCTTGCATTGTATCCATATCTGTTAGCTACTTCTTTATTAACATTATTGGCTGGGTTCATGTGTTTGTTACCTATGAAGGGGTGCATAATTCCTTTATTGGATATTAATCATTTCACAGACTCCGTTTGGAGGTGTACAACTTTGGGCATATTTGACAAGTTCAATGAAATCTACTTTTAATATACCTTTACTGTTGCTTAATGAATTGATATTTATTTTGTTCCAAAAGTAATTCTGCAGTTTTGATCTGTTGATAATATATTCTGGGGATTTCTATTGTTCCTCTTTTTATTTTTCATCTTTTTGGGAAAGAAGTGTTAAACTTTCTTTAGCTATCTTAGGGAATTGTTTTATTGAAATATTACTGCTTTTTATTAGGATGTTTTCCAAATCTGTTATGGTCCGTTTTACAGTTCTGAGAGTATACATTAAAACTGGTATTGTATAGGTGTTAATTGCTTTAAACACATTCTTCTCATTCAGCTTTTATTTCAGGATGCCAGTTAGTTTCTCAATGTAGTCAGAAACAACCTTCTCTTTGATATCCTGATGCTTGATGTGTCTTACCTAAAGACCAGGGAATTTGTAGATATCATTTCTATGTATTGGTTCAAAATGAACTCTGAATTCTAGCTTGAAGTGTCCAGTCTCCATCTTTAATTGGTATATGTTAAGAATTTTACATTTATCAAGTAACAATGATAATTTGACAATAATTGTTTAAAAGGACCTCATGTGATAAAAATGTTCAATGTAGCTTTTTAAAGCCGCTATAAAGATTGATATTATTCATGTACATCAAATGATTAATAAGATGCATTTGTTTGACTCTCTCTTTAATTTGAAGTCATACTTCATTCTATTTAAGAGATGATAATGGATTTAATGAGGCAGAGCCAGAGTAGACTATAACGAATACCCTCAAAAATGCCATATTTTATATTGTTCTAGACATTATTATGTTGTTGACATGTTTAAAACAGAGAAAATTTATATATATGTATTACATATGGGCGTTGTATTATCAATATACTTGAGTTTATTGTATATGTTTATACTACAAAAAAGCCATGAATACTGAATTGAGTCAAAGGCTTTGTGAAAATCAACAAAGGCAGAATACATGTTATAATGCATTGGTGAAGCTTATTAAAAAATTATTTGATCAATTGCAAGTTGATCTTTATACCCCTGAGAATGTTTTTTGCTTCACAGACAACATATTGTTTTATTCTAAGTATTTGTCAGTTTTTTTAATCATTTGAGCTGTGAATGCTTAAGCACATAAACTTATAACTAGCTGACATTGGAAGAGCATTGGCATTCTTATCCTTAATAAGTGAAGTAATTGTTCTGTGATGCTTCCTGTTAAGAAAGGTGGGAACAGGTTTATATCTAAGAAGAAATAAGTAAAATGCTTTACTTGCAATGCTAATTTATTGTATTTATCCATTTTTATTTAATGAAGTTGAGATAGAAATGCTTCTCAGAGAGGCCATAATTTTATCATTGTTCTTTTTAAAATTCTATTCTGAAGAAAAATAAAATAATTGTGTTTTGTAATTGAGCAGAAGTATTAGGCTCTAAGTTCAGATTCTGGAAACTCACGGAAAGATTCTTTAGGACAATTCTAGTATCAGAGAAGATAGTACTGATTATGTGTACTTAATGCTACTCCTACATATTTGGAAGTGGGGGAGCACTAACAATTTAGCAATAAGAAGTTTCTTATAGGAAGTGACCCAAGAGATGAGCCTTGAAGGGAGTGAGAGTTTCCAAAATTGGGAAGTGAGGAGGGAAAACATCTCAGGCTTGGGGGAGAGTTTGTATAAAAGCATGGAGGTCAGAGGAGGAAGGCCATATACAAAGAACAGCAGGCAGTCCACTTTGATTGGGATGGAGAATGAAAGGTTAGAGCCAGATTGTGAAAGGTTTTACATGCCATGTAAAGGAGTTTGGAGCCACAGTGGCTACTGTGTCAGGGTGGGAGGTATGTGGCAGAGTCAGGCTTGTACTTTAGAAATGTTGCTTTGGCACCTACATGGAGGATGGATTGCACATAGAGGGGAGAGACCATACCAGAGGCAGAGAAACAAATTAAGTGGTCATCAAAATTCAAGTGAGAGATGAGGATGACTTCAAGGTGATGGTCATGTGAATGGAGAAGAGAAAGATGAGAAATGTCGTAGGAGGTAAGAAGTAATTAGACTTGACAACCTATTAGATGTAGAAAGTGAGTCAAAATGAAGAGTTATAGGTGATTCCTAGATTGTGATCATGGGTAACTGAAAGGATAATGGTCTCCTCTACAGAATCAGGGTGCTTAGGATAATAGATGGATTTAGGGGGAAAGTTAATAGGTTCTGTTTTGTACATATTGGATACTAAGGTTATTCCTCTTGTTGCCTATGTCAAGGAATTTTGTCTGATCTTAACATATGCCTTATGTAAAATAGGCAGTTAGGTGGCATAAGGCACAAGACTAGAGTCAATAAAAACTGAGTTCAAATCTAGTCTTGACACTCACTAGCTATGTGGGCAAGTCATTTAACCTGTCTGCCTCAGTTTCCTCATCTGTAAAATGAAGATATAGTGCCTACTTCCCGGAGTTTCTGTGAAGATTAAATGAGACTATTTCATAAAGTGCTGTACAAACCTTATTGCATTATATAAATGCTAGTTATTATTACCTATTATAATGATGATGGTGATGATGATGTTTTGGGGAAATTGATTTCAATCATCCCAATCTACTGTCTAAAACAAAAAAAATGTCTTTTTAAATGACCAGGTTCATTGAGGACATACAGATACAAACATGAAATGTTCTAGCTTTTGAAGAACTGAAATTTCAGGGTGGCCCAAAGGGCATTAGAGAGACCTGTGAGAGCATAACGGCTACAGCACATTTCCAAGACTGACTTGCCTAAAAGAAGTGATATAAAAGATAACATCTAGGAGATATATGACTAGAAAGGGAGGTGGACCCGTTTTGTATCAAGAGAAGATCATAGATGAGCAGTCCATGTGCTGTCCTTGTACCAACATAATCTTAGACCTTGAAGAAGGCCTCTATAATACTGGGTAGATGGCCTATGAAGAATTATTAGTCACCCATTTATTAGGCTCTTACCATGTGTCAAACACTGACCTAGGTACTAGGAATACTAAGACAGGAACAAAAGAATCCCTGGCTGAAAAGGAACTTAGATTCCATTGGAGTGACAACAGACTACAAGACACAAAGCAGAAACAAGGTTACTTTAGATTAGAGGGGAAAGCATTGACAACCCAGGCAATGAGCAAAAGCTTTTAAAACTTGTTAAAATTTGTTTTCTTATAATTTATTTATTTTTAGTTTTCAACATTTACTTCTATAAGTTTAAATTTTCCCCCTCCTTCCTTATTCCCTCCCCAAGACGACCTGCAACTCAGATATAGGCTTTACATATCCATTCCTATTACACATATTTTCACATTAGTCATTTTGTATGGAAGAATTATAACAAATGAGAGAAAACATGGGAAAGAAAAAACAAAAGAAAATGAAACAAAAAAAGAAAATGGTCTGCTTTCTTCTGCATTCAGACCCCATAGTTCTTTCTCTAGATGTAGATGGCATTTTCCATCATGAGTCCTTTGGAAATATTTTAGGTCCTGAATAAAAGCTTTTTGACAAAGGTGATAGTTAAGCTGAGTCTTGAAGGATGCCAGCCATCTCAAGATCCCCAAATGAGTAGGGAGTGGATTCTGGAGTAGAGGGCTAGATGGTGCAAAGAAACAGTAATAGATGTGTTATGGGTGAAGAATAACATGAAGGTCAAGATAGCAGAATTATAGAGTATGTGGATGGGTGAGATGTGTAGGAAGTCTGAAGAGGTAAGAGGGGCCATGTTGTGATAAGTTTTAAAGACTGAACAAAAATATCTCTATTATGGGAGAACATGAAAAGGAGTCACACAGGATGAGAAGGCATGAGTGAGTTGTGACTTGCACTTTGGGGCTGCACTTTTGTCTACTTCTTGAAGAAACGAGGTTTATGAGCCAGACTAGATGGGGTTGGGCCAACAGCTCAGATGCACCAAATTAGAACTGATCACTAGCAGACTAGAGCTCTAATTTTAGCACTGCCTTTGAATAGCACCTATATCAACTTGTGCTTGTATCAACTCCAGGCTAGACCTCAGTTGAAACCTCTTTGGAAATCTTGCTGTTTGTACTTTGTTTTTGAAGCATACCAATGACATCATAAAGTGATGTCTTGACTTGGGTGTGAATTGGATTGTAGTGAGGCAGAGTTGCACAAAGTCATTAGCCTCTCTTTTCCTGAATCATCTAAGTATAATGACAGAATGACTGGTGATGTCCTGGGATGCAATGGATGGAGACCTTGGTTTTTTCCATGTCTGACCAAGCTCTGAGTTCTCCACAGTGCCTTCTTCTGCCATCTTCATGATGGCAGATTATTCTCATCCACCCATTCCACTGGGGGATGTCTTCACACCTCCCTAACTCACTGATGGGTTTGAGGTCTGTCAGTTACCCTAAACCTGGTTTGATCTGTCAACTGAGACAATTTACTGGGGCATGGCCACTGAGCATGCTCCAGTTTTTTTTGAATCATGGGTGAGAGTTGAATGCCAGGTAGCCACCAAAGGTAGAAAAACAGCCCTGGAAAGAACTCGGGAAGCTCTCACTTCAGGGGTACTAGTCCTCCTGAACACTCCCTAGACGCACAGAAAATCTACTATTTTCAGGAACCCATTGTCAGCTTGGTCTGAAGGCTTAATTTTCTGTTGCTTTTTGAAATGTGAAATTTGGTGTCTCTTCTAATGCTCTAGTTCATCCACAGTCCCCTACATCATTATCAAATGTTTTGTCCTTCTGTCCGTGTTAGAAATGGACTATATCAGTCTCTGCATTAATTCCATCCCAGGATAACCAGACAATTGATTCCTACCCCCCATCCTCAACTCTTATACAAAGCAGCCCATTTCTTTTTACTTGTTCCAATCCCTCTTTGCAGACTAGCTTTTTGTAGAATCTTTCCAGACTCTCCTGCTACAGTCCAGTGGTTTTCAACCTGTGGGTTATGTTCAATATGTAACAATGAAAATGCATCCTGCATATCAGATATTTACATTATGATCCATAACAGTAGCAAAATTACAGTTATGAAGTAGCAAAAAAAAATTTTATGGTTGGGGGTCACCACAACATGAAGACCTATATTAAAGGGTTGTGGCATTAGGAAGGTTGAGAACCACTACACTCTGATGTTGTCTATAGTTTACTTTGATGTCTTTGTGCTTTGTGTGCAGTGGAGTGGCTTTCTGAATTGCAAATTGTGTCTGCTTCAAGGTTTGAAAGCACATTCTTCTTTGGATGACCCTTATCTTCTGATGACAGCTCCTGGATTAGGGATTATGAGATATGCCAGGAAGCTTGGTAGCACAGTGGATAGAATTTCTTGGCCTGGAGTTAGGAAGACCCCTATTTGTAAGCTCAAATCCAGCCTCAAGCACTTACTAGCTGTGTGACCCTGGGCAAATCACTTAACCCTATTTGCCTCAGGTTCCTCATCTGTAAAGTGAGCTGGAGAAGGAAATGGCCAATTCCTTCAATAACTTTGCCAAGAAAACCCAAATGGGGTCATGAAGAGTTGGACACAGCTGAAATGACCAAACAACAAAACAGCAACTCAGTTTTTATGGGACTTTGGAGAAAATCACTTCTTTTAGAAAGTGCCTTTGCCCCTGCAAAAAAAGAAAGCAAGAAAGCAAGAAAGGAAGGAAGGGAGGAAGGAAGGAAGGAAGGAAGGAAGGAAGGAAGGAAGAAAGAAAGAAAGAAAGAAAGAAAGAAAGAAAGAAAGAAAGAAAGAAAGAAAGAAAGAAAGAAAGAAAGAAAAAGAAACTGAGATTCCTGATTCATAAAATAAAGGGACTGTGGCCTCTAAGTTACGTTTCTCTTCTCATAGTATTTTATACCCTAAATTCGATTTCGTTTCTAACATTCAGTGATCTAATTTCTATTTAGTCTGTGTTACCAGTAAGAGTGCTGGATTTGCAGTTAGGAAGTTGCGGTTCCAAATTCCACTTCAGATTCTCCCTTGGCAAATTACATAAACTTCCTCAACCTCAGTTTCCTCATTTGTGAAGTGGACATAATAGCACCTAACTCACAGGGTTGCTGAGAGGGTCACATTAGATAATGTATGTATTAGGGTAATATATCAATGATAGTTACTTATTCTTGTCGTCTTAAAGTCAGTGCCCTATAGGAGACAGGAGCCCTAGACTTGCAGTCAGGAAGACCCAAGTTGAAATCCCACCTCTGACACTTATTAGCTGTGTAACCAAGAACTCCCCTGAGCCTTGGTTTCCTCATCTGTATCATGGGTATAATTCTATCTACTTACTAGGATTGTCATGAGACTCATGATATTATTGATCCTCTTTGAGAACAAAGGCTGAACAACAATGAGCTAATGCATATAATGCACCTTGCAAACTTTAAAGTGATACATAAATGTCAGTTGTTGCTGTTGTCTATTCTAGAATATTCAGGAGCTTTATTAGTGAGAATGAAGGCCCTGGGAGGGAATGAGTATATAGAGTAGTAGGACAAATACTGAATTGGGAATCAGGAGAATTTAGATTTTAATCCTAGTTCTGACTATATTTCCCATGAGTCATTTACTTTCTCTGTGCTTCCATTTACTCATCTGTAAAATGGAATTAAGCATAGCTACATATATTCTAGAATCATGGAATTATAGGATTTCATAATTGGAATTTTCCTCCATGGGCATCTAGTCCAATCTATGCCTGAAAAAGAATCAAAACATAAGTGGCCAAGGTATGCTTTGCATGACCTCTGATGAGGGGATTAAAAAGGTTGCATTAGATAGGAAGAGGTGAATTCTTTTCTAGATTTAATATTTGATGGTATTGAAATGAAAAGTTTTGAGATTATTTTGAAATGGAAAAAGTCTCCATCCCAATAATCTCTATTACTTTAGCATGAGTTGTCTTTTTGGGGGGTGTTTTTAGATTATAGTATCCCGAGTCTTAATTGATGTAGGATGTTCGGGTTTGTTCTTTCCCTCTCTCCCTGCCCCTCCTTACCCTACCATTACTGAATGAACTGCAGACAACTAAGGGGGGAGGGAACTGATCAGTAAGGTGACAGGGGCAGCAGGGAGGGGGCCACATAGCTTCTGGTTGGTGGTTGATGTAGGCATTCTCCCTGATCTATGAGGCCATTCTTAAGAAGGATGGCTTCAATTCTCCCCAGGAAATGTGGACCAAGCAATATTGCCAATCCATATTCTTTCCTGTCAAACCTTTCACTGATGTGGGAGTCTGGAGACTGTTTATAAGCTGTGTCTCTGCCCAGTGATCCCGTCACTCTAGCATTTCTAGTCACTTTGTACCTGTTCAGAACCCTGAAGTATGTTAATATCTGGAAAAAGAAGGAGGGGAAGGATGGGGGGGGGAGAAGGAAGCTGAGACACAAAAAAGTAGTGTCAGAACAGACTGCAAAGATCATCTAATCTGGCCCTCTCATCTTATTTTTAATTTTTTTTATTAGCAAGCATTTATTCTCTCTGTCTCTGTCTTTCTTTCTCTGTCCCTCTTAGTCTCTATCTCTGTGTCTTTCTCTGTCTGTCTCTCTTTCTGTATCTCTCTCAGTCTCCATCTCTGTCTCTCTCTGTCTCCACTTCTGTGTCTGTCTTTCTGTCTCTGTCTGTTTCTCTCCCTTTTCCCCTCTCCCCTACTCCTTACCTTAAAGGGAAAAACTCCAACAACACAACTTTATAATAGAGAAGTAAAACAAATTTTCACATTATCCATGCCCCCAAATTTATGTCTTATTCTACACATTGGATCTATCACCTTTTTGTTAGGAGGTAGATAATGTCCTTCATAGTTGGTCTTCTAGAGTTATGGTTTAAGCCTCTCATTTTATATGTGAGGATGCTGATGTTCAGAGTAGTCAATGGCCCAAGGTTACACAGGATCAGAGATAGGACTCAAACCCAGTTCTCTAGCTTAAAATTAATTGTTCTTCTGACTACTCTGAGTTCCCTAAAGTATTGGACTTAGGATGAAGCAAGGAAGACTTGGTATTAGTCATTCTGGGAGTCATGGAATCTGGGTTCTAGTCCTGGCTCAGACCTTTATGTGCTAGCTACATGATCTCCTCTCTAGGTCTCAGCTGTCTCATCTGCCAAATGAGGGACTTTGGATGAGATGATCTTCAATGTCCTTTCCAGCCACAGAATTCTAGACTTCTCTGCAGGCATTTGAAAGCTGTGTGTGGTATTTGTGGTGGCAGCTGGGAGGGAGGAATGGGGTTGAATGAAGGTGGTCTAAGGGAGAACGAAGATTTCTTCTTTTGCGGTGATAGGAACAGTATAGTGTTTCCTCTTTCCAGCTCCCCTCTCATCCCCCTACATCTTCACCAGTTGAAATCCATTTCTGCCTTCGAACTCATTTTGGATGCCTCCTCCATGAAGCCTTCCCTAATCCCCTCAGCTGAACAGGATCTCTCCTTTCTATTATCTTTCTTTTTAATACTGATTCATACATCCTCCTTATTAAGTCCTACTCTGCATTAGTTTTCTGTGCACATGTGGAGGCCACAACTTTATTGTTTTTTGTCCACAAGGATATAAAGAGAGATTTTTCCAAATGTGGGTAATCCAAGTGCCTCCAGAGGTAATATAGTAACAAAGGCAGCTCAGATTCTACCTTTTGTTTTTGTTGTTGAGTTGATTCAGTTGTGTCTGACTTTCATGACGCCATTTGGGGTTTTCTTGACAAAGATCTGGAGTGGTTTGCTGTTCCTTCTGCAGCTTGTTTTATACATGAGGAAACAGAGGCAAACAGGGTCAAGTGACTTGTCTAGGGTCACACAGTTAGTAAGTGTCTAAGGTCATATTTGAACTCAGGAAGATGAGTCTTCCTGACTTCAGGCCTGGCACTCTATCTACTACACCACCTAGCTGCAGCCTTTTGTAAGAGTATGGAAAGAAAAGGTGTCACTTTGTCATTAATCACCAAGCAATTATTATTCATAATTTTGCCTAGTAGGTAGTGTATCCACAGCCCAGGGAAGCTATAACAACCTTTGAAACTACCAAGCAACCCAACTAGCCCTGCCGAATGACATAGCTTCAATGAGATGAACAAAGAGAAGCCCTTGCTGACCAGGTTCTGAATGAATCTAGGTCACGATATGAAATATTGCTCAGGATTATTAAAATATGGAAATTTCTATGGTTCTAGTCCCCGCCCCAAGTCTGAGAAATTTCCTGCTTCCAACCCTCTTTATATTCATGATTCACAGGCAATTGACCTTTCTCTAGCCAGTTGGTATGTGAACATAATAAAATTGCAGAGAAACTGTCAAATGTTCCATTCTGGTAGAGTATTTTGCCTAATCATCTTGAAATCTCCTCCTACTTCATTGGAATGCTTGGAAAATCCATGCAGTGTAATGGAGGAGGGTGATGGGATCAGACATTTTATCAATCAACAAAACAATAAACCCAGTCCTAATTTGTTGCATTTTTTGATTTCCAAAGTATAAACGTTCGCACTGAAAATTTAGCGATTGGCTCTTAAGAGCCAGCCCAACTGGCCCAGTTTTCTATGCTCCATAAGAGAAGGGTTGGTTAGGGAGTCTATAGAGCTGTGGACCAGAGCACAGTTATCTTAGTGTCATTTCCAATATCCTTTACTGCTGGACCACTTGATAGTCAGCTGTCAGCCTTCACTGTGAAGCAGCCAGTTGTGCTCATACTCCCATGTGGTGTGGTAGGAAGTCTAAGCAAGTCTCAAGGGCAAAAAGAGAAGGTATGGGTATCTACTCTGGTATACCTGTGTATTGCTTCTTCACTACATGGTCTTCTCACACTACCTCCAGTCTCAGAGTAGACAAGCATTTCCCTGTAACTTCCCAAAGGTTGGAAAAATGACACTGGTAAGAGACCAGACTCCTAATTAAATGAGAGGTTATTATTCTTAGCCCCATTCTTCAATCCCCTCCCAGTCTTCCCAAAATGACTACTACTGTGGAATTTGTAATAAACACCTAGAGATCAGAGAAGGGATCTTGGCATGGGTATTGATTATAGTTCCAAGAGTGATGTCTCACTCTTTCCCCACTAGACCAAAATAATACTTTTTTTTACATAGTGTTTTAAGGTTTACCAAGTGTTCCACATATGTTGTCTCAAGATTTTCACAACATCCCTCTGAGATAGGCACTGTCTCAGTAAAGTGACACCTTTTCTTTCCATAGCCTTATAAAAGTACTGTCACTCCTACCAAACAGCTCTGAGAGGCTTACAAGACCTACTCAAGGCTACCCAATTTAAAGTGTTATACAAATTTTAGCCATTACATTTGGCTGAGACCCACGATTAACTATAGAAAAAATTATTATTCTTGTTTTGACTGCATCTGTAGAAACTTTCTTAACCAGTTAGATCCAGAATCAGATCTGCAATTTTTAGTCTAAGAGAGTTACTAAGGGATTAATAGGTTATATAATCTATTGATTGGCACACAGACAGCATTTGTCAAGGCTGGAACTTGTACTCAGGACTTCATGACTCAGAGGCTACTCTCTATGGATTTATCCATATTGACTCTCTACCCATTAATATAGATGAAGAATGGAGAGAAAAAAGATTCCAATAAGGAGCCAACTTGTAGATGTGAGAGAGTCAGGTTACAATTGAGAAAAGGAAGAATCTCAGTTTGACTAAAATGCAGAATGCAGGAGTGGGGATAGACTGAGTATGAAATTGGCATTTCTGTTTGTCCTAAATATTAAAAAGCAGCTTCAGCCTCCCAAGCAGGTGATGGAGCTGCGATGTGGTTGCTTGGGGGTCATGGGTCTTTGTGGTTAGAAAGATAATAGACCCTTCTGCAACAAGGGGTCTGTTGCCCAACACATCAGTTCTCACTTTGACTTAGAATAGACCTGAAATCTCTCTTATATGCCTTAGTAAAATGTTATGGATGGTATTGACTAGGAATTAAATCTGAGTAGTCTTGACCTTATCCATATTAGAATTGTCATTATCCATTCATGGAAACCCTTATAACTCATGTATCATCTTTGGTTATTCTGAGATTTATGGAGAAAGGAGACTTTCTTACATTTTGAAAGCTGGGAACATCTGGCCCTTAGCCATGCAAGGTACAGGAAGAGATATGGTTATCCTGGAGTGCCACTCTGACTTTGCCTTTCCTTCTGGTTTTACTGAGAAAGATAGCATGGTGTATTGATTGGACTAGGAGTCAAAATTCAGGATGAGAGTTTTCTTGGATTATTCTTTTCCTAATCATTGATCTCTTAAGGAAATAGGGTCATAGCATTCAAGAATATTAAAGGTGGGAGAGTCCTGAAGTAGAAAAACCTTCTGATACAAAGTCAGGAGTCCTGGGATTGGATCCAGACTCTATAATTTAATACCTGGTCATGTCATTTAACCTACTAGAGACTCAGTTTCTCTATCTGTAAGATGAGAATAATAGCGCTAACTAGCACTCATAGGGCTGTCAATGTGGTAAGTTTTTAGTAAGCTATAAAGTACTCTGGAAATAGGAGTGACTGTCTCATTTCCAGGGATGGTGAAGAACAAGGGATAACTGGGCTGCATTTCATGGACAAGAGAATTACTGTTGGACCCTGACAGAAGAGACAGGTGAATGAGAAATGCCGGGGAGTCCAGTATGTGCTGAGAGGCACTGAAGATAGAAATTGGAAAAGACACTTCTCTTTCATCTTCTTTCTGATTTGGAAGGAAAATAAATGAGTTGGTTATTTCTCTTCTGTGAAAACTGTTTTTTAAATAGTATTCTTCAGTGCACATACCCTGTCTCCCTGTTTTGTCCCCATGTTTGGGAACTGTGCCTCCTAAAAATGAGGAGATGCTTAGAGTTTAGCCTTGTAAAGGCTCCCTTAGAAAAGGAACAGATACTTTTAGGAACCCAGCCTTTGGTGTAATGGGAAAAGCTCCTGACCTCCTACACCCTTACTGTCTTTACAGCCTCATTTACTTTCCAATTATATGCTGTTTCATTTTGTATCTCTTTCTTTCTTGGCTTCCTAAAGAACTTACCATCTATACAACAAATTGTGACAAGGCGTTATAAAATATTGGCCATGAACACTGTGTGTGTGTTTGTGTGTGTGTGTGTGTGTGTGTGTGTGCGTGCACGTTTTCCCCGAAATAGGCTGAGCTTCTGAAGTTAAGGAACCAAGTCTTTTCCTAAGCCAGAGACCTGCTCTCTATTTCTGGCTCTTATCCTAGACAAGCTATTGCCCATTTCTGGGCCTATTTCCTCTCAGTAAATAAGTTAAATGACTTCTAAAAAATGACCACCTCTAACAGTCTAGGATTTTCTTGGCTGTTCCCCAGAATCTAGTACAGGATTCCATGGGATGGTGGGAAAAACCTCCTTGGAATGAAAAAGATATGAGTTCAAGACTTACCTTTACCACATCACTGGGTGTGTGACTTGGGAAAGTCATTTCATCTATATCAACCCCATTTTCCTCATCTACAATATTGAGATAACAATATTTGTATCTGTTACCTGCTTGAGGTTTAAAATAGATTGTAAATGTAAATGTAAGAAGGTCTTTGGAAGTACATGTCACAGTTTAAGTATTATTATTCTTCCTAGAAGGGTGGGAAGCAGGATTTAGGTTACCAGTAGAACCCAAGGTTGGATAGGGAAGGGAGCAGCACAAAAGGTGTGTGCATGTGTGTGTGTGTGTGTGTGTGTGTGTGTGTGTGTGTGTGCATTGCGTGCATGTCTACAGGTCAGCATATATGTATGTAGTCCAGGCCTGGGGAAAGAAGGATCTGGAAGAACAAAGACAAGAGCAAGAGAGTGAGAGTGAGAGAGAAAGCAAGAAAGCTCCTGATCAGAGCTTACCCACAAATTCTTGTTGGCCTTAATTAAAGAACTCAAACCTATCATAAAGATACATAATAGATCAATAAAACATCAGAACCAGAAGTAACTTTGCACCATTGATCAATCAATAAGCATTTATTGTATGCCAAGCTTTGTGTTAGGCACTGAGAATACCAAGAAAGCCAACACAAACAAAAACAATCACTCTCCTTAGGGAGCTTACATACAAATATGTAAAGAGAATAAGCATTTATGTAGCACCTACTGTGTGCCAGGTTTTGAGCCCTGAATTTTGCAAATATCATATTTGATCATCCCAACAATCTTGTGAGGTAGGTGCTATGATTATCCTTATTTACAGTCGAGGAAACTGAGACAAATGGCAATTTAGTGACTTATCCAGGATTACACAGTTAGCATCTAAAGCTGGATTTGAACTCGGGTCTTCCTGACTCCAGGCTCAGTGCTCTATCTACTGTACCTCCTAGTTGCAATATGTATCTAATAACAAAGAATGACAAAACAGGAAAAAATCTAGAGATGATTCTAATTCTCTCTTTTTATGGAGTGGGGAAACTGAACAAAGAGTGTGTCTATAAGTTGCTTTTCATTTTTTTTTTGTCTCTATGTGCCCAGTGCTTTAGCACCATGTCTTGAACTTGTCAGATTAAATTGTCTAAAGTTACAGAGCTAATAAGGGTCGCCACCCCATTAAAGGTGGTGACACGGCTCACATAAATGTCAGAATCAGAAGTAGACCCAGAACTGTGGGATTCCCAGGAAGTGGTGTCCTCATTAGAATAAAATTCTTCCCTTCTCAAAATAAGAATGTTTTAGCTGTAGCTGTTTGTTTATAGGGGGTAGCTGTTTTCTGGAAAGACTAGGGGCAGAGGAGTTTAGCACCCAGAGGATCACTTGGGAGCTGGTATCTGTGAAGTCTTTATCATGCAAACATTTTAATTGGAATCATGGAGCTGATTCGCCCCCTAATTCCATGTTAGAATTCCCCCCAGCCCTGTAGTTAGCAAAGCCCAACTTCTGCTCCTCTAAACTCTGACCATTCAGAAATATCCAGGGAAAGGACTTTAATCTAAGCAGGTGCTCTCATCCCTATTCAACCCAGCCCCTCTTCCTCCCTACCCAATGTCTTTTCTTCTCTATTTCATCTTCAAAACTGAGCTCTTAAAATCTTCTTTTATAATAGCAATATCCTGCCCTTCTACCCTTTCCCCAGACTCTCCTGCTAACCCTGTTGTTTGTTTAGCGGTACCTGAATCACTTCCTGTTCTGCGTGTCCTTCCTCTCTGGTCTGGCTCTACATCCCTCCTTTACAATCCTGACTGTATAGTTAGTCAATGTAACAGTAAATTCTCCTCTGCCCTTGAATTCCGTAGCTCTGTGGCCTTTAGCTGCTTAATGCACAAATGAATGGAGATCCAATCTACAAAACTCTATTGCATGTCAATGGGAAAACATGATTTGATTATGAAAAAAATAAATACAGAACTATCAGGATCCCATCTATTATATAAAGGAAGTCTCCCTTTACAGCATTACAAATCCATTTATTTCAGTAGAATGTAATGGAAAGAATACTGCAAGCCAAGCCAGTAAATCTGGGTCCTAACCCAGGCAGTCCCTGAGGCCAGGAAGACTTTGTTGACATCCTGTATGAAATATTTGCTAGCCAGATGACCCTGAGCCACTTAGCCTCTAAGAATTTCAGTTCCTTCATCTGAAAAATGGAGATAAAAATAGCATGGGGCTCACAGGGTTGTGGTGCAGATCAAGGGAGGGGATGATGCAAAGAGTTTTGCAAACCTTAAAATCCTATATAAATATGAGTTGCTCTTATTATTTCTGCATGACCTGGGGAGTAGCCAGTTCTGGACCCCAGTCCGTTCAGCTGTAAAATGAAAGGGCTGGCCTATGGGAGACAGCAGAAGCATAGCAGTAAGAACCCTGAACCTGGTCACATAGGACCTGAGTCTCAAAGCTTGTTCTGCCCTTTATTCAAGATCAGAAAGCTAGAAATTAACTTCCCCTCTCTGGCTAACCTAGAAAGTTCCTTCTAACTTCATCACCCATGATCTCCAACAACTTTCTTAGCACTAAGATTCTGAGGTTCTGTGATGTCTCATCATCCATCCTTGCTGCAGTGGTTGGAGGGATGTTTGGTCAGAGATGAGGGGGTCTCAAGTTCATCCTTAGTGATGTTTGGAGGGAGTTTTTCAGATATTATCCTTGGTGATCCCATTAAATCTGTTGATTTATGAGCATTAAATTCATTTAGACATTTTATTCTTTTCATAAAACCAGATGGCAGAGCTGCTCAGATGAAGAGGGCTTCACCACCACTGCTTGGAATCAACTCAACACCCTACTTGTGCTGCAAACTGAGTAAAAAGAATTCACCCTGTAAGGACAGAGTTCATTAAGACCCCTTCCCAGGCTGAGAGTACTGAGCCTTATTTTCCCTGAGTGGGTTGGAGAGGAGATGGGTATGGAGTCCATCTTTCTTTTATAGAAGGACCCATTAAGGAGATATAGTGGAAGGAGCACTTAATATGAAATATAAGAACTTGGGTCTCAATTTCAGCTGTTACTTACTACCAATGTCCATGGTCAGGTCAATCAATTTTGGACTGCTCCTCATTTTCTTCATCTGTAAAATTTAGGGGTAGAATTCTAGGTGGTATCTAAGCTTCCTTTCTACTCTTATTTTTTATGTTCTCTGTTTGAATGCTTCTTCCAGACTTAGAATTATATTCTAAATTTGAAAATTTTATTTAATTGGTAGGGCATTGGATTTGAGGGTGAGAGAGAGTAATAGCAATGCCAAAAATGTAAAAGTTCCAGTTCTAAATCCTATGATGTTGTGAAGTTAAGTAAGCTGGACAAGGACCACATGGCAGTCATGGCAGTGTTGAATGGTTGCCAGGAAGTTGGATGTCAGTCAGCAAACATTTGTTAAGCACCTAGAATGTGACAGGTACTATGTTGAGTGCCGGGAATGAAAAGATTGTTCCCATCCTTGAAGAACTCACAATCTCATGTTACAGTCTAAAGAGGAAGATGACACGTAGGCAATTATGTAAAAAAAAGTTGCATACCAGATGAATAGGAAATAATTAATGGAGAGAAGGGCCTAGAATTAAGAGGGGTTGGGAAAGGCTTCTGGAAGGAGATGAAGTTTTACCGGGGGTTTGAAGGAAGTTAGGGAAACCAGTAGACAGAGATTAGTAGTGAGAGCATTCCAGGAATGGGAGGCAGCCAAAGAAAATGCCGAGAAATGGGAGACATCTACTTTAACTGCTCAAAAAGATCCATTTCATGGGAGAACCCATTTGTTTGACCTGTAGAAAACAGCTGGTAAAGGGCATTGATCTTAACCATTTTGCCCTTGGATCACTTCTCTCCAGGGGCACGTTGTAAGGCAGTGTGGTATGTCAAGCAAACTAATATTTATTAAGTACCTGTCATGTGTCAGGAGGTGGAGATACAGACAAAATTAGAAAAGACAGTGGACTTAGTTTTGAGACACTTGAGGTTCAAATCCTGTCTCTGACATTTAGGAGATGTTTAACTGTAGGCAAACAATATAAGCTCTCTAAGCATCAGTGTTCTCATCTACAAAGTGAGGCTAATAACAGAAGAGAAAACTAATATCCAGAGTTAGGGAGTGACTTCCCCATTTCACATAGTGAATTAGCAGTCCAGCTTGGAGTAGAATACAATTGTCCTAAATCTGATCCCAGTACTCCAGAGGTTCTGCAACTTATTCAGCCTATTAAAAAAAAATTAATCAATGTCCCGCCCTCCTGAAATCTACTTTCTTTAACCCTTTAATGTTTTTTAAAAATTTGAGTCATTTTTAAAAATATAAAATTTTTTTACAAATATGCATAATTTATTGTAAATTTGTGGAATATTTTCATTCATAGAAATTTTGATGATGCAATATTGTGTCATGTAACTACATTGTATCGTATCGCAAACAAGTCATTACAGGCACGTATTCCTGTTGATGCACGCTAGACTTCCCCACAATGAGTGACACTTAACTGCCAACACTTGCTTATTAAGACTTGTCGGTGAACTTGACCGCCAATTGGTTATAACTTACATTTTATGTGTTTATTTTGAAAATAATGTAATCACTATAACTTTAACTCTATTATGCAACAGATGGCATGTGTATGAACAGTTTTCAAAATTTTATTACCTTCTTTCCTTATGCTTCTACCACCGTCTTATTTTTATTTAGTGTTGCTCAGTTGCTCCCAAGACTACTATAGCCCTCCCTGGATCATTCCAGAGCCTTTTGGGGGGTGTATCACCCACTTTGGGAACCTCTGCACTACACCATCTTGTCCTTCTATGCTTAGTTCCACCCCAGATTCTTAGTTCTACTCCTTCTTTACTGGAGGGTATGTAATTGTATTCTTAGTTTTCTTCACTTTCATAAGGCTGGGTCCAGGCTCTAGGAAGCCTTTGAAGAGATTAGGCAAGAATTCTGGCTTTTCTCTACCTGCACACTTGACATCCCTCCCCTCTCTCCCCCTTGCCTTTGGAGAATAGGGGTTTTTTGCTCCCCTTATGACATTGACATTGATCTGCTGCCAGATCCTTTCAGAACCTTGACAGTTACACTTCATTTCACCTGGCAGGTTCAAGCCCTCCAGCAGACTGGGTCCCCCATATAAATCTTTCCCCTCTCCCCTCCCCCCAGTCCCCTACTCCATCATTCCCCTTTTCACCTAACTGAAACAAACTCATCCATTCTTTGGTGTTGTGACTGACCCTTTCTTACTTTTATTCCCAACCAGTTATTTCTTCTCTCCTGACTATAACTGTCCTGCTTCTTAGAGAAGGCTGCCCATCTGCTGCCCATCTTTCTGCACACATTCCAGAGAACTGCCCTGTGTGATTAAGAGCCTTGACCAATTTTGGGAGATGAAACCCATGCTGTGAGTGAGGACAAGGATCCTAGTCCTGAATCCTGAGGGATTTTTTTCCCTTTCTCCATCTGAAGGTGTCTCTTAAAAGATGCCAGAGAATAATGGAGTCTTGTCAGAGATCAGCAGGGAGGATTTAAATACAGAGGAACCATCAATGCAATGGAAGGTGAGGAAGGGGATCTGAAGTGCTCCACAAACCCTCATGTGATGATAACTGTATTTATGCCTTGGACATTAAGACCTTGTCAGTTGGACAAAAAAAGCTTGGAGGTGATAGCTGAAGTCCCTGACCTTGCTCTTTAGAACTCCCTGACATCAGAACTTTAGAACTCCCTTGGACCATCAGACTGTGATTTCTACTTCTCAATGCTTTACATAAATGGAGAAGAGATAGCCTCCTGACTTGAACTTACTGTAAAGAATGGAGCTACTTCAAGGTTTTGTATTAGGTCCAAGCATATTGACCTCTAGGAAGCAGGGAGGCAGATAAGATTCCTAGGTGAAGAAAGCTGACTCCAGCAAACTACTGCTTGTATTCCTTGGCACTTAGAAAGCACTTAATATTTGTTTGTTGATTAATCATCTAGTTAGTTTCCTAGACTATTTTACACAACCTATCCTGATCATGGAGTTAGATTGAGAAGGATCCTTGTAGATTCTTTATGTCAGATCTTGGAGCCATGCCCAAGGGCCCCTTCTATTTGGCCTTTCTTTCCAAAGTTGGTATGATGGTCCTTTCTCTTAGAGTTCTAGCCCCTATCTTACCTGTTTGGTACAGAGCAGAGTGCTTGGTTTGTGGGGGAGATTTGAAGTTTATGTTAAACTTCAGATGAGTTGAAGTTCCTTCCTAGTTCAAATATGAGTTATGTTAAACATGGCCTCTGACGTCTTAGAGCAATGGTTCTCAATCTTCCTAATGCCGCAACCCTTTAATACAGTTCCTCATGTTGTAGTGACCCCCAACTATAAAATTATTTTTGTTGCTACTTCATAGCTGTAATTTTGCTACTGTTATGAATCATAATGTAAATATCTGATATGCATATTTTCATGGATGTAGTTTATTGTTACAAATTGAACATAACCCACAGGTTGAGAACCACTGTCTTAGAGTTTATAGTCTTGTAGAGGATTTAGGTAGAATCTTGGAGTTGGAAGGAACCTTGCAGGTCATCTATTGTAAAAATCTGGCCTATCACATACTCAAGAAAGGTTTAAAGAGCTTCTGCTGGAAGATGGCTGGTGATGGAGAATCTATCACTTTCTGAAGTGGCACATTCCATATCTAGATGGCTCTAATTTGAGGAAAATTCTTCCTTACATGATGCTGAAATCTGACTGCAGCTTCTACCCATTGCTCTAAGTCCTGCCTTTCAGGGGCAGGCATAATATTTAATCAACCCTCTATGTGGCAGGCCTTTGAGTGCCTGAAGGCAGCCATCATCTCCCCTTTAAGTAATCTCTAGGCTAAATATCCTGGTCTATAAGATTCTCATGCTCTTGGGAGGACTGCTATAGCACTCTGGTAGAATAAAAAGCCCTGATAGTCGCTAGAGGGCTTCTGATGCCTTTTAAACTGAAACTATCAAGGCTTGTTTCTCAAGCCTAGCCCATAATTATTGAGGCTTTTTGTATTTAAAAAGGTACCGCAGGGGTCTCTGATCAGTTTTTCTCATGGCAAATAGGAAGTGCTTAATATGTGTTTGTTGATGGAATGATTTTTTAAGTGGACTTTGTTTCTTGTCTCTTGGCAGACAGGAGCTTTTAGAGATCCCAGACTCCATCCTTTTTGTTGTCAGTGCTGACATCTTCCAAGGGGTGGATGGTGACCTTGACACAGCCATTCTGGGGCATTTAGATCAGATGGTGAGGGGATATTCACTCCATTTTGTTTCAAAATTCTCTCAACATGCAAGCTGTCTCCCTCAGGATAACTGTCAGAGCCATAACTAAGGCAAGATAACCAGTGAAAACAGTATCGTCTTGGAGCTTGCTCCTGTTTCTCCCGATGGCTATATGACTGGTCTCCTGAGTCCTCAGCATAAAGACCTCACAGTTTCCAGGTCCCATTCTGTTTCATGGTGGCTATGCCACAGTTGAGTTCCCATCCCACCCAACTATCCCTTATTTTAGGCTCAAAAAGTTCTAGCTGAGTCTACACTCTAAAAAAACCACAAAAAACTGTTTTGACTGCCAGATTGGTAATCCATTCAAGACACTTGTTGAGTTTTCCACTGAGTTGACAAGGGATTTGACTAAACTGGCCAAATGAGGCATCTGCTTTGTTGTTGTATAGATACGGCTTCAGAGAAAGTCTGAGGCATTGGGGCTGAGCTGGGAGGAACTGAAAGGGGTTAGGAGCAAGGGAACCACTGAATGGTCTGGCCATGTGCCTTAGAAGTTTTCCTGGGGGTCCATGCCCTGCTCTCTGAAGGCCATTTTGTTTTCCACATCTCACAATGTCAGCTTCTCTCCCAGATGAAATTCCAAGGGCTGAGTTAATTGAGTTTTTACATCTATTCACTGTCTCTGTGTTTATCTCCCCAGACAGACACAGATGGACTGGGACCCTGCATCACAAGGGAGGGAGGATGGTGACATAAAAGGTTCTGAGCCTTATGCAAACATTCCCTTGGAGCTGGAGAGGCCATCTTTGAAGACTCCAGAGTTTTGTTGTTGCTGTCCATATTCGAATTTGCATCCCTCCACTAATGCCCTCCGTTTTCCTCTCTATTGAGCTCAATCTTACTGTTCCTGTAATGCTTTGCTGAAAGGTTTTGTATTTAATAGAGCAGAGGCAACCTAGGATTGTGGAGTGCTGAACCTAGGGTTGGGTGATATGGGCCTTCACCCTGGTTGCTATAGGTGTTGGCAAGGCACTTTACTCTTCTGAAACTAAGTTCCCTCATTGTTAAAAAATTAGGCTAATAATACCTGTATGACTCACCTTAAATATCTTTGGGGAAAGAGCTTTGAAAAACCTGAAACTGTATAAATGTGAGTGAGTTATTTCATTAGCCTTCTATATGTGCTGTTTCATGAAAATGTGAATGTGAACTTTTTGAGTGCAAGGAGTATCATACTTTTCTGTTTGTATTTGCAATGCTTAACATCCAATAAAAGCTTTTTCATTCATTCAATTAACAGACCTCCTACTCTCCTCTTTTGCACTTGACAATTCAGTCAAACTGGCTTGCTTTGTTAAGTGTTTTCTAGAGGTAGTGAGGTCACTGATTGGATAAAGCTGTGTGCTGGACTTAAATCCAGGAGAAGCTGAGCTCTGATCCTAACACATATACTACTTGTGTCACCTTCAGCAAGTCACTTTCCCTTTCACTTTCCTGATCTATCAAATGAGGCTAATAGTAATATCTACATGACAGGGTGGTTGAAGATTGAAGGGTTAATACACAAAGAAAAAGGAATATATATCATTTTTATTAAGTGCTCTAGGTAATGGTGATGCAAAGAAAAAATGGTCTTTGGCCTCAAGGAGCTTATATTCTCTATACAAACATAAGTAATAGTAGTAGTAGTAGGAGGAGTAGTAGTAGGAGTAGTAGTAGTAGGAGTAGTAGTAGTAGTAGTAGTTGTTGTTGTTGTTGTTGTTATTGTTCAGTTGTGTCCAACTTTTCATGATCTCATTTGGAGTTTTCTTCACAAAGATACTGGAATGGCTTGCAATTTCTTTCTCTAGCTCATCTTATAGATGAGGAAATGGAGGCAAATATGGTTAAGTGACTTGCCCAGGATCACAATTAGTAAAGGTCAAGGCCAGATTTTAACTCATGAAGATGAGTTTTACTGACTTTCACTGCGCCACCTAGCTGTTCCACAAGATAAATAAAAAGTAATATTTTAAGAGGAATAAACTATTACCTGAGGCAAGGTGGGAGCTTCAGAAAAGGTCTTATTTAATAAAAATTGATGGATACTTATTGAATACTTATTAGGTACAAAGAATTGAGCTAGAGGAGACAGAAATTTTAGATAAAACACAGTATAATTTTTGTCCTCGTGGAATTTTCAGCCCAGTGGGAAAATACGACATCAACACTGATTAATATAATGCAAAAATATTATATGACAAGCACTAGAGAGCTACAAAAAAGTTCTTTGTGAGCCCTGAAGGGAAGGCCAATATTAACTGGGGAAATCAGGAAAGGATTGCTAGAGGTAGTGGCATTTGAATTGGAAGTTAAATGATGAATCAACATTCAATGGATGAAGAGAGTAAAAAAGGATATTTCAAGCACGGAGAACACTAGAAGGAATGCACTGAAGTGTATGAATATAATGTCTGTTTTGGGATCGTTACCCAGTCTGACTCAAGCTTACCGTGGGTAGAAGGGACAAAAATTACAAAGCCACGAGGCTGAATACCTCAATAATAATTTTTTCTATGAACTATTTTCAACAAGTATTGATCCATCCTATTCTTGAAGACCTCCAAGAAGAGGGGAACTCACCTTCCAAGGCATTTTGTTCCACTTCAGGATAGATCTAATTGTTGGTAGAAGGGACAAAAATCACAAAGCCACGAGGCTGAATACCTCAATAATAATTTTTTCTATGAACTATTTTCAACAAGTATTGATCCATCCTATTCTTGAAGACCTCCAAGAAGAGGGGAACTCACCTTCCAAGGCATTTTGTTCCACTTCAGGATAGATCTAATTGTTGGAAAGATTTTCTAGTAAGCCAAGTAAACTTGCTTCTTCATAACTTTTACCCATTGCTCACAGAGTCTGAGAATTTCAGAGTTAAAAGTCAATTAAATTCAATCAGCATTTATTGAGCTTTGATGTTAGATGTTGTGCAAAGACTGAGGGTATAAAGTCAATACAGACAACAATAACCACAATAAAAGTGGTTACTGCTCTTTAGGAATGGGGAGATAGTCAACTTGGGGAAAATAACCTGTACATGGATAAATCAGCACAAGATCTATATGAAATAGTTTGAGGAAAAGGTAAGAGCTAAGGGAAGAGACTAATGAGGAAAGGTGTCATATAGAAGGTAGCATCTGACCTGAGCCTTGAAGGGAGCTTTTCAAAATTCAAAGAATCTGAAACGAAGAAGGAAGGCATTCCAGAAACAGATAACCTGAGTAAAGGCATACGAGTGGGTGATGGAACCTCATATATAGAGAACAGCAAGCAAGCCAGTTTGACTGAAATGCTTAGTGAGAAGGTTAGGGGTAGAATGTGAAGTCAGGCTGGAAACATTGATTGGTGCTACTAGATTGTAGAGGATTTTCAATACCAAATAGAGGTAACAAATGGAGATTTTTGTAACACAAAGGTTATTGTGAGGAGAGTTACCCTACTTGTAATGTAAATGCTGTATTATTATCCCAGTTTTGGAGATCAGAAAACAGAGGCTGAGAGGTTAAATGTATTGTCCAGGGATACATATTTATTAGCTCTCAATGGCAACATTCAAACTCAAACCTTCCTGACTTTAAGTCCTATGCTCTATCTACCATGTCACCTGGTTTTCTCAATCTATTGGATTATATTGTACTGATTGTTTTGGGCTCTGGAACACTATAGAACTTCATTTATGAAATCTGTCATGATTCAGAAAACCTTTCTAGTCCTCTATAGATTAAAAAATAGATGAAGAATTCATGTTGTCTAGATTATGACTTGTTGTTAGATGGGCAATCTATTGGGTTAATCCATCAGTATACTATCTTAGAACAGCGTATTATTATAGATGAACAATGAGCTGGATGTAGGGTTGAATAGGAGAAGAAAGGGTATATTTAAATTGATTTTCATTCCTTTCTTCTTTTAAAGTCAGCACTTTGTCTCAGCAATTAATTTTGATTACACTAATTTGCTGTTAGTTTATTCTAAGATCCCATAGGCTCTCCCTCCTGCTTCACTTTACCTTCCCTAAGTTCTTTGAATCTATTTAGTAACCATTTCTCTTTTGATCTCTCCTTCCTTTTCTCTCTTTCTTCTGTTACTGTAACCCCTCCACTGCTATAGGACCTTTAAATAGTTCTCTCTATATCTTTGTCCTACTCATTCTTCTGGCCCTGCATTCCCTCTACTGGTATAGAGTGTAGTCCTAGGAATTATAATGCTTGGGGTGGCTAGGTAGTGCAGTGAATAGAGCACAGACCCTCGAGTAAAAAGGACCTGGGTTCAAATTTGGCCTCGAACACTTAACACTAACTGTGTGACCTTGGGCAAGTCATTTAACCCCAATTGCCCTGCCTTCCCCCCTCGAAACCCCCCCAAAACCAAGAAGTATAATGCTTGTTCAAAGGTGTTCTACTGTTCCCATTCTCCCAGAGTACCTCATTATAATATTCCTGTCTCTTTCTGTAGATAAATATATATCCTTTTCACTCTGTAGGAACCTTCTATAATAGTTTTTTTTTGTTCCTTCCATTCCTGTCCTGATCCCTTTTCTCCACTTATCAATTAATGACTTGTCTCTATATTCAAAAATTCTGAGCATATTTCTTAAATTATTCTATTCACAATGGCATTAAGATTCTTTTATCATGTGTTTTTTTCCTTGGAGGCCAATCATCTTTAAGTTATTTCCACCACTCCTTTGGCTGTTGTAGATGTCATTCTTTAAAAGTTGCTGCTTTTTGCTTCTCTTTTGACAGATTTTCTTCAGTTTCAGTATTTTTGAGATCTAGAGCTGTGATTCTGTTTTTCAGAGCCTCTATTGCTTTAGAGGGACACTTCATTGTGTGTTCCAATTTGTCTAATCTGTCTTTGTTACTTATGCTTTGAAGAGCCATAATTTTCAAACTAACTTCAATTGTAATATATTATTTTAAAGGTTATTTCTCTTGTGCACATTTATTTTTGTTTTTGTTTTCCTGCTGTTGTTTAATGATCTCTTTTTTAGCCCCAGGAATTTATCCCTGCTTAATTTCTCACTCTCTGGTCCAGCTAAAAATCCTACTGATTGGGGAGGCTAGGTGGTGCAGTGAGTAGAGCACTGGCCCTGGAGTCAGGAAGACCTGAGTTCAAATCTGGAATCAGACATTTGACACAGTAACTAGCCATGTGACTTTGGGCAAGTCACTTAACCCCAATTGCCCTCCAAAAAGCAAAAATAAAATAAAATAAAAATCCTACTGATGTGATTCATGTTTTCTCTTTTGTAGGCTCAAGAAATTGGGCCTCTTCTGCCATCTTAGATTGAGGAATGTCGGTACTTAACTGGGTCCCTACCCAGAGTAAACATGGAAGACCTGAAAACTGACTTCAGCTAGGTTTCTAATATTGTTCCTCTGTACCTGGTTCTGTCCTTCTTTGTCTTCTAAAAACCCTATCCACTAACTCATTTACATTCCCTTTCTTTTATGTGACTGTGGAAGAATTAGTGTCTTCTATTCTTATAAGGTGTGTGTATGTGTGTGTGTGTGTGTGTGTGTGTGTGTGTGTGTGCCTGTGTGTGTGTTCATATATATGTTGGGGTCAAGGTAGACTAAGTCTCTACTGTGGACAAACTGGGCAGTGGCCCCCAGAAACTGGACTTTGAAACACAAGATCGTAAGGATCCCTGAATGGACTACACCCGTCTTGGGAAGTGAGCTGGGGATGAGCATAGTGATGGAGAGGTTTAAGTAGTTAAGTAAGTTCTGTGATGTTAGTTCGTGAGCCTTTTACTTTGTATTATTATTATTTTTTGTCCTTACAGAATCATCTTAAGTTACTATAGAATGATATGTGGGTTTCATTCTTCAGAGATTTTTAGGTTGGAGAATTACATA
Source organism: Pseudocheirus occidentalis (assembly GCA_028646575.1). Classification (NCBI taxonomy): domain Eukaryota; kingdom Metazoa; phylum Chordata; class Mammalia; order Diprotodontia; family Pseudocheiridae; genus Pseudocheirus; species Pseudocheirus occidentalis. The sequence goes on from CM053599.1 coordinate 97,947,379, forward strand.
GAGAACAACTATTTTTCCATCTTGATCATGTGACTAAGTCCATCTTTTAAAGACTAATGTTCTCCCAGTTAAAATTATAGGTGATTCAAAGGGCAATGGAAATGGTATAATCAGTATAAACAGACTGCATTATTGACAATGACTAATAGGCCAAAAAGAGGTTAAAACATATCACTGAAGACAAGTAAGATCAAAAAAGCAGGTGGACAAATTACATAGCGAGGGAACGAATGAATGAAAAAAAAACTGTTAAGTACCTACTATGTTCCAGACACTGTGCTAGGTGTTATGAGAGACAAAGGAAAAAGTAAAAACAACCTGTGTCCTCAAGATGCTTATAGGAGACAGTGCATATATGAAAGTGGTGCCCCAGGAAAGGAATGGGAGACACCCTGTGGAGGCTGGAATATTAAGAGCTCCTAACTGACTGACTATATTTGGTGAGGGAGGGTGAGGAATGGAGGATAATGCAAAATTGAAAATCA
>CM053599.1:97948363-98033044 GCA_028646575.1 Pseudocheirus occidentalis
ACTGTTAAATAGTATCTTGGTTTCTCATAAAGTCATTAGCTTCTACTTGCTCCACTCTAATTCTGAAGGAATTATTCTCTTCAGAATGCTTTTGAGATTCTTTTTCCATCTGGCAAATTCGACTTTTTAAGGCATTCTTCTCCTCATTGTCTTTCTGGGCCTCTTTTGCCATTTGAGTTAATCTATTTTTTAAAGTGTTGTTTTCTTCAGTCAGGTTGTTGACTCTCCTTTCACGATTTTCTCACATTATTCTCATTTCTCTTCCCAATTTTTCCTCCACTTCTCTTATTTGGTTTTTAAAATCCTTTTTAAGCTCCTCTATGACCTCTATCCACTTCATATTTTTCTTTGAAGTTTTTGGTGTGGGAGTTCTGACTGTGTTGTCTTCCTCCCGTTCCATGCTTTGGTCCTTTTTTTCTCCAAAATAGGAATCAAAGTTTTGATTGCTGGGCTTGCTTCGTTTCCTTTGGCTGTTCATGCTGCCAGTCAGTTACTTGGCTTTTGGGCTCAGTAGTAAAATTCTGCCTTCAGAGAGGAGAGCTCTGTCCCAAATCACTGGGGTTTTCGCAGCTGCCAGAGCTATTAGGTGGCTGCTGTTTTTTGCAGTCCCCACCAGCTTTGGCTGACTGAAAACGCACCTCAGGACCACCACGCAAGACTGTGAGCCAATCCAGGCAGCTCAAAGAAAGAGCACTTAGCCTCTGAATGATCACTTGGCCCCCCTGAAATCTGCAGGCTGGGAGCTTCTCAAGCAGCCATCTAGAGGTAGTTGCAGGGCCGCTGCTTCAGACTGCTGCTAGCTCTAGAGATAGTTTGGCCTAACCATCTTCCCCACATTTAGCTGAGTTCCACTGACTTTTTCCCTTTGTCCTTAGCTCTTGTGGGTTGGTGATTCTGGCAATTGCCACAGCTGCTGCTGATCCACTTTCCTGAACTCTACAGTCATGGCTTCTCCTGGATGCCCTGGGGCTAAAACCACATGGGGCTGCGCTCTGCTTCCAGTGTGCTGTGATGACCACCTGCCAGGCTACCTTCAATGGAAGTTTTGTTATTCCATCATTTTTGTGGAGTCTGGAACTCTAACATTTGTTTAAAGTCATATTTTATAGGTATTTGAGGTGGTATTGCGGGGAGCTCATGCCATCTTGACTCTGCTCCCCGAAAGTTCACCATGAGAGTATTCTAAGAAAGGGAGACCAAGGAGGCTGCATTATGGAGACTGGTCCCCCAGTAAGTGTAAGTGTAAGAAGATGGAAGGGGTGAGAAAGTTAAAGATTTAAAGTAAAAGCAAGTTTGTTATCTTTGAAGAAGGCATTAAAAAAACAGTGTAAAGGGCAGGTAACTTCAATGGAATATTTGAGTGTTTGGGCTGATGAGTGTGGAAATAAGGGAGTGGTCAGTGAAGAATAGAGAACAGAGTTGGGACAATGACAGTTTGGGGTTCAGAATCACTGGGGTGGGGTGGGTAAAAATGAATGGGAATTTGTTCATTATTGAGGAATGAGTTCAAGTAAGTTATACACAGCTCTTAGTGTTGGGTCAATAGGTCATTCCTATAGCAACAGGAAACAGAATGTAGCTGGAAAGATGGATTGGGGGTGTGTTAGGGGGTACTCAGATATAGGTAAGAGATGGTGTTGTAGGAGGACAGAGGGTTTACTTGAAGGAATAATGATAAAATGGCTGACTTAGAGTGAGAAGGGATGACTAGAAAGCTCCCTTCATTCCCCATCAGATTACTCTTTCCTGTGAAGCCACACACAAAAAGCTTTCCAAAGGATGGCTTCTGTGAATAGCTTTCAAGGTTCTGATTACCTAGTATAGTGAACTCTCTATTCAGTAACAAATCAGAGCAAAACATTCACAGAAAATCAAGGTACAACATTCACAATATTACAACTTATCACAGAAATTCAAAATACAGCATTCAACATAATAACTCATGGCATAATAACTCAACAGATTATCACTAAAATGGCCACATAGTTTTCACCAAAGTGGTCACAAAGTTTTGAACACGGTACAATCATTTAGTCAAAATCACTTAGTAACTCAATCATTCAGTCATAAAGTACAAAAGGTCAAAGTTCTGCACTCCCAGGTCATAGTAAATCATAATCTTCCCAATCAATATACAGCATCCAAGTAAAGTCTTCTTTCAGCTTGCCTCAAGGTTGGCTCTCAGCTTCCATGATTCCTCTTCCATGGTCTCAGCTCCAAATGTCACCTGGGTTCAAAACTCTTCAAAGGCAGGCAGCTCCCAGTTCCTTGTCCAGTTCTTCATCCAGTTCCCATTCCATATTGAAGTTCACAGTGTGCAGTCTATCCCAATTAGGAAGAAAAAGCTTGACAGAGCCACAATAATATTCATGCACTTTGCCAGCACCATCATCAATTCATTATTTGCCTGTGAAATCAGCTCAGACCTACCAACAAGGTCTGAGAACTCAACACAAATCATCAACATAGAAATCAACAGAGACCCACAAACAAGGTCCAAAAGGTCAGCACAAATCATCAGTAAAGTCCCAAAACCTCCAAAATCCTCCTCCAAGACTTCTGTAAACATACAACCAGAGAATCCTCTTCCAGGGCTTCCAGTAAAGTCCCAGGGCTTCTGTACAAAGTATCACAAACAAACATCAACACAGACAGAGCAGACAAACTTCTTGACTCTACCACCACAAGAATCTTCTTCTCAGTTCTACTCAATTTTCAGTTCAGTCTTCAGTCCAGCAGCTTCCCTGCCTCCACAGTGCTTATCCCAGGAAATTCTGACTGTCCAGCTTGTGCTCTTTCTTATATATGGTATAGCTCCTCTCCTTTCTATTGCAGGAATTCATGAGTTCTAGAGTTCACAAGTTGTGGGGTTCACACTTTCTGTTTCTTAACAGACTTGATACAAGGCTCAAAAGAAACTTGAACTGAAACAAGGTTCTAATTCAATAGCTAAAGCAAGGTGTGAACTACTTCTGTGCTTGCCATTATATTTCCTTAACCAGGAGACATAGGGAAGGCAACTGGTATGGAGGTGGTTAGCACCTAACCATGGAAAAGACTCAATTTAGAATAAATTGATCTGTGCTCAAACCCCAGTTGTTCAGTTTACTACCTGTGTGACCTTGGTAAAGACACTAAATTTTCTGGGCCTTAATTTCATCTCTAATCTGAGAGAACTGGACTATATTACCTCTAAGGTCCTTCTAGGATGAAAATTATCATAAGAATCAGTTGAGAAAAAAAATCTAATTTCTTAAAATCCTTAAAGGGCTAAATATAAAATTACTTTTTATGTACAATACACACAATGCAGGGTAGCATTGTATACTAAGACAATATAGGTCCTTATTAGATCTTATTTTATCTTATTACTATTAATAATTTATGTTTATCCAATATTCTACTCCCACCTCAAAACTCCCAATGCCTGAGCTAACCATACCATCGTTAAGTCAACTGCACAAAACTCTTCAAATCTTTAGATGTATGAGTTTCATAGTTTTTGTTTTTTCAAGATGTCAGATCTTCTAGTTCATCCCCCTGCCAATTTTACAGAATGGAAATTGAAAAGCTTTTTCCCTCTGTCCTCCACTTCTCCACTACTACCACCACCATCCAAGGAAATTGACCTAGTTTGGCCCTTCCCCTTAATGTTGATCTCCACTACCATAATGGTTATTCATCATTTCTGATGATGAAATTAGTGTGGAGTAGTATAAAAAGAAGCATACTATTTTAACAGACCTGATGAATGTGAGAATAGATTGTGACTTAGAAATTTCCTCATGAATCTGATCCATCTCTAAGTTGCTTCACATTTAATCATATTTACCTCCTTGCACTGAAGTACCATATTAATTTTGTTTACTTCAGAGTATAGGCAGTAAGATCAGATTTTAATGGAAGGAGGTGAATCCAATTTTATAGATTGGTGGGATGAGACTCATGACTGGAAGACAGCAACTGGTTGTTCCTTTATTTTTTTAAAGAAGAAACAGACCTGATAGAAATGTCAGAGTAGCATTGTACATTAAGACAATGTACACTGCATAAAAATCTGTCACCTTGAGGCTGAAGACAAAGCATGGAACATTTGGATAAGGTTAAAAGGGTAGAAAACAGAAGTGACAGCATTGACGATGTAACAGACCAAGCAGTCAGATGAAGTATATGATTTTTTTCATGTTCTAGCCAACAAAGACTGTCAAATAGATGAGCTATCTTAGTAAGTGCTTACTATTCCTCTAACTACTGAAGCATTAGAATTCAGTCTTGCTCACAACCAGATCAGGGCTTTATAGAGGGAAGTTTCAGGTTGAGGAGGCCAGTGGAGCTGTTGAATGTTCCAGGGCAAGGAGACACCAGGTCCTGAGTTAAATTCCAGGATGAGATAGTGTGGTTTGGAAGGCCAGAAACTGGGACCAGGGCTGTGAGGGAAAGAGAGTCTGACCTGGACCCTTCCACAAAACAGAAGGGGTTAGAGAGGGGGGATAATATTGGAGAAGTTGGCAGAAGATGAGGTGAAAGGTGAATATAGAGGAATTGTTAAGAAGAAAGATCATTTCTTCATCAGACACTGGTAAGAAGAAAGAGATAGTAGTGAACATTATAAGGAAGTATAAAATGAGAAGGGAGGAAACTGGAGCTTCTAACAAGCAGCCTTAATTTTCTGAGTAAAGTAGAAAGGTGGGAACAGATAGTGCTGTTGGAGGTTTGAAAAGAGAAATTTCAGAACATCTTTCGTGGTGAGTAGGATGATAAAAAATTTACTGAGTCATAGAAGGATTGCCTTGCTGCAGAGAGGGCCCAGTTGTGAGCAGATATAATCACATCAATGTGTAGTGGACCCAATCAGTACCATTGCACATTGCAGTACCAATTTCTTCATCTAGCTTCATTTAGTAGACAGTAGATAAGAGTGGAAGAGGAACATGGTAGCAGTCAGGCAGGTCTGGAGTCTGACCAGGTATAAGTAGTGACTAGACAAGAGCACCGGGGCTTCAAGGATAGGATAGAAACAGTAGGTTTGAACTGGTTAGCTAAAGGGTCAGGCCTGGAGGGAAGAGATACAGATAAGTGTTAGAGCTGGGGAAACAATGGTAGTAGAGAAGTGGGAAGTCACAATAAAGATGAAAAAATAGGTTTGAGAGGAATAAGGCAGAGGGAGAGATGAAATGGAAGGATTTGATGAATGTTCAATTGTTTCAGTCATGTCTGAATCTTCATGACCCCATTTAGGGTCTTCTTGGCAAAGATACTAGAGTGGCCTGACATTTTCTTCTCCAGGTCATTTTACAGATGGGGAAACTGAGGAAATCAGGGTTAAGTGACATGCCCAGGATCACACAGTTTAGGAAGTACTATTTAAGGCCAGATTTGAACTCAGGAACATGAGTCTTCTTAACCCCAGGCCCAGTACTCCATCCCCTGCACCATGTTGCTGTCCTTATTTGATGAATTGATAGAGGAATTTTAGAGTTCTTATTCATGGAAAGGTAACTAACCCTTATAGATGACAAGAAGTGTGTAACCATCTCCATCTCTTTGTGTGGCTGAGGTAGGGTAAAGGAATAGGAAGGCAAGTAGATTGAGGGAGTGGGAGGTTTAGCTGTTTGAATGACATTAATGGGCATGTCTAAGTTCCTGAGTCTAAAGACAGGAGGTAGGCCACAGAGGATGAGCTAAGCTCTAAATTCATTGAGAAAGGAGAGAGGATGTATTGGGAGCTATCAGATTACAAGCTCTAGATTGGGTAAGGAATTTGTGTAGTATGATCCTCAGTGGAGGGGAGGTTGCTGAACAGTGGTGGTAGAAACGGAATGTGGAAGTGACAATAGAGTTTCACATTTTCCCTCTAAAACCAAAGTAGGTGTGAGTTCTGGGAGGGGCAGAAGGAAACTATGAGAGAAAATATAACTGAATCTGGACAAGGTGGCCAGATTACAGGGTCGTTGAATGTCTGTACCCCTTTTGTCTGTTCCTCTCAAACAGTTTGTATGTATATTTCACTTGATCCTTCCACCTCAGGCACTGGTTACGGATTTGTAATTATGCATTTTACACACACACACACACGTATACATATCAGTATATATATACGAATATATGTGCATATACACACATCCATGTATCTGTGCATGTGTGTATATATATATGTATATACATATGGATGTATACTGTCCATGGGGTTTTCTTGGCAAAGATAAGAGTCGTTTGTTATTTCCTTCTCCAATGGATTAAGGCAAACAGGATTAAGTGACTTGCCCAGGGTCACACAACTAATAAGTGTGTGAGGCTAGATTTGAATTCAGGTCTCCCTGAATTCAGGTCCAAAACTCTATCCACAGAGTCATCTGGCTTCCTCTATATAGAGTACGTGTGTGTATATGTATGTATGCGTATGTGTGTGTATATGTATGTGTATATGTGTGTACATATATTATGTGTATACATTTTTATGTACCTATATATGTATTATTTATATGTATATATTTATTTACATACCTATATATGTATTATGTACATGTATATATGTATATATTTGTATAAACAGGTATGTGTATATGTGTGTATATATACAGAGTATACATATATGTATGTGTCTATGTGTGTGTGTGTGTGTGTGTGTGTGTGTGTGTGTGTATACACACACACACACACACAACCCCACAGCCCCTCTCTTCTGACCTCCTGGATTCCTTCCAGGCCTAGGCTTCCAACACCTGCCCAACACAGTTATTCCCAAGGAGGGTGACAAGTTCTAAATGGAATGGCCTTAACCAGGGACCCTGGCAGCTTGATGTGCCCTTTGCTGGGACTGTCAGATCCAGTGGCTGCTAATTGACCAATGTGCCTGCCTCCATGCAGCGATTAGCCACCGTACATTGACAGCCAGTTGACATTAATTATCTGTGAGTTAGTGGCATCTGAAAGCACAAACAGCAGTTTGTCATTGCAGCAAAACAGCCTCATTATCACCACCAGGCCATATATCAGGGCTCTGGGAGAAGAGTAAGTTTCTGAATTGAGGGGCAGTAGGAAGGAACCTCCATCACAAGCCCAATTTCCTAAGATTTCCTTCACCAACTTGTCTGTTTTTAATATACTAATTTCACCCAATATCTCTTTTACAAACCTGTGTCTCCCTTGCCACGCCCAAATAGCCCCTCCATCAGCTTATGTCTTCATGGTAACCTCCAAATAACCGCTTCCACAAACCTGTCTTCTGTGCAAGCCCCCTCAATATTTTCTCTACCAACTAATACTTCCCTAAAGCCCCCATATTACCTTGCAAGCCTCTTCCAAAATTCCCTTCCCAAAAATATTTCCTCCATCAACCTCTAACCCATGTCTGAAATGCCACCAGCAGAAAGTTCTCTTGGCTAAGGAATGTTAAAGATGCAAATGTATCTGAGATGAAGTTCAAGCAAGGAAGCACATTGACAAGCTGGAACACCACAAAGAAGGAGGTAACCAAGACTACAAAAGGCCTAGAAAGTATGTCATTGGTTGAAATAATTGGGGCTGTTTAGGTTGGAGAAAAGAAGACTTTCAATGGAACAAGCATCCTGTGCTAGACATCAGGTATGTGAAGATAGAAAGCAAAGTATCCCTGCCCTCAGGCATCTTCCACTCAACTAGGCAGCTCTCTTAGGATTTTAGAGCAGAGAGGGGTCCTGGTAAAAGAAGAGCCAGATTTTGAACCCAGGTTTTTTGTTTTGTTTGGTTTTTTAGTTTTAGATACATTAACTTATTGCCTATATGGGTGATTCATGAGAAAGAAGAATCAGACTTCTGTGTAATTCTAGAAGATAAAATTAAAGCCAAACATAGAATCTTCTAATAAAATGAAATGAGTATGAATTTTTATTAATAAATTATTAAACTAATTTATAAAACTAATACTCAGTTTTTCTATTATTAATGAATAATAAGTAATAATAATATTAGCCTACATTTTGGTGATAGAATAAGGGAATACATCACCAGATTTAGAAGCAAGAGGGAACATAAAGGTGAACTAGGAGGCCATGGCCCCAAGATTTTAAACAAGTTGCTTTAAAAAATACAGGTCATGATAAGACCATAACTAGAACTCCATTGTCTGGTATAAATTCAGTTAAGATGTGTGTTGGAGAGAAGTGGGAATAGAGAACTAATTCAGGGCCAGTTTTATTGGGGGAGGAAGAAGTGACTCATCCCAAAGAGAATCGAACCCTAGTCCCTCCAGTGCTGCCAAACTTTAGTTGGTAATCTCCAGGAAATTGGGGTAGGGGCAGAAAACAGAGGGATGTGATAGGGAGGAAAGGCAGGCCCTGAGACAGTGCACCCACCCAACCACTCAATATTATCACCCTGGAGTAAAACTCTTGCCACCTTGTCATAGTTAGGATTCTAGGCTGTGAGTAGTTAAAAAAAATTTCTAAAGTACTTTCATCAGAAGAATTTTTAAGGTAGAGAATCCAAATATTATCCCTATTTAGAGATAAGGCCCAGAGAAGTTAGGACAGAATGGGTGGAGAAGGGAGGAGAGGATTTGGAACTGAAAATAAAAATGAAATTAAATAAAAAATAATTTTTAAGAGAGAAGTTAACATACTTCCTTGTGATCATACAGTTAGAGTCAAAAGCAGGATTCAAAACCAGTTCTCTTGCTACTACATTTAGAGGGTCTTAGATGCTCAAGATATCCCATTTCCCATGGAGCTTCCCCTACTGATTAAGCTGGCCTTCCCATATAATAGACCTAGTGATTGGTCATCCAACTTCTGTTTAAATGTTTCCAGTGACAAGAAATTCACTGACTCCAAAGACAATCCATTCCACTTTGGGACAAATCTAATTATTAGCAAGATCTCCCTTATTTTTGAACCAAATGCAATCTAGACCCGTCTCCCTTTACTCAATCCATTGTCCTTTCCAACCCCTTTGTATCTATTTTCTATAAATGAATATATATATATATATACATACATATATAGTTTATAGTATATATACTAATATATAGTTTATATATATTATGTATACTAATATATACTATTTATATATATATACACACTATTTTATAGATGAGAGCACACATGTGTGTGTGTGTATGTATTTACCCCATAGTGCAAAGTATAGGAAGCTGAAAGGTTCAATGTATAGAGCTTTGGGACTGGAGTCAGAAAGACCTGAGTTCAAATCCAGACTCAGATATTTCCTAGCTGTACAACAAGTGGCTTATCCCTGTTTGCCTCAGTTTATTCATCTGTAAAATGGGTTGGAGAAAGAAACATCAAACCACTCCAATATCTCTGCCAAGAAAACAACAAAAGGGGTCACACAGACTCAGACACACCTATAAAATGTCTAAACAACAAGAACAATATAGTGCAGAGCATATTTCACTTCTGTCATTGTATCTCTAAAAACCCAACATGGTGCTCTGTACATAAATGGCACTTAATGCTTATTGACCGATAGACTGTCCAGTGAGTCACCCTTACAATGAAAGGCATGAGGACAGGCCACTTCCTAACATCAATAGGTTTTGTAAAATCTTTAACTGAAGAAAAGCAATGTTTCAGAAGGCAGCTCCCTACAACAACGCAATTCAATTCTGAGCTGCCATTCCATGTTACAAAGGTTTTCTTGATTTTTCAAGCTCAACATTTCCAAAACAGAACAAAAACTTCAAAACTTCCTCCAGACAGCTCTCCCTCTTCCCATCTTCTTTATTTCTATCAATACCAGTATCATTCAAGTTACCATGGTTCACAATTTTGCCACCATCCTTGACTCGTTACTCCACCCCTTATTTGTCAGATTTTATCTATTTTACCTCCTCATTTGCGTAGGTAATACAGTGAATAAAGCACTGACCCTGCAGGAAAGAAAATCTGAGTTCAAATCCAGCCTCAGATACCTACTAGCTGTGTAACACAAAGCCAAATGTTTAACTTTTGACTGCCTCAGTTTCCTCATCTATAAAAATGGGGATAAAAATATCACCTCTCTCCCAGGGTGGTTATGAGGAAAAAATGACACAGTATTTGTGAATTCATTGTAAACCTTAAAGCTCTCTACAAATATTGTGATTATTTCTGTGAGTCAACCTTTTTTTCTCTACAATCTACTTATACAGTCATCTCCCTAGTTCAAATCCTTATTACTGCTCACCTGAACAACCCTGATAGCCTCCTAACTCATTTCCCAACTTACTGTCTCCTCCCTCTGTGATCAGCCCTCCACAGACCTATCAAATCAATGTTCTTAAAGCACAGGTCATACTAATTTATTCCTCTGTTCCAGAAGTCTCAGTAATTTCATATTGGAATTAGGATTGTCCATGAACTCCTTCATCTAATATTTAAAGCCCTTCGTGATCTGTTTTTCCAAATTTATTTCACTTCATGGGTACCCTACATTCCAACCATACTGGTCAATTTGCTTTTCCTCATACACAAAATTCCATCTCTCACCTCTTTGACTTTGTATAGCCATAACAAGTCAGCAAACATTTAATGCCCCTCTTGTTGGCAGAGTCTAGTGCTCAGAGTGTGGAAAGAGAGGATAGAGGAGAGCACTACCTTTTCCCTCCTGGAGCTCACAACCTATTAGGGGCATAAGAATTAAAGTTGGAGTCATCATCCTCATCCTCATCCTCCTCTTCCCCATCATCATGCATACTTATGTTTAAATTCTGAGTGGGGTCTTAGTGACTAGAGTGGAGGCAGTAAAAATGAGATTCCAATCCCACATCTGACACTGAGTTTTAGGCAACTTCCTAAGATATCCATGAAGTTACAGAAAGATTTTGAGGGAGTCTCCACAGGGATGAAATCACAGGTGCTTGAAGTATTAACACATTGATTGAAGCACATAATTGAACCACAGGCAAAATGCTTACCAACAACCTTTTAAGTGGAAGCTGGATTCTGGGCCAGCTAAAATATAAAGTACAGAAACTTAATAGACACCTATAACTGTATTAGGGCTGGGCTGGGCTGGGCTGGGCTGGGCTGGGCTGGGCTGAGCTTGGCTGAGTAGCTAAGGGCTGCTTGGTTACCTAGCAGACCCAAGATGTAAAGACCTGACATTTCTCCATAATCCTAGGGACCCTGGAGATTTGCAAATGACAATCAGGTGATTAGGGGCAGAGCAGAGGTACCAGCTAGTCAGAGGACAAAAAAAAATACAATGACATCTTGGAAGGAAAGTAGGGAGAAAGGCTAACAACCACCTTCCCATGAATACTATACTCAAGTTTCAGATATGCCTAGAGATAGTAGCTCATAGCTGTCTTTGAAGCATTGCTTCTCAGAACAAAAGAAAGGAGAAAGTGTATTATCCTTTTCTGGGCACCGATAGGTACTCTATCCCTGCCCCCACCCCCTGGAAAAAGGAGCAATAGAAAAGTACTGAGTCTTAGTGGAACTGATGAAAGAGAAAAAGTCATTGTTGATTGGGCCTGGGGTCTTATGGTTTAGAGGCTAAATCCTGTAGTCTCTTAAAGAGTTTGAAGAGGGAAGGGATGAATAGGCCAGCAGCTTAAAATTAGAGTCGGGCTAAAAGGGTCTTTAAAGGTTTTGTTATTTTTTTCTCTTCTCTTTTACATTATGTTCCAGAAGCTTTCAGGTAATCATCTCAATGCCTTTGTTGTGAATAGGGCTGCTGCAGCTGCTGCCAAGACCCCTGTAAGTGAATTGTTTGGATAAAGTGCTTAACCTTTTTACAACACTCTGCATTAGCAGTAATGAATAAAGATTAAAAGTGGACACAAGGTCTAAGATGGGCTGGTCTCTGGGGATTGACAGAAGGACATCACAGTAAAGAGCTTAATTTGAGTGTGAGGCTATATGCCATTCTTATGAAATGATGTTATTGGACCAACTTTATGTATAGTATTTTGCTATCTTATCTTTCATATTTTTACTTTTTGTTATTTTAAAAGAATATTCCAATGATGTTTTAAAACATCCCTCCCCCTTCTCTCCTTGGAGATAGTGCTAGCAAGTCAATCTCCCTGGGCTTTAGTTAGCTAATTCGTAAAAGGGAGGTAGCAATGCCTTTACTAACTTCTTCATTGGGCCAATTTTGAGGACAAAAAGCATTTTACAAGTTATAAAGGGTCACATAAATGTCACTTTGTATAAACTTATTTAAAATATTAACAGCTGAAAACAGCTGAATGTGCTCCACCTCTTTACACTGTAATGAGAGTGTCCAGAAATAAAGTTTTTACCCAAAGCAATAACTCTCTCAACTGCTAAGATTCTTAACCTGGGCTTGGTAAACAGACTTTAAAAAGAAAAATTTATAACTGTATTTTATATAATTGATTTTCTTTGTAATCCTATTTTATTTGGTGGAAATCCTATTTATTGGTGGAGTCAAGGTGTAGTGCGTCCAATTGTGGCTGATCAGACCAAAGGAGCTCACAAGGCTCTACCAGAGATTGGGTACAAATAGTCCACATGAACCTTTGGAGTGGAAATCTCTCTAAATTGGAGATGACTCCAACACAGTGATGCCATTTTGGTCCTCTTTGAGAACAGAGGACAATCGCCATGTAAAACGAAGATGTTGGACCAGATGGCCGTTGGCTTACTGCCAGCTTTATGATCTGTTGTCCTGATAGGATTCTTCACTAGACTTCCCTCCACATACCACCTTTCACTGACAGTTCTTGAAATGTTATTCTTTAGAACAGTCTCTTCTTCTTTTCTTGTGTCCTGGTCTCCTTTGGCAGTCTTGTGCAGCCTAGGGACACCTTCTCAGATTAGTGTATTTAAATGAACAAAATAAAACAGGATTACAAAGAAAATCAATCTTGTGGGGTTTGTTTTGTTTTGTTTTGTTTTTTGGCGGGTTTTTTTGGAGCTACTGCAATTCTGTTTTGCTCATGGAGCACAGCACCTTCTCTGACGAGGGTATGCCATGCTGGGTGGTCCTGTACCAGTGTCTCCCACATCACACAATCAATTCAGAGAGACCTTGAGACTACTACTTGAGGAATCCATGTGAACACCTGCCTTATGTGAGTTCTCCAGTCTTTTAGGCAAATGTACATTTGGCATTTGAACAATGTGGTCAGCCTATTGGAGTTATGCTCTTGCAGTAGAGTTTGAATGCTTGCCAGTTTAGTTCAAGAAAGGATCTCAGGGTCCAGTACCTTATCCTACCAGGTGATCTTCAGAATCTTCCTAAGACAATTCAAATGGAAATGGTTCAGTTTCCCAGCATGACACTGGTATACTATTTAGGTTAAACATACAACAATAAGGTCAGCACAGTTTGATGGTCAGACTAATGCCTATTCCACATTTTCCTTCCAAGTCTTCCAAACACTGAGCTAGCACTGACAATGTGTGTTTCAGCCTCATCATCTATGTGTATGTACATCCCCGGAAAGTGTACTCCTGTGTAGTATTCAAAATAGTTTCCATTTGCTATAATTAATAGTTTCCACATATGAATGGTGTGGTGCTGGCCACTGGAGAACCTGTATTTTCTTGGTGCTAATTGTTAGGTCAAAATTAGTGCAAGCAGCAGAGAATTGATCCATGTTTTGTTGCATCTCAGCCTCAGAGACTGCACTGAGTGCACAATCATTTTACACAATGAGAGAACTAAAGCCAAGGGAGATAACATGTCTCCCTCAAAGTCACCAGGTAAAAAGGGTCAGAGGGGGGATTTGACCCCAGGTCCTCTGACTCTTAAGGGAATGCTCCTCCCTCTTTACCCTGCTATATTATTTTAAGATTCAAAAATATTTTCCTTAAAATACTTTTCTGACATACATAGAGCAAAGACTTATTTTTCCCCATTAAATAGATAAGGAAACTGAGATTCAAAGATATGAAGTGAATTATCTGCTGTCCTATCACTGGTAAATGTTGAAGCCACTTAAACTTAGACCTTTCTTGATTTAATTCTCTTTTGATAGATCAACCCTCCCCCCTAGATATTCCCTACTAGTTTTTTCATGATACCGCCTTCTCCTATATCTCTTTTAACTAGCATCCTGTATCAGGCTCCTTTGTTGAGTCATTATCATTCCTTACCTGTTTTGGGTTGGTCACCCTCCATCCCAGGGCTTGGTCCTAGGCTGCCTCCTTCTACTCCTCTTCTTCCTCTTTATTCTTTTTCCTTTTTCCTCTTCTTTCTTCATCTTCTTCTTCTTTTTCTTCTTCTTCTTCTTTTTCTTCTTCTTCTTCTTCTTCTTCTTTGTTCTCTTCCTCCTCCTATTTCTCTTCCTCCTCCTCCTCTTCATCATTCTCTTTCTCCTGTTTCTCCTTCTCCTCCTTTTCTCTGTCCTTTAGTCTCTCTGTCTCTCTGTCTCTGTCTCTTTCTGTCTCTCTATCTGTCTCTGTCTCTCTCTGTCTCTCTCTGTCTCTCTGTCTCTGTCTCTGTCTCTCTGTCTCTCTGTCTCTCTCTCTCTCTCTCTCTCTCTCTGTCTCTCTCTCTCTCTCACACACACACACACACACACACACACACACCAGCCTATTTTTCCAGATATTTCATTTTTTGGGCACTCTACCTAAATTCCAACCAAAATGGTCAACTTGCTGCTGCTCTTACTCCTCCTCTTTCTCCTCCTCCTCTTCCTCACACAACATTCCATCTCCCACCTCCTTGGTGCCTTCATCTAACAACTTCTTCCCTATGTCTTTAATGCTTTCCCTCCTTAGTTCTGCTTCTTATAATCCCTAGCTCCTGTCAGAACTCAGTTCAAGTACCAAATCCTTCACAGAGTCCTTCCTGAACTGCTCTATCATTAGTCTTCAATCCCACCCCAAACCCTTCAAATAATAATTTTATATTTACTTTGTAAATATTTTGTGTTTACTTCCCTTTCTACACATTGCCCTCCAATCCTCCCCTCCTTCCCTGCCCCAATGGAATGTAAACTCCTTGAGAACAGAAACTGTTTCTTTTCCTTTTTCTTTTTTCTTTTTTTGGGGGGGGGTCTTTATATTTCTAGTGCCTAATACAATGCCTGGCATATAGTTGACAACCCTGATAAACACTTGTTGAATTGAACTGAATTCCAAATCCACTATATCTCATAGACTATGGTCCCAATTTGTGTTCCTCAGCATCTTGAAGATCACTTCAGCATCACCAAATAGGCAATGCGTTCTAATCCCAAAGGAGTTGGCAATTATGGTTGATATATCTTTTTCCCCAAGGACTAAACTTCCAAACTTACTCTCCCTATTACAGAGCTTCCCTAAACTGAATCCAGTGAATTGGAACCTAACCCCAGGTGAAAAAGGGCTCTCGTCACTTGCATTGAGTTAAGGCATCAAGAGCTGATGATGGTGTAAAAGCAGTTTGGAATAGTATGAAGGCCACTGATGTTGTCAGAAGATGAGAGGTTCAAGGCTAGATGGACCTTATAAGGACATTTAGTCTAGTCATCACTTTATACAGAGGAGAAAATTAAGACCCAGGTAGATTATAGGATTTGTCTAAGGTCACATAGATCATAGGTGGCAGAGTTGGGATTTGAGCACAAAGCATCTCATTATAGATTCAGTTTTCTCTCGAGGCTCTATCCTTCCTGGTCCTGACATTCAAGTTCAAGTCATAGCTGCCATTTACTAGATGTGTTTCTGAGGGAAGATCACTTAACTTATCTGTACTTCAGCTCTCTCCTCATTTGAGGTTCCCTCAAAAGGGGATAATAATGCTTGCATTTACCTACATACTAAAAGTGTTGTGAGCATGAAATGAGATCATATACATTAAGTCATTTGTAACTGTAAAATGCTACATAAATGTGAGTCATTATTATTAATATTGTTAATGGCTTCTCTTATCCCACAGCCATGGGAAATTCTGTGGCATGGTGAAAAGAATGCTAGACACAAGAGACAGAAAATATTCTCTATCACTTTATAGATGTGTGACCTTGTACAAATCATTTCCTTTTTCTGGTCCTCAGGTTCATTATCTATAAAATTTGTTGTAAGGATCAAATAAGACAAGGGAAATAAAGCCATTTATAACCATTAGGAGCTACTGTAGATGTGGATAGTGAATTACCAGTTATTGCCTCTGTATTGGTGCTGGTTTGGGTTGTTGGGTTTTTTATTTTCACTGTAGTGGGGAATTACTAAAAAAAAAAAAAACACCAACAAAGCCCAAAATAGAAAGTCTATATCCTTGTTAGATGTAGGTGGGGTAGATTAGTTTTCAATGCATTGTTGTCCTTAGAATCAATAATATTTGTTAGGTTTTTTTCCTCCAAAATTTTATTTTAGACTAAAACGCCAGAACACAAATAGAGAACAGAGAAAAGAAACAAAAACATATCATAAACTTAAATATTGGAGCTTAAATACAAAGTTAGAGAGAAATAAAAGCATGTTATGTACATAGCAGAACATGAGAGGATTCAAAATATGTAACAAGTTTTCGTTTCAAGAAAGCCTATAAATATTACTCATGTTGAGAATTGTCCCTCTTTTCTTTGCTTCCTTGTGAGTTTTCTTTTGCTCTCTGCAGTGCACTTTTTTTACTTTGTTCTTTTTCCCCTCAGAAGGTCACAATAAAGTTTAGATATGTTTTTCTAAAACTAATATCGATATAGATATATACACATACCTATATATAGATATATACATATACACATATACATACATATATATTCTAAAACCTATTCTACTATATATACATACACATAGCTATATATATACACATATGGATATAGACATATACATATATACATTCCCAAACTTATTCTGCACCTGATCTGTGTTTTTATGTATATGCATATCTCCTGTTTCCTATCCCTCCTGCCTCCTCTACTTTACTTTTACCCACCACCTTGCCCTTCTATGACATGTCTACCCTTCTCCAATGATCCCTCCCCTATCTTCCCCTTCCCATAAATCTAAACACTCTTCTATATCTGTATTTACCGATTCTCCCACCCTCCCATCTAAAGATCCCTCCCTTCTCCTATCCCTTCTCCCTATGCCCCTACCATTTTATTTCTTCTGAATTTAGAAGATTTCTATACTCTTTTAAATGTATGTGTATTATTCCCTCTTACAACCATTCTAGATGAAAGTAGGTTACCAGAACTACCAGCCTTCCTCCCCCATCTAATCCCTATGTATCAGTTCTTCCTCTTGCACCTCATTTGTATAAAATAATTATTCTTTTAAGCTGTTTCTAAATGGTTTTACTTTATAAATTCATATCATGTACAGGTGTTCCCCAATTTTTCTTATGAACTACCCAATTATTAATGAGAATCTTAGACATAAATTTTACATTTTACATATATGAAGAGCAAAGAGTCTGTCCTTACTGATCCTTTATAATCACTCTTTGTTATGTACCTTATATTTATATTGGTTCTTGCATGTTTAATCATCTATTAAGTTTAGGGTTTTTTTAAACAAACTCTTGAAAATCTGAGAGCTTATCAAATGTCCATTTTTTCATTCAAAATAATAGTTAACTTTGCTAGGTATGATATTTTTGGCCAGAGTCCTAGTTCTTTTGCTCTTCAATATGTTGTGTTCCAAGACCTGCATTCCTTTAATATTTCTGCTGCTAGGTTTTGTGTAATTCTAGTTGTGTCACCATTGTATTTAAATTGTTTTAATCTTGTTGCTTTTAATAGTTTTTCCTTGAGCTGGGGATTTCAGAATTTGACTATCATATTCCTATGAGCTTTCCTCATAGGATCTCTTTTAAGTGGTGGTCAATGAATTTTTTCTATTTCTACTCTCCCTCTCCCCCTACCCCATTCTAATGCTTCAGGACAATTTTCTTTAATTATTTCTCATATTATTGTATCAAGATTCTTTTTTATCTTAACTTTCAGTTAGTCCAATTATTTTTATATTTTCCCTTCTTGATCTATTCTCCAAATCTGTTGTTTTTCTTATAAGATGTTTCACTTTCTCCTCTCTTTTTCATTATCATATTTAATTTAATAATTTCTTGATCTCTTATAATTTTACTGACTTCACTTTGCCTAATTCTAATTTTCAAGGTGTCATATTCTTCCTTAAGATTCTGCATCTTTTCTAGTTGGTCAACTTTCCTTTCATACCCTCATTTTTTTCTTGGATTATTCTTATTTTCCCTTTTAGTTTTTCCTCCATCTCTGTCATTTGATTTTGAAAGTCTTTTTAAGGTCTTCTATAAATTCTTTTGGGGCAGGTGGCCATTTGATGTTACTCTTTGGGGTTTCTTTATTTCAATTTCTTCCTCTGAAGATGAACCCCAGTCATCTCTATTCCCATAATAGGTTTCTATAGTTGGATTCTTTCTCCTTTGCTTGTGCATTTTTTGTGGTGATAGCTAAGTTATTTGTGGTCACCTCAAGCCCTGGGATATAAGAAATGGTGGCTCTTGCCCCAGATCTTCAGTTTTTCCCTCTAGCCTGAAAGTAAATTCAAACCTCCAGCCTCCTGTAAGTGCCCACAGACAGGGCCTTTCTGCCCCACTTCTGCACTTCTGCACTCAACAGGCATGTGCTGGTTCATTCTTGCCTTTGCCACTCTTTGTAGCACATCTGGGTCTGGTGTTCCTTGTCATCAATCTTCCAGGTCTAGATAGTCAACTCCCCTCACTATTCCCAGGGGTAAAAGTTCTGGTGACTGGGGCCAAAGCAGCCTCTCAAGCCAACAATCCCCAGAGCTTGCTGCTTGTTGTTTTAAGAGGCTAGCTGCTTGCTGTTAAAACAGAACCTAGCCTGCAGGTTTTTACTCTGCAGAGGGATCAAACCTCATCCTGGGATTTTTCTTCTGATCTTCTCAATTTGTCCCAGGAAGACCCCAGTTAAGTTGTTGTTCTTATTTATCTCCGTTGACATTTTGTTTACCTTAAGGTGCTATTTTCACTCATTTGTGGGGGAAGAGCTTGAGAGCTTGTAATTTTCTGACCTATTCAGGCCATCTTCCCAGAATCCTCTCTAAATCAGTAACAACTGGAAGCAAATACCACCCCTAGCATTTATGAGCTGAATGACCATGAGGAAGTTTCAACTTGAGTATGCTTGTCCCTAAAACAAACGTAATAGTCCACCATTCATAGTGTCATTATGAGGCTCAAATAAGTTTATGTGAAGTTCTTTATAAATCTTAAAATGTAGCAACATAAATAGTTATTGGTTGTTGTCAATTCATTCTCGAAGAGAACCGAAATGACATTACTATGCTAGAATCAAGTTTCAATATGTCTGACTACGGCTGATCAGACCAATGTGAGCTTGAAATGCTCCACCACAGGTTGGGCACAAATAGTCCATGTGAACATTTGGGGTGGCTACTCTAAATTTACATATACTGCATTTCCTTTGAGTTACTTCAATTCTGTTTTGCTCATAGAGTACAGCACCTTCTCTGATGTGGGCACAACATGCTGAGGGGTCCTGTGCCAGTGTCTTCCATGTCAAACAAACAATTCCAAAGTTCTTAAGAGAGACCTTGAGAGTGTCCTTGTATCACTTCTTTTGACCACGTGAATGCTTGCCATGTGTGAGTTCTCTATAAAATAGTCTTTTGGACAAGTGTACATTTTGCATTCAAACAGTGTGGCCAGCCCATCAGAGTTGTGCTCTCTGAAGGAGAGTCTGAATGCTTGGCAGTTTAGTTTGAGTAGGGGCCTCAATGTCTGGTACCTTATCCTGCCAGGTGATCTCAGAATCTTCCTAAGACAATTCGAATGGAAGCAATTCAGTTTCCTGGCATGGTGCTGGTATATTATCCAGATTTCACAGGCAAACAACAACGAGGTCAACACAATGGCTTTCCTTCAGAGTCTTCCAAACACTGAGCTAGCTCTGGCAATGTGTGCATCAACCTCATTGCCAAGGTGTACATCCCTGGAAAGTACACTACCAAGTACTAACACAAAGGACTAAAAAGAAATACTGACCAATTAGAAACTTCTCCACTTGCTGTAACTGATGGTTCCACATATGGATGGTGCGGTGGTAGCTGATGGAGCACCTGTGTTTTCTTGGTGTTAATTATTAAGACAAAAATAGCACAAGCAGCAGAGAACTGATGTACCTGATCATCTACTCATCCACCTAAGAGCCAGTGTGGCTTCAGAAAGGGCTGAAGAACGGTTGATATGGTGTTTGCTGCCCAACAAGACCAGGAGAAATGCCAAGAGAGAACAGAGGTTTGTACACAACATTTGTAGATCTTACCAAGGCTTTTGCTACTGTTAGTCATGGGGGCTTATGGAAAATTACGTCAAAATTTGGTTGCCCAGAGAAGTTCATCAGCATTGTATGTCAATTTCATGTTGGCCTGCTTGCCTGCATTCTGGATAATGGAGAATGCTGTTGTGCTTTCCCACTCACCGATGGAGTGAAACAAGGCTGTGTGCTTATTCACATGCTTTTTAGCATGATGCTTTTAGTCATGTTGTCAAATGCTTTTAATGATGGAATGGACATAGCATCAAGGTCAGCTATGACACTAATGGTAAATTCTTCAACTTGAAAAGGCTACAAGCCAAGACCAAAGTCGAAGGAGTGTTGGTGCATGATTTTTTAATTACAGATGATTGTGCACTCAATGCACCCTCTGAAGCTAAGATACAACAAAGTATGGATCAATTAAATAGTTTTATTAATAATAATAATAATCTATAGTTAATGGAGTCATGTAACATACTATAAAAACAATGGACTTAGGTGGCATCAGGAAACCACAATTTTTATCCCAAGTATGGCACCAATAAGTTGTGTGACCCACAGTAAAGCCACTCATCCCCTTTTTGAACTTCCATTTATCCCTCTATAAAATGTAAGTGGACAAGAATAGCTACTATTGGCTCAATGTCCACATGGCAGGCGGTGTCCAGAGGACTACCCCAGTAATCTGAGTTTGGTCTTGTGTTCTATTTTGAGAGTTGGGTCAGTGATCTGAATAAAGCCATAAATGCAGTACTCCTCAAATTTCCCATTGACATGAAGCTAAGAGAGACAGCTAAGACACTGAGCAGGCATCAGGATTCCATAGGATCTTGATATGCTTGAGGACTGAACTGAACCTAATAATTTCTCCCTAATTCAATAAGGAGAAATGCCAAGTCTTACAAATGCATGCAAAAAAAGTCATATTCACAAAGGTTAAACAAGGGGAGGCATAGTTAGACAGCATGTATTATGAAAAAGATTGGGAGGTCAGGGTTAGTGGACTGCACTGTCAAAATGAGTCAATAGTTTGACATAGCAGCCAGTGCAATGCTGAGCTGCATTTAGAGGGACACAGTTTCTAGGAATGCATCCAAGCCAAAAAAAATGATAATAATAAAATTTGTATTATACTTTCTGGGTTAATTATGTGATTAATACATGCAGCTAATTACCCCAAACCTCTAGGCTCCAGGTTTATATGAATGGGGTTCAATCTAGGGAACATTCCACCCCAAAAGGAAAGTTTCTTTGGATAATAACAATATCTAGAATATAGTTGACATATATGTCTTTATAGGTACTGACTAAAGAGTCACCAAGTCCTGTGCAATCACTCAAGGTTACAATGAATATATATAATACAGGACAGCCTTTATTTCATCATCTTCTTTTATTCTCCCAATGGACCTCTAATGTGAATAGTGTTAAGGATCAATACTATCACTGTTTCACAGATAAGGAAGTGGAAGTTGAGAGGAGTAATGTAACTTGTCCAGAATCCCATAGCCATAGTCCAGGACTCAAACCAAGATCTTCTGACTCTCAGCCCTGTGATCCCCTCAGCTCATATGCTAGTGATAAGCTCCCTTGGTAACAAGTCTCATGACAGTTGCTATTCTTCTTTGCCCTTAGCATAACCCAGAATTGGGGGTTATTGTTGCAGTTCATTGTATTTTTTTACTTGAAAAAGTCAAGATTTTATTTGTAAATTCATTGCAATTCGTTTACAATTACAATTCACAATTTACAATTACAATTCATTTTGTTTGAAAATGTCAGTAAACATTTTTTAAGTGCCTACTATGTGCCAGGCATTATGTTAAGTGCTAAGGAAATGAAAAGAGGCAAAAGACAGTCCCAGGTCTCAAAGAGTTCATAATCTAGCAGAAATAATCTCCTTAGTAATTTTTTTTCAGAACTTTGGGATATTTTTCCCTGTTTATTTGATACTCTAACACATGCTGTGCATCTGGATCACTTATGACTCACTTATGACATATAAAAGATTATAATGCACTAGGAGGGATAGTCTTACTCTCTTGTCTCATAACCCTCACTCTGGAAATCTGGAACACATAAGGATGGCACTCCATGGTCTACTAAGACCAGCTTTCCCCTTGGAAGCATATATTTCACAGTGTTACAGGGGAAACTTGTTACAATGAAGAAAACTAGAAACCATGAAATGAGTGACAATTTTGTACCAAAGAAGTCTACATGTAAATACTCAGGATATATTTGTAACTAGGAAACCTGACCCCTGAAGAAATGCAGGTAACCTAGACAGGAAGAAGAAAGTGAGAGTCAATGACTTCCTTCCTCTGCCCTTCCGAGATTCACTTTCACCCTGAAGCACGTAGGATGTAGACCAGATTAGGATTCTGAGGTTCACAAACTTCAATTTTAGACCAATGCAAGGAAGAAGTATAACTCTGTCTCTATCTCTCTGTCTCTCTCAGTCTCTGTACGTGTGTGTGTTTCTTTTTATCTTTCTGTGTCTGTCTCTGTGTGTGTGTCTCTCAGTCTCTCTGCCTATCCATCTATGTCTTCGTCTCTATGCCTGTCTGTCCTCCTCTCTCCTTCCCTCCTTTATTTTCTCTCTCTTTTTCTCCTCTCTGCTCCCCCACCCTTACTTCAGTCTCTTTCCCCCATTCCCTCCTCAGTTCATTAGGAAGACAGACTAGCATGCAACAGAATGGATCTGCGTTCTCTCAGGTAGGTGCTAAGGAAGAGAAACCTTTGCCCATGTGCAGTTCCCTTCCTATCCTTCTCCTCCCTGCCACCTCTGCCCCCAAACCCCTTAATATACAGACAACGGAAATATGTGGCAGAAGCACATGACATGATTGGTCAGATGGCCTTAGAAGGTGACTTTCTAGACATAAAAGTTCCTTCTGCCTTTCTGTTTCCTTCTCTGAGAAAAGAGTAAATTCTAGTAAACAAGAGTTTTTAGAATGGACCCTCCCAGCCAATGAGGTGCCAGCCTTAAGCCGTTGATAGTTTCTGAAATAGAACCACCAGACAGAGCAAACAGCCTGAGGGGAGAAATCCTTGAAGGAGACTTTCCCATTCCTGCAGGTTTCCTTATCAATCCTCAATTCAAGAATTCCCAAGTTCAAGAGTTTGAGAGTTTCAAGAGTTGCCACATTCAAGAACTGAGGGATTCTAGAGAGGAAATAAGACTTGAGATGCAATCTATTTCTCAAAGAAAGATAATTCTCCATAAATAGTACTTGTGTATCATCCTACTCGGAGAGCAAAGCCAGGGGGACACTCAGACAATGCAGATTTTCTGGAAAGATGACTGCATTTTTCAGAAACACACCCTACCAAAGTATTTCTTTTATATATGGCTTGAATCTTAACCATAAGTCTATGAAAAATAGTGTGAGACTTTGCAGGACAGGGAGAATCACCAGAAAGTCAAATGGTTGGCCTGATACTAAACTTAAAGGTTTAGTTTTCTAAGGAAAACTGATAATGGGGACTACACTAGGCCCTATGGATACAAAGACAGAAATGAAACAGCCCCTGCACTCAAGGAGCTTATATTTTATCTGTGGAAACAGCATGTGCACATATAAATATATGGAAATATATATACAAGATATTGTATTGTACAAGATATATGAAAAATATATACAAGATACATAGTAATGGAGAGGAGGGAGATATTAGCATCTAGACAGATCATGAAAAGTTTCATATAGTAGGTAGTATTTGAAATGAATTTCAAAAGAAACTAGGGATTCCAAGAGTTAGGGGAGGAGGAATTACCTGCTAAGCAGGAGGCACAGTCAATGCAGGGAGACATAACTTCAAGATGAAATACCATCTGTGAGGACCTTCTTGCTGGAAAGTCCAGTATGTGACTAGACCCAATAATGTGAGAAGAGCAGACATATATACTTAGACTTAAAAGGGGTGTTAGAACCAGGTTGTAAAGGGCTTTAAATATGGAATAGAAATATGTATTTAATCTTGGAGGAAAGCGGGAGATGTTGGTCGTTATTAGATAGGAAAAGACAAGGCATAATCATATCTGTGCTTTAGGAATATCACTTCATTAGCCATATACAGAATGAATCAGAGATAGGAGATGAGACAAGGATTAATAAAGAGATCATGACAATAATACAGAAGAGAGGTTTTAAGAGCCTAGACTAGTATAATGGCCCTGTGAATGGAGGGAGAGGGGGGAAGACAGATATCAGATATGTTATAGAGTAAAATCTCAGGGGTTGCATATATGGATGAGGGCAATGAAAGAGTTCAGGATGATTCTGAAGTTATGGAACTGAAAGATAGGACAGTGGTATCCTTGACAGGAAGGGGGATAGATTCGGGACAAGGGAAGAAAATCAGCTCTGTTTTGTACATGTTGAATGTAAAAAGGCTCTAGGACAGTCACTATAAAATCTCCAATCGACAATTTCATCCGGGAACTTTTTGTGTTTTTACATCTGTTTATGGATTGTTTTAAGTTTTTTTGTTTGTTTCTTAAATATTTTTGGTGGGTATGAGATAATGGCTGACTGATACCTGATTTGCATTGGCTCTTTTGAGTGCTTTGACAGAAGCAGAGAACTTCCAACTTCCTGGTTGTGTCACCACGAGATGGAGGAATTTTCTCTGATACCCACAACCTCTCAAACATCTTCAAAACAGAAATTATCTAATAAAGATAAAGCAATTTCATCTATGTCTATGGTCTAGTATGCTAATAATCCAAAAGAAGATTTAAAAGATGAACTGATGGCTACCCTGAGCTCAGTAAGCACCCCAACCCCAATTGCTCACCGTTCTACTAGCATTGAGGCTACACTAGCCAACCCAAGGACCCAATACATAGACTTGCAATAAAACCCAGCTCTGTATTCTGGTCCCCTTTCCCTTATCTCTTTCCAGTACCATGGATATCTAGGCTCTAGGCCACAGATATTTACTCATATCAGGATAGACAGCTAATGCTATGGAGCATTCCAGGCTATGGAAGTTTGCTGGGGCTTTAGTGGTCAGCACTTACAGCTGCAGCAACAACTTTGCTACAATAGATCTCTGCAAGAGAGTGAAGAAACAGAGGAGAATGGTAGGGTATGTGTCTGGCCTTGAAAGAACCCCCTACTCCACCCCACTCTTCCTCCAGTAGCCTTGAGGACCCTCGGTACAGCACTGACAGTACTGGGGGGAACTGAGGAACAGAGGAAGCAAAACAGGACACTGTAGTGGCAGCAAGGTGTTGGTTGTGTAGCATTCCTGTAAACCTGAGGGAAAGGGTTCAGCATACAGCTGGAACCAATCACATACCCCATCCAGCTGGATGCTGGAACCAAAGTGAGTAGAGACCTAGGCCAGTGAACTATGAATTGCCCAGTGTTGAAAGAGGCTGAGATGCTTTGAGATCCTGCCCCCAGGGAAACCACCATGAGAGGAAAAAGAATCAGAAAGTGAACACTAAGGAGAAATAAGGAGGAAAAAAGCTGGAATTCCCAAAGACCTTAAGAAGGAAAAAAAAACCAAAAGGCTTTGAACAAAAGCAGATAAATCAACAGGGATACATTAACAGCAGAAGGAAATATGGCCTCCAGATCTAATATATGAGTTCAGGCATCTTTGAATAAATGCTGCAAAACAAAGGAAAATGATCCAGCACCTGATGAGATGGAGAATCCTGGGGAATTTGAGATTATGGAACCACAACAAGCTGTAACACTGTTCCTGAGTGTTTAAAAATAGAAATGAGCGTCATGAGAGCAGAATTTATGGTCTGCACAGCAAAAGTAATTGACAGAATAGAAAAACTTGAATCTGAGAAGGCAAATGCCACCAAAGAAACAAAAGAGAGAACAATAGAGTAGGAGTGTAAATACACAGAAGTGAAGGACTGGACTATTTAAAGAGGAGAAAACATATTAAAAGAAAATATGCTTATAGGAGCTGGACTCTATTATCCACATTTGGAGATACCTAGACAAAATTTATATTATAAATGCACTAGATTTTCTTGGAAAAGCTCCAGGTAGGAGCAATGATCTAATAAAAGAAACTGATCTTAATTCATCTGGGTCCCAGGATAGGGCACGGTCCATGTGAGCCTAGAATCATGGGGGACTTGGACCACCAGTCACACACAGAACCCTAGAATCTCTGAGCTGGAAGAGACCACAGCAGCCACCTTATCTAACCCACACTTGAAAAAGAATTACGTCCTAGCCATTTCTAAATCATGCATTTCCCACACTCACTATTTTCCAGCTGCCCTTTATGAATTGTCTTCACCCATTAAAAGATGATTTCCTGGAGAGTGGGAACTATCTTGCTTGCCTGTTTTTGTATCCCCAGCACTTACCATAGTATTTATCACATAGTAAGGGCAATGAATAGAAATGGGAGGGGGAAAGATAAACTATTATCACACGTGCCAAAAAAAATTTCAACATATATATGCATATATATTATATATACTTGTGTGTATGTATGTGTATATATGTACACATATGTTCATTTATTTACATAAATAGTTACTGGTAAATCTGCACATATTCTGCTAAGATGAACCAATATTCCACTGGCCTACAATGCTGGGTACATTCAATGATTGAGTTTTAGTTAATGATCAGTCAATTTGAAAGCCCTATAGTTGATTTTGACCAATCTCTAATGGTTTCTTACAGAAACAGATGGCATACCTCCCCGTGCTTCCAACACAAAGAGACACTGAGGAAGACACGTTGCACAAGTGTTTCTATCCCCCATCACAATCTTTTTCTTTTCTTCATGAAACCACTGGGACTACTTCATGGAGCCCAAGAATCCACAGGACATAGTTTAAGGAAAAACTGGACCATGTGCTCTTTAAGGGCCCATCCAGCTCTGATATCCTGTGATTCTGTGATACTCTCAAAAGAAGTATGGGCAAAGCGAGATCCATTATGATAAAGCACCTGAAGGAAACTGTGAAGGAGGTAGGCGCTTCCAAGATAGAATGGTTTTAGGCCTCATCACCTCACGAAGAAGAAACAGTGCCTAAGAGATATTCTCTTCAAACCAGAAGCATCCATCTCCTTGTGCTGACAGCATGCTGAAAGGCATAACCAAAGATTCTACAGCCTAAGCATTGTCTGGGCTCTGACGAGTTCCTGGAGTATAATATATGTTGTACATAAGGAAGATAATATATCCCTTCATCTCCCTTTTAATATTGCTGTAAATATGTCTTGTGGGATAGATAATATGGATACATAGAAAGTAATGATAATGATATAATCTGAATGATAGGAGCTCACACATGTCAAAGAAGGTCGTTTCCCTTGTCAGAGTCTCATTATGGATGGGGTATTAGTTAGAGGGTGATGTCAAATATATTTTAAATTATGGGAAACCTGGAACACTTAATTACCTTGCTTTTCTAATAAGAGAAAGAAGCGGATGGTGAAGATCAATAAGTTGATTTGGGTGCTTTATTTCAGCAGCTAGATTCACCCACTTGGGCTGGGGGAGGGAATGGGGTGCAGGCAAGAATAATGGTGATG
Source organism: Pseudocheirus occidentalis (assembly GCA_028646575.1). Lineage (NCBI taxonomy): Eukaryota > Metazoa > Chordata > Mammalia > Diprotodontia > Pseudocheiridae > Pseudocheirus > Pseudocheirus occidentalis. The sequence goes on from CM053599.1 coordinate 97,976,066, forward strand.
GATTCTCTTGCAGAACCAGCCAAAGATGCTCAGGGAAGTATGTTATGAAGCTTGTGTCTGTCACTCAGCATTTGTTTGCACAAAATCACATCAGTGTCAGCTTGGCTTCTGTCCATCAAGAGCGTATTTTGACCTAGCAGTCAAGGATGGAGACCAGTGATTTGCTTCTGTTGTCAAGGCAGCAGAGGTTTCGCCCTCTCCCCTTAGGGAAAAGTGAGGACAGGGAAAGTTGGAGCCCAAGCCTGGGTTATGGTTCCTATCCCATCACAATTGGAAATTCTGGGAAGTTGGGCCTTCCTTTCCCTTCTCTAACATCCCTCTTCTACACTAGGCTGTGAGGTCCTTGAAAGCAGGGAACTATCTTTTGTTTTTCATTGTATACCTAGTACTTAGGACAGCACCTGGCATATAGTAGGCACTTAATAAGATAATTATTGATTATCTCCCTAAAATGGCATAGTTTTCCAGCTGGAAAAAGACCAAGGTAAAGATTAATTAGGGAAAGACTGGGGGAAATATTATGGTTTATCTTTAAAACCAAGGTAAGGAGTTTAGGTGATAAAAAAATCATCTTAGATTCTTAGTTGAAATGGTAAAAGTTATATTTTAAGAAGATGAGTCTGGCCAAGGTAATTAGGATAGAGTGAAGGTGAGCCTGGAGGAAGAGAGAAGTTAGGGAAAAGTGACCTGGACTTTAACACTGATGGTCTGTGTGACCTTGGACAAACCTCTGGACCTCAGTTTTCCCTCTGTAAAATGGTGGCATTGGAAGCATACGCTCATGGATTTTCATATGAAAGGAACATTAGAGATCATCTAGTCCATCTCCCTTACTTTGTGGTCAAAAAACATAGATGCTTAATAAATGCTTGTTGATATCCCACAGGTAACAATAACCAAGGTCCCTGGGTCTTTTGATTCAAAATTCAGGACTCTTTGGACTATGTTACTATTTTTTACAACCAATTCCACAATTTTCCAATCTGTGAATAAATTGAGATCTTTACCTCACTTCTTCCTACCATGTGAACAGAAAAGGAAAAGAGGTTATCTGGTTCCAAAATTATTATTTTGAGCAGAAATTGGGTTATAAAAGTCTAAACTCTGTATTTCCGTCCTTCAGTCATGCTTGTCTCTCACATAACTCCAAAATTCTATGGAAAAATTGAAAGCTGTCAGTACTTCACAAAACTTTTCAAATATAGATGTAACCAAAGTCCCCCAAGAACAGATGATCCAACATCTGGGGTCACTAGCACACTTGATGATCTTGAAGATCAGCTCTGACTCTAAAATTCAATTACCCATCTCTTTTGCAAAGGACTATATGAAAGGAAAGGGGCCTAGGCAAGGGAAAGGGCAGCAGCGATGCAGAAGAAGAGAAAGAGTAGATAGATTTTAAAGGAAAAGACCTACCCAATTATGGTGACTAATTAAATGAGGCAAGGCAGGAGATAAAAGGAATCTAATAATAATCTAATTTTATACGATCAAATAATCACAATAATCATAAATAATGATGATAATATTAATAACAATAGTAACAATAGTAGTGCTGATAATAATTCCCATTCCTGCAGAATATAAAGGAAGTACTTTCTTCACATCAAACCTGAGTGGGGGAAGCATATAAGGTCAAAGAAGACTCCTTGTTTTGGAGGAAGGATGAACTCAGGTACCGCAGGTATGGTAGTCTCAACATCTCTATTCATCTCTTCCCTTGGCTTCAATCTCTTCTGATCAAGGATCTTTCTACTTATCCTGAACTCCTACAGCTTTGACCAAGGTTCTCAAGGCCTGTGACACCCCCCCCCATTTTCCTTCTCAAAAGCCTAATTCCCCTCAACAACCATCTCCTTCTCCCCATCCTGACAAAGAGTGAAGAAATGCTTGAGCCTCATCCTCTGCCTCCAGGAAGGAGTTCCTTTTTTGTTTGTTTTGTTTTTTAAAAAATCCCCACCAGAATAAATCCCCTTCCCTCCTTCAGTGATTCATTCTGGGGTTTAGCCCTTTCCACTCTTTAATCTGATCTGGTAAGGGATGAGGTACCTTGGAAAGCATCCAAAGGAAAAAACAGCCAAGTGCTAGTCAAAGAGCCAGCATGAGTCTTACTCATCCAACTCAGCCCCTCTAGTGCCCAGGCCATTTGCCATCTCTAAGACTAATTGCTCCTGTAGGATTTTTCCTACCTCCAGGTTGCCAACCTTCTTTACTGATCCACCCCCTGCTTTCTCTGTTTCACTTTTTCAGATGCCTCCCTAGTCAAGAACAAGCAAAGGGCCCTGTCACTGACGCAGCAAAGCTTCATGAAGCTCCCCTTGGATACAGGGCACTAGGCCAGACAGTAGAGGACTTTGCAAAAGCATCAGAAATCTCAGTCTCTAGCCTTGCAGTACTTAGAAGCTAATCATCATCATCTAAACTCATATTTTCATGGTCTATTAAGGTTCATTATTTATATCTAGAAGGGACCTTATAAGCCATTTAGTCCAACCCCTTCATTTTACAGATAATGAAACTGAGACTGAGAAAAGTAAAACGACTTGCCCAGGGTCTCATAGCTAATAAATGTTCAGATCTTCCTGACTACAAGCCCAGTGCTCTATTCATTGGGCCGCCTGGGCTGCCAAAGTATGTTCTTCATAAGAATCCTCTAAGATAGATGTTTTTTTTGGTTGGGTTTTTTTTTAAGTCAGCTAAGTAGCATAGTGGATAAAGCATGAGAACTGGAGTCAGGAAGACTCGAGTTTAGGAATTTGGGAAATCTAGAGAGAATTCAGTCTCAGATACTTGCTATTTGTAAGATTCTAGGCAAGTCATTTAATTTCAGTTTCCTCATCTGTAAAAACTGGGGAAAATAATCACAATCCCTTCCCAAGGTTCTTTTAACATTAAAATGAGAACACATTTGTAAAGTGCCTTACAAACCTTAAAGTGATGTATAAATGCTAGCTACTGTTATTAACCTCTCCAAAACTTTACTCCCTCATTTATGAAATGGCTTTAATAATGCCTATAGCTTCCCGGGATTGCTGCAAGGACCCAATATGAAAAATATATCATTATTATCAAATCAACAAACAAAAAACATGATGAGGTCTTGCATTCTCTGAACATTTCTTTCAAATGACAAATCAAAAAGACACAACACATTATGAATACTGTTCTCAAAAGCCTCCTTGTTCTAAACCAATATTCTCATCGAGGACTTCCTTGATTTCTGTGCAAATGATTCTCATAAAAATTGAGAATTGGGAAAGTTAGCATACATGTTCATGGTTGCCAATTTTCTCTTAATTACCTTGTTTTTCCAATATGATCAGGGCTCTGAGATTTTGTTCCCCACTCCTCAGATAACAGTAAACAAAGGTCAATCAACAAGTATTTGTTGATTTCCGGTGTGATATGCCAGGATGTTGATGTCCAAGGATACAAAGACAAAAAGGAAGTAGTCCTAAGAACTCACCAATCACCTCTTGAAAAAAAATCCCACAAAGAAATCTCCTAGGAATATTATAGCCAGGTTCCAGAGTTCCCAGACCAAGGAGAAAATATTATTAGCAGCCAAGAAGAAACAATTTGAGTATTGTGGAAACACAATTAGGATAACCCAGGATGCGGCAGCTTCTACATTAAGGGATCACAGGGCTTAGATTTGATATTTCAGATATCAAAGGAGCTAGGATTAAAACCAACAATCACCTACCCAGGAAAACTGAGTATAAAGGTTCAGGGGAAAATATGGTCATTCAGTGAGATGGAGGACTTTCAAGCATTCTTGATGAAAAAACCAGAACTGAACAGAAAATTTGACATTAAAATACAAGAAGCAAGAGAAGCATGAGAAGGTAAATAGGGAAATCATAAGGAACTTATCAAAGTTGAACTATTTACATGCCTACATGGAAAAAGGATAACTGTAACTTATGAAACTTTTCTCAGTATGAGGATAGTTGAAGGGAATATAAATGTGCATACATATATATGTGTATATGTATGTATATATGTATATATGTATACATACATATATGTATATAGGAAGATATATATGCATATGAATGCATATGTGAATGTGTGTATATATGTCTATAAGTATACATAGACAGAGGGCACAAGATCAATTGAATAGGAAGGGACAATATTTAAAAGGTGAAACTGAGAAGTGAGAGAGGAATATAATAAGAAGAGATGGGGAGAGACAGAGTAGGGTAAATTATCTCATATAGAAGAGACAAGGGATAACTGTTACAATGGAGGGGAAGAACAGGAAGGAAAAAGGGAATGGGTCAACCTTACTCTCATTGAATTTGGCTTAGGGAGGGAATGACATACACTCTGAATTGGGTATCTTGTGCTGCAGGAGAGTAGGGGGAAGGGGATGAGAGGGGGAATGATGGAGGGAAGGGCAGGTTGAGGGGAGGGTAATTAGAAGCACACACTTTTGTAAAGGGACAAGAACAAAGTAGAGATTAGAACAAGTGGGAGAGGGTATAGGAAGGAGGGAAATATAGTCAATCTTTCACAATATGTCCACTATGGAAGTGTTTTACATAACTACACATGTACAACCTATATTGAATTGCTTATCTTCCAAGTAAGGATGGGAGATGAGGGAGGAAGGGAAAGAATCTGGAATTTAAAGTTTTAAAAGCAAATGTTTTTAATATTATTATTATTATTATTAATTTGCCTGCAACTGGGAAATAAGATATACAGACACTGGAGTATGGAGACCCATCTTGCCCTACCAGAAAGTCAGAGGGGAGATGAGGGAGGATATAGGAGAGAGCATATTGGGTGAAGGGGTATTCAATGGGATCACTGTTTTGGGGTGGTGGGTAAAGGGAAAGACGGAGAGAAAATGTGTAACTCAAAATCTTGTGGAAACGAATGATGTAAATTAAAAATAAACACAAAAGTTAATTTAAAAAAGATGCAACTCAAAAAAATAGTCCTGCCCTCAAAGAGCATACCTAGGGGGTAGGGGAAGGGGCAACATGAACATATGTAGGTATATACAAAAAAAACCAGTGAAAATAGATACAAAATTGTGGTTGGGGCACTAGAAATTGGAGGGAGAAAAAACAAGAATGGTTCACATAGAAGATGGCACTTGAGGTGAGTCTTGAAGGAAATAGTTGATTTCAAAAAAAAAAAAAGATGAGAAGCAGAAGAATTCCAGTCATGTGGGAACAGCCAGTGCAAATACACAGAAAATATATGGGGGGTTGAATGTCATGGGCATAGAACAATAAAAAGATCATGTCTTCCCTTGCCTCAGGCAGCTTCCTATATCTTTTGAATCCATCTGTCAGAATTCTCACAATTGTGCTGCCTCTAGCATTGAAGTCCTCTAAGTCTGCTTGGTCCAATCCAGTTGCTTTGCCATCCCAAGTGCCCCCACTGGTATCCTTTAAGATGTCAACAAAAATTGAGGAAGGGATGCATTAAGGGATAGACTCCATGTTACAGTTACAAACATGGGACAACATGGACAAAAATCACACAGGATAAGCAGGCATGGATTAGTTGCTATCAGACAATCAATCAATAAACATTTATTAAGCATCTACTGTGTGCTGGGCATTGTGTTGGTGGAAATATCCATATTTATGAGATCACAGATCTGTTGTTGTTTTACACAGAACATTTAGAACTGGGAAGAGCTTTAAAATATCTGACATACAGTGCTGGAGCTAGAAAGGACCTGATTACAAATTCCATAGAATCTCAGACTTGGAAGGAACCTCAAAGGATATTCAGATTAACAAGCACCCTCAAAAACACCCTGACAAGTGATCATCCCATTGCCTCTACCTGTCTGCCTTTCAAATATTTAATATGGCTCTCACAACCCGCCACCAGGGTTTCCTCTTCCCCTTTCCCTTCCTTCATCCTCTGTTCAATGCTTGGGCCAACCAGACCTCATGGGGCATCCTTAGTATGAGGAAGACCAGCCATCAGAGGTGTTTTCTCTTTCTTCCTTCCCTTAACTTCTGCCCATAATGGGTAGGTAGCTTAAATCAGGTAGGCCAGGAAGAGTATCATGACTGTTTGTACTGTTTAGATGAAAAAAGTCATCAATTCTAAACTTTCATGTGAGGTTGAAGAACACCAGAACTTGTCATCTGCCTTGCTACTATGGTCCTCTAAGTCTTACTATTTCTGTGGCCTCTCTGACCTCCAGACCCCTGAACATTGTCATGTGTACATCTGATGTACCCTAAGGAGCCCTGCCTAGGATTTGCCATCCAACCTTAGGACTTCTGGGCATCTTCATCTTCCCTTCAGCAAAACTTTTCCATGTATTGACTCCCACAATCACAGGATAATTGTGAGATCCTTAAAAGGGGAACCATCTCACTATTTCTATTTATATCACCAGCACTTAGCACAGTTTTCAACACATTTGTTTTTCAGTCATGTCTGACTCTTCATAACTCCATTATATTATTTTCATGGCAAAGATTCTGGAGTGGTTTACCATTTCCTTCTCTAGTGGATTAAGGCAAATAGAGGTTCAGTGACTTGCCCAGAGTCATACAGCTAGTATCTGAGGTCATATTTGAACTCAGATCTTCCTAACTCCAAGCCCAGCGTTCTATCTTACTGAATCACCCAGCTGTGGCACATAGTCAATGATTATGAAATGCTTTGGTATTCATTCATTCTCAAGTCTCAAATCTTTGGTATTCATTCATTCTCAAGTCAATATACATTCTCCTAGCTTAGCATCTCCCTTCCCTTTAACTAAACTCCTTATAATTATATCTCAGTACTCTTCACCATCATGATCTCCCTCCTACTGATGATCTCCTATTTATAAATGTCCTTCATAAAATATGGCACCCCAAGATGTACCTGGTATATCTGATTAGAGCAGAGTACAGCAGAGCCATAATCTCCTACCTTCTAGACATTTCATCTCTCTTAATGCAGCCCAAGTTAGCAACCTTCTCATTTTACTGATGAAGAAGCTGGGTCCCAGGGAGGAGAATAACTTGCTTAGTCACAGATTGAGTTAGTGAATGATCCAGGACTAGAATTAGAGTGTCTTATTTTTCAGACTAGGGCTTTTCACATTACACTACACTACTTTCCTCAGACAAACTGAGACTTGAGAAAGCCATAAATTTCAAGGTCTCCCACAACATCTGAGGTTATCTCCAATCGTCCTGACCTATGTCTCACCACTGGACTTAGATGGTCCTGGAGAAGAGAGTGAGGCACATCCCTGCCTCATTTAAATCCAGTTCACTTGCAAGTCAAGACATCACCCTCCTGATGTCACTGGTCCTGTTCAAGAATGAAGGACAAATAACAACTCACCACACTACACTACACAACTGACAATGACCCGCTTTGTAATCATATTAAGGGGGAATAGCAAATGGTGCAATGGAAAGAGCACTGGATTTTAAACCAGAGGATTTGGGTTCAAATCGTAGCTCTGCTATTTGTTACCTATGAGATTTAGAGCAAATCATTTAGCACCTGTGAAGGGGTTGAGCTAGCTGACCTTTAAGCTCCCCTCCAACTCAAAATCTATAATCCTGTGAAAAAACATGAATTCCATGGGATCCCTTGATATTCAGATCAACAGCACATATTTTATTAGTAAAAAGAGATCCTCTTCTTATGTTCCAGTGAATAACTATACATACTTTACTGTTTAACCAGGAATATCCTGTGCTTCTACTTCTGGGTTAGGGCACAGTACAATCTCGGCTTAATAACCCGTTAATGAGCACTTCTGAAGTGCCTATACAGTACCAGGCACTGTGCCAGGTACAAGGGACACAAAGACAAAAAGAAAATAGCCCCTGCATTCAAGATGTTTACATCCTGTTTGGGAAGCTAGTATGTACATATGTAAACATATACAGAATATAAGGACAGATATTGAGCCTGTGATTTCATTGATACAGAAAACTCCCATATGAAGAAAATCTCTCTATAAACGCAGATTGGATCTTTTCTGCTACTTATGGCCTTAGAGAACTGCCCTAGAGCACTTAGGAGCTAAATAACTTGTCAATGATCATACAGCCAGTCATATGTAGAATCAGAGGAAGAACTTGAATTCGGATCAGTCAATAAACCTTCATTAAGTGCCTACTATGTGTCAGGCAGTATGCTAAGTGATGAGGATAAAAAGAGAAGCATCTGGAGGTTGGTAGATGAGTGTGACATATTCTTGGACTTCTTGATTGAGATGTATGTAATGACTCTCAAAGAAGTAGAAAGGTTGCCAAAGGATGGTGACAGAAGGATAAGCACCAGGAGAATGTACTCAGGGATACCATGTCTTCTGGAGAAAGCCAATGGTGGGAAAAGTGGAGAGAATGCTGATACTGGAGCCAAAGAATCTAGCTTCAAATCTTTTCTGATGTTTGCTACTTGTGTGACTTTGGGTAAGTCACTTATCTTCCCCCCCTCCCCCGGACCTTAGTTTACTCACTTATAAAATAAGAGAACAGGGTTAGCTGACCTCTGTAACCCCTTCCAGCTTTTGCCACCATCAATTGGAGACCTTTATTCTCATTCAAGTGACTCCATAAAATTCAATTTCAAGTGTGTGTTAAAATCATCTACTAAACTCCAGATCATTTGGTCTCCTTTCTCCAGAAGTTCAGTACCTGATTCAGAATCTTTTTCTCTGCCCTCCTACTTTTAAACTTTAATATACATGACAATGTCCCCTCAAAGCACCCTGGCCTCCAAGTTATCCAAACTTCTAAACTTCCATGATCTCTACCTCAGCCATACACAGGGACACCCACTCCCTTCATATGACCAACACTCATAATTGTTCCATCTCTGACATTTCTGTTTCCAATCATAGCGTCCAATTTCTCCCCCTAGCTCATTCCTCCTAAGGCTATTCTTTGTCCTTTGTGTTAGATCCATGTGTATCACCCCACCTTAAAAGCAGAGGCTGCTTTTTATTTTTGTATTTGTGTCTCTGGCACCTAGCACAGCACCTTGTGCATCAATTTCTGTTACATTAGATTGGATACAGGGAAGGCTTTTGGACTGAATGTGCCAAGGTCATTATAAAGTCAAGTAGATCTAAACCAAGCCAAGACATAGAATCCAAGAGATCTGATGCAAAGATCCCCTACATCTTGGGTCATAGAATCATTGATCTAGAGTTGGGAAAAGCCTGGAAGGTTGTCTAGTTTAACTATTTCATTTACAGATGAGAAAACTGAGGTTAACTGACTTGCCCAAGGTTATATAGGTAATAGGTGGCAGAGGTAAAATTTGATTCCAACTCCTTTGATTTCAAAGTCAATGAACTTGCCACAATACCACACTGCCTCAAAACCAGCCATTCTTTCCAGTAGCAAGTCTTTGGTATAGTAAAATCAGCCCTAGACTTAGAGTCAAAGGACCTGGGTTCAAATCCTACCACTTGTTATACTACTCTATGATCTTGGGCTAGTTCATTCCCATTTGGGGGCTGCAATTCCCTATTCTAAAAAAAATGCATAAAAGAACTGATGTCTAAGGACCCTCTCCACTCTAACTACTAATATCTTATGATCCAATGATCTCCAAGGTCCTGGCTGCTTCAATAGTCGACAAAAATGGTGGTTGTCTTCTCATCTAGTGCCAATAAGAATAACAGAATGTTACCCCAGGGTCATACAGGTGCCCTGGAGGTAGCATGCTGTTGTTCTCATCATTGCCTTTCCAGATTCTCTGCATGGCACTCTAAGAGAACATGGAGACCCAAGGAAACAGAGCTTGGATAGTTCCCTTTATCCCTGATAGCTGTAAGGAACTTTAGACCTTTATCAAAGTTAGGCACCACTGACCTTCTGCTGCATAATTACAACAATCTTGCCGTTTTTATCCCATTGCCATGGAAATATTTCAAAAGCTAAATGAGGTAAGGTCATTAAACTTTGTAAAGAGATTGCTTTAGGTATTTCCAGACATCTATCAAAAGCTAAGTCACCATGACTGCTTACAGTGATAATGTAGCCGAGATCGGCAAATAGTAAATTGTCCCATTTTATATCCCTCCTGAATTTTTAGCTGAGGTTTCTAAATTTCCTTTCATATCCAATTTGATGACTGTCTTAATTAAAGTCGAGATAGAAGCAGGGTCCCCTTAATCTTTCCCCATGCTCTTGGGATGAAGGATGAGTCAAGTGTGTTTCAAAATGGCATCCTCACATCAGCTGCAGCCATTGTTAATGGTTAATATAGCGGCTGTTAGTTCATTTCTAACTTTAATAAGAAAAAGGCAGGGTGGTGAGGTGAGAATTGTCATTGCACTGGCATTTAAGGTAAGATTTTGCAAGTTCCTTCTCATCCCTCCCCACATGTCCCCAGTACGCAGTCAGGTCCATTAACTTTACTGGTTAGTATTTAAGAAGGGTATCTTGAGGAGCTAGGCACCATATTAAAAATGTCATGAAATATGCCCTGTAGTGCAACACTAATGTTGCTGTAGGAAGATAACAGGAATGATAGAAAGGAAGATTTTGGCTGTGTCACATGTGTTCACAGAAGGTTCCAGAAACTAGTAGAACTGCTCCACAATCCTACTTATGGATTAAAACATAAAATCCCATCAGTAGCTATTGAACCACCGTTCTTTTCCCTTTACTCTTCTCTGGAATCATGTGTTTCCCATATGATTAAACCCCTGTTAATTTATTATTAATTGTATTTATTAATTATTTGATTTTATTAATTATTTATTGTTAATTATAAAATCACAAATTTTCAGTGATGGAGGCCATCTAGTTCAACCTGCACCTACAAAATAATTCTTTTTAAAACATACTTGGCCAGAAATCGTTAAGCCTTTATTTTTTTTAAAATGTGTTTATTTTTAGACTTCAACATCCACTCCTCTAAGATTTTGAGTTTCAAATTTTCTCCCCCTCCCTCTCTTCTGAGCCTTTTCTTTGAAAGTCTCCACTGAAGGAGATCCTTGACTTTGGGAGGCAGGCCATTCCATTTTGGAATAAAGTTTGTTTTTTAGAGATGGGCAACATGACTTACTAGTCAGAGGACTGACTTTGGGATCTCCAGCCTCTGACACACATATAAGCTGTGTGACTCTGGTAAAGTCATTTAACTTCTCAGAAGTGCTGAGTAATTCTCTAAGACTAGAGTTACAGAGGAAGTTGTGGTTCTGTCATCTCAGTTATGTCTAACTCTATGTGACCTCATTTTGAGTTTGTTTTTTTTCTTGGCAGAAATACAGTGGTTTGCCATTTCTTTCTCCAGCACATTTTACAGATGAGGAATTGAGGCAAACAGGGTTAAGTGACTTGCCCAGGGTCACACAGGTAGTCAGTGTCTAAGGCCAGATTTGAACTCATGAAGGAAAATCTTTCTGACTATAAGCTCAGTGCTCTATCCACTGCTCCCTCTAGGTGCCCAGTACAGAGGAAGTGTTGACATGTATCAGTAAAGGGATTTTCCCCTGAAGGAATTCCTTATACTCATAAAATCACTGGGCAATCAGATTTCTACCTCCCCCAATCCCAACCACACCCCTGAAAAAATATTGGTAGGAAGATATTTCCTAATGTAAAATCTAGATTCATCTCTTTGAAATTTCTTCCCTTTACTACTACTCCTGTCCTTTGGGACCAAGCAGAACAAGGACAATCTTTTTCATAAGTAACAGTCCTTCAAACATACAGAGACACCTATCATGCATGATCCACCAACATCTTCTCCCAGCCAGGTTAAACACTCTCAGTTTCTTTTGCTGACTGTTATATGGCATGAACACCAGACCCTCCATCATGCTGATTACCTTCCTCTGGAAGTTCTCCAGTTTGTCATCACCTTTCCCAAACTGCACTGCCAGGATCTGAATACAATATTCCCAATGTGGTCTAATTAGGACTGAGTACAGCAGAACTATCATCCCCCTACTTCTGATCATACTCCTGATCTAGCTTTCTTAACTACCATATCACACGGTTGATTCATATTGAAGTCCACTGCAACCCCCAAATCTTTTTTCCCCAGAGTTGAACTATCTAGCTACACTTTCCTTCTCCTTTACTTTTGAAGTATTTTTGGTAAACAGTAGGTTTTTCTCAATTACACATATAATTTTCAATATTCATTTTGATAAGATTTTGAGTTCCAATTTTTTCTCCCTCTCTCCATTCCTTTCCCCCTTCCCCAAAACAGCAAGCAATTTGTTACATGTAACATGCAATCATATTAAACATATTTCCACATTAGACGTGGAAGAAATGCAACAAAAGGGAAAAACTATGGGAAAAACAAAAAAGAGAAAATAGTATGCTTTGATCTGCATTCAGACTCCATAGTTTTTTTTTTCAAACAAAGTAGCGAGGATTTATTTTACAGGTGTGCTACACTTAGCCACAGAGAAAACAATCAGTCCGGAATGACACAAGTCCCATGGTACAAAGTCAGGAGTCAGGTAGGTGGAATCTGCATGGAATAACAGCATGGCCTTGTCAGAGAGGTGTAAGATGGTGCTTGGTGCTAAGAGGCCTTTATCCAACATTGGAGCTGGTAGGGTCCTTCCTATGGTGGAAATCTCCCGAAGATTTCTGCTTTCCTGAGTATGTCACCAAGGGTCATTCCATCTCTGCTCCCGTGGCCTCCGTGGTCAGCACAGTCTGGTTATTACTTGGACCTCTGCCTCATCTTTCTCCTCTTGAGTTTCAGCCTACGCATTCGCTTCTTCCTCCACTTGGCTCTTATGGTGCAATGGGAGTCGACAAGATGGCGCTAAGAAGAAGAGCCAGACTCCATAGTTCTTTCTCCGGATGTGGATGGCATTTTCCATCATGGGTCTTTTTCAAGTTGTCTTGGATCATTTGTATTGTTGAGAAGAGCTTAGTTTATCATAGCTGATCATTGCACAATGTTGTTGTTACTATGTACAATGTTCTCCTGGTTCTGCTCACTTCACTCAGCATCAATTCATTATTTACTTTTGAAACTGATGTTTTGAACCCAAGTTATTATTTCCCTGATACATTTTATCTTATTAGATTTGGCCCGATGAACACCAACACTCTCAACCAATGGATTAGCCAGGTCTCGAAGCTTTATATCCTCTTCAGTCACAGAATCTCACATTTTTTAATTGAACAACAACTTAGTAGATGCTTAATTCTGTATATTTGATCTCTAACTTCCAACTCTAAAATTCTACCATTTTATGGGCCTATGTGCAAAGTGCTGTATTGGGAAGCTACAACAAGAATTACATAATCTTAGAGTTTGGTTTGGGGGCATCTAGTCTAACTGCTTAAGCTCGTGCAAGAAGCTCCTTGCAACGCTCCTGACTGTTGGCCATCCAGTCTGTATCTGGAGATGCTTCACAAAGATCTCAGCCTCCACATGTTGGATGACATAAAATTGTTAGAAATTCTTTCATACATTGGACAAGAAACCTGCCTCTTTAGAATTCCATTTATTTGTCTTTGTTCTGCCTTGTAGAACTACAAGGTGTTAGTTCACGCTGCCTTCTTCCTGACATCTTGTCAAATATTTGGAGCTAATATCCATATATTCCTCCTAAGTCTTCACTTCCCCAGTAGGACTATTTTCCCAATAAAATAATTTTCAAGTTCCTGGTCAACCTTCCTGTAAAGTCACTTCAGTTTTTCAATACCTTCATACTGCCTTGAGAGGACAGACCCAATGCTGATGGAGGGGGGTGGGTGGAAGAAGACCTTCCTCCTCCAGAAACTCCAAATAGGATTAATAGTTCACAATAGTGAGAGAACCATAGGGTCATTCAGAATGACAAACCCACAACCTCTGAGTTGAAGGAAGTAGTAAAGAAGCCTGTGGACTGATAGGAGGGATGTAAGGGAGTCCATAAAAGGAACCATGCATAAAAATTTTAAATTCACAGAACACCAAGAAACAGGAAAATGTACTCAGGATTGAGACCAACTTAAAACAGCTTATCCATGAAATCCTTTCCCTCTGCTTCAATAAAGGACAAAGGTCCACTTGAATCAGTAGAGGATGGGAATAAAGAAGGAAAAAGACCCAAACCAAGGAACATGGGACTTTGGGGGGGGGGAGGCAAACAAACTTCCTTTCTACTACAAAATAATACAAGTTTATTAAATAATAAAAGTGAAAAGTTTAGATGAAATCTAAACTATAATATCTCATGTCCACAATTAGATTACAACCACAGAGAAACTATACCATGCAAGGAAGGGGAAATTTTACTTATTTGGAGGACAAAATTAAAACTATGTGTGTATGTCACCTAAAACAATTATTCTCACATGACACCTCCCAAAAAACAAAGCCTCCATTAAAAAAATAAAATGAATTTACTTATTGAATCAATGTTTCTTGATGCTTCCTCATAGGCATGTTTACATTAACCCTAACCCTGACTTTGCCTGCACAGAGCAGGCAAATGATAAATACTTGTTGATTAAAACATTGATTGAATTTAACGAGAATTCAAATACTTGCCCAAATGGAAGCCTGAACCTAAACCCAAAAACATAGGCCTTACACTTACTCAAATTCCAAACCTGTCATTTAACCAGATTCTAAGCCAAATCAAAACTCGGACCCCAACTGAAGTCTGTTCTCTAAATCAAGACCTAAACTAAACTATAAATTGTCCAGACCTTACAACAAGTTTAAGCCTTATGCCAACCCCAAAAGTGAATCTCATGTTAACATTAGCACTAAAGCTACTCCTTAACCCCGCTATCACCCTTGTTGACATAGTTCTTGTTCAGTCTGTTCAGGCATATCTGACTCTTTGTGGCTCCATTTGGGGTCTTCTTGGTAAAAATACTGGAGTGGTTTGCCATTTCTTTCTCCAGCTAATTTTACAGATGAAGAATCAAGATGAAGTGACTTGCCCAGGGTCACACAGCTAGTAAGTATCTGATGCTAGGTTTGAACTCAGAACTTCCTGACTCAAGGCCCAATGCTCTATCCACTGTACCACCTAGCTGCCCATCACTATCACCCTAGTCCTAATCAAATACCTAACCCTAAATTATAACCTAAGCCCTAATTACATGCTATAATGGTAAAGGAATTTGAAGATCTTCCCTGCCCCTTGATGGGCCTCCAGTGGAACACAACAGGAGGGGCTTGATTGGGGGAAGGTTTATTTTTCAGGAAAGTCTATACCTTTGTTTACTTTATAATTAGGCAGTGGGTCATGAAGGTTGTGATGTTCTCTGACCCTGAAGAAAGGTACATATACTCTGAGGTGAGGTTTTGCTTTGGGGTTCATTTATGGGAAGAGTTTTGTGATTTGGCCAGATGAGACTCTGGGTGGCCATTGAGCCCCCTGGCTTTGAAAACTCAAATGTTGGTGCTTCTCTCGCTCTGGTAACTAACTATATATGTATGTAATGGTCAGACAGCTAGAAGCCCTGTCTGTTGGTATGTTGAACTGTTGTTATTTTTCTGTATTTTTTGTCTGCTTGTAATTTCTGTTTGTATTTTCTGAAGTTCAGGGTGCTGACCTTTTCCCCTGAACTAAGGGAATTATATATCTAATTATATATTACACAAGCCTCCCTCTAACTTCAACCCAGTTCTGAAGCCTAGCTCTCACACTGGTCCTAACCCTAAACTCAGCTTTAAATGCCACCTTACTCTGATTTTAACCTTAACTTTACCCAACCTGCCACCTCAGCTTCTCCCTAATTTTCCACTGAATTGAATTCAACAGATAATATTTGACTATTTGGAACCCTTTAGACCTTCCCTAAGATTCTTCTTAATGCTTGGGAAGTCACTCCTGACTCAATGACCATCAGAGGAACTCCACCAGAGAAGGGGTCAAGCAAGCATAGAGTGTGTGACTGACTTCAAGGCCCAGGTGGCATTTTCCTCTTTAATAAAAAAGCAAAATATGAACCAAGATCAAAAGATTAAATCATGGGTGTTTTTTCTCCCTTCTTCTGTCTCCCTCACTTGCCTCCCCACCCCCTCTTTCATTTCTCCCTTCTCTGCCTTGCTTCCGCAGGGAGAAAGAAAATCAAACCCTGGCCAGAATGATCAATGTCTGCTTGGTGAATTCCCTCAGAAACTGTGAAATTACAAAAAAGGTTTGATCAAAGGCGCTGTCAGTGCCAAGCCATAATGACTTCTGTGATTTTCCTTAACAGGATTTTAATTTTATGTTTATTATTTGGGGACCGATAAAGCAAAGGAAATGTCTCTGCTTCCGAGTTCCTCTTTCATTCTCTCCTGCTAAGCTCTTCAGAACTTGGAAAACTGAATTGCAAAAGAAAAACACTTGCTTTGGGTGTTTGGGGCCTGCTTGATTTGTTTTTTTTGTTTGTTTTTTGGGTTTTTTTTTCCTTTCAGTTGTTGTTCCTCTTCCCCAGGCTTAGAAGCCGCCAGCGAACTTAATTAAAATCAATGGAGAAAAAGAATTGAATAAATCAAAACACAAAACTCTCCCAGATTCTATATAGCAGGACAGTGTTGAAGGGAAAAAAAAGAAAGAAAAAACATTCTGTTTCTTCAATCCATCTGGAAAAGATGAAAAATAAAATATAATCTCACGGGGGATTTGATCGTGGTTTCTTTCTCCTGAGGCTATGGAACCAGGCATCAGGGAGGAATTGTGGGGTGTGGTTAAGCAAGACCTCCTCCGTGAAGTCATCCTTGGTACGCCCCATTTCTCCCTTTTTTTGGCAAGCTGAAGGAAAAAACTGAGTCCAAGTTTTAACCTGCAGAGTGATCATTGATGTAATAACAATAATACTGACATTTAAATGACACTAAGTGCTTTACATACATTCTCACTGGAACTTTACAACAGTCCATTGGGAAGGGGAGGCAATGGTAGTGTCTCCATTTTACATAAAAGGGAAACTGAGGCTGAGATTAAGTGACTTGTCCAAGGTCACTCACCTAGAGTTAGAGGCAGCCTTCAAACCTATGTTTTCCTAACTCCAGTTCCAATGCTCTAATCACTTCACCACTCTGTATCTCTTTCTTTAAATCTCTCATAGCATTTGGGGCCTTTTCTTTTCATCTATTACATTCTGTTTTCTATATGTGCATGCCTAATGTCCCCTACTGACTTGTGAGCCCCTTAATATCAGGGAGAACTCACTCTGTATTCATTACTGCATTCCCCATGGCTCCTAGCACAGGGACTCACATGTAGCTCTTTCTCATGCACATGTGGACACACATATACACACACATTTGTTGGATGAATGATAGCATTTCCATATCATTTTCTTCACAAGAACTCTATGAAAGAGGTAATTCTGGCAGTATTCACCCCATTTTACAGATGAGGAGACTGAAGCACAGACAAGTTAAGTAATTTAACCAGAATAAATACTACTAATATTTGTCCAAGCTGGGATTCCTAATTTAGGTTTTTCTGATTCTAACACCAGTGTTGTTGGTTTGTGGTTTGGGTTTTTAACAAGACAAACATCCCTGACTAGAAGATGACAAACACCAGAACCTGCTTGCTTTTCCCAGGCACTCATAAGTTTAAGGCTTCTCTGAATAGTAGTAATAGTGGACTCCTTTTCTCAGAATGGCATATTTGGGAAAAGCAGCCTAGGCCAGCAGGTAACGATAGGATGAGAAAAAGAATAGCATGAAACAAAGCTGGGAAGCTAAGCAAGAGACAGATTGTGCTATATTGAAAACCAGGATAAGGATTTTAAATTTTATTCAGTGAGTAATAAGGATCAACTGAAGGTTTTTTGAGGAGAGAGGTGACAGAATCTGCCCTGTGTATGCACTGGGAAGTCTCCATTGTCAACTGGGTGAAATCAAGAGTCCAATAAAGGCACTGAAACCAGTTTAGAAGTCCATTACAATAATCCAGCTGAAAAATGATGTTAAATATTTAAATAGATTCAAATTCAATTCAGCAAACATTACTCATTTGCCATATCCAAGGTTCTGTGCTGTGCTGGAGACCCAGAGCCAGGGATTAAGACACCATCTTTGATGTCAAGGCATTTATAATATTGTAGAAGAGAGATCGTACGTAGCATTGACTAACACAAAGAGCACTGAACTAGGAGCCAGGAGACCTGGGTTGGTGTCCAGGCTCTGCCACTAACTTCCACTGGGTCCAAGCCTCAGTTTACTCCCCTATAAAATGATGAGTTGAACTTGATCTCTCCCATCCCTTCTACCTCTAACATTGATCCTACCATCATGTGAGATGAGGTACATATTCAGAAATGTTATCTCTACAAAACAGAGCTGAATAAGTGCAAAGGAGAGATAGACAGAGGGAGGACAAAAAGACGAGGTGAGAATATTACCACTGAAGATGGAGATAGGTAAAGATATGTTGTTAAGTGTTTAACAATCAGCTTTCCCAAAAAATGATACGTAGGACACACTTTAAATTTAACCAACATTATTTAATAGGTTTTTAATACAATAAATCATCATAATTATTGTTATTAATATAAAGTGAGCCTTTTACCTGACAAAGGCTTTTATAGAGAATGGGATCGCCCTCCTTCTTGGCTCCTGTATTTTGTCTGTCCTTGATTCATTTCTCAGAATGGGTCCCTTCCTTCTGGGAATCCATGGATTCTACTTTCCAGTTGCTAAAGACAGTAGAAAATGATTTTGTAGGAAACACCAAGGGGAAGTCAGTCTTGAGGAAGCCGTGTATATGTATGTTTACTTTCCTGCTGTTTCCTCCAGCATCACTGCCTTTCAATTCATTGTTGGTAACAGGAAGCTTCAATCTCTCCTATCCGGTCATGCTCATAATATAAGTCTTCTGTCAGACAAACTCAAAGAAGACCTCAGAAAAAATCTGCTGTCTGGTATCTAAATTAAGGTAGCAGTGATACAGTGCAAAGAGGAGAAGACTGTTTATATCAAGCCTCTGATGAGTTCTACCTGTCTGCCCTTTAAGAGTCCACTTACTGGTCCTAGATCTCATTTTCCTTATCTGAAAAAAGAAGGTCTCAGAACAGATAGCTTTTGAGGTCTCTTCTAATTCTAGGTCTATGACCCTAGGAGTTATAAAGTCTCCTAAAATATAAAGTATTAATATTTCTTAACTTCAATTTATATTTTTATTACTCTTGTCTAAATCAGACAAGGTATCCTTTGCCCATATATGATTTGAGAAAGGGGGTTTCTCTCTACAACCTCTCCTTGAAGTATTCTCATTTAACAGAGGCTTTATGGAAATGCTTCCACTGAAGTTCATGGATTAAATATTACCCTCAATTTCCAAAGGTTAAATCAGTAGGCAATAAACTCTGACAAGTTCTTTTGTGCTAGAAAGGCTTCATGTAAAGGCCAAAAAACGGGTCTTCGATCAGTCATCTATGGTGCAGTCTAAGTGAATGGAGGTGTAAAACCAGGAGAATGGCCTCAAGCTTATAAGTAGGGGTGTTTCTCTGTATTTGTTTATTTGTTGCTTTGATAGGGAAGTGGAGAGGCAGAACAGTTTATGAAAAACTGTCTAAGAAGGTATGAAAGCTTTGAGATCTGTGGTGGTAGAGGAAGGACCTGTATGGGTGAAATTGTGTACCTTCTAAAGGATTCCTATATCCAGTATGGAACTAATGGAAATCAAGCAAAAACACCCTCCTCTCCATCAAGACCCATCCTTATAGACGGAGTTAGCCATCACCACCTCCCTAGACCACTCAAATATCTGGAGAAGAACGATCAACGATCACACATGAAAAGAGCAACCACCTTATTAATGAAAGGTTTGCCACCATAATGTCTAGAGCATGTGCCAATCTCTTCCAGATCAATTAATTTCTTAATCACACTTTTAATGGAGTAGCATGTTAGAGCCCATGTGGGAACGATGAATATTAGTTGTATTTAACTGCCAAAAGCTCTGATATCGTAAAGCCTGCTCACAGTTGCACAATAAAATTCAAAGTTTAATTGGTGGGTAACAAGCCTCTAGGCACTTGTCCCTTATTAATGCTGACAACAGTAATATTGTACATTTGGCAATGACAGCTGGCTACTTAGGAGAGTGCCAGTGCCTCCTTCCCCAGGAAGTGGATGTGACTAGCATGCTGTCTGGGCTGCCTGGTGGAGAGATTTAGTGTCCATTTCACTGTGGACAGGTTATCTAACTAAAAAAAAAAGAGGTCTTTTTCATTGCATCCCAAATTCCAAAGGTAAGACTGAGTTGGATCACAGTGTTCTACACAAACCATAGAGATCTATAGATTCGACTGAATTCAATTCAAATCCATTAACATTTATTAGGTAGCTATGTGTGCAGGTAGACTGTAAGCTACTTGGGGACAGGAGCTGTTTCATTTTTTGCCTTTGTGTCCCTGGCCCATAAATATCTACTTAATATCAACCTGTTGGTTGATTGATCATAGAGTATAGAACTGGGGCTGGAAAAGAGAGAACATTTGAGCATGAAAGCTTTTTTCTTCATGTCTCTAATACTTTCCCCCTTCTCTCCATTCACAATCCTAGTTCAGACCCTGGGCCCTCTCCCATGAATTATTGCAATAGCCTTTGAACTGACAACCCTGAGAAAATATCCCCTGTGCAAAAGGATCCTCACTCCTTAACCTTTTGCATTCCAAGTAGAGTGAACCTCAGGAATCTAGAAATTTGAATCTAGGCCAGGCATTGTATCCAGTCCAGCATCAATGCAGGAGTAATGATGATCATTGGGAGTGACCTTGAGGACCTCAGTCCAGCAAAAAAAAAAAAAAAAAAAAAAAAAACCTCATTCAACAGCTAGGCTACCTTTGAATAGAGCTTAGGAACTGAGCTAAATTTTGAATGTATACTCCCCTAGATTCTGAAGTAGTGTAGAGTATACTCTGAGAGTATTAGTTCATCCATTTGTTTGTACTCTATTTTTGAAGTAGGTATATTTTTGGAAAAGCTACCTAATGTTAAAAATGAACTGGGGTTACTAGTCATAGACCTCTAATAAATGGGGGTGGGACACAATTGGTGGTGACTTGATGCAAAGGCACAAGAGAAAACATACCTACAAATCCCTCAGGGTGCCCTGGAACCTTGAGAGGCAGCGTAGCCCCCCTGACCTTTAAAGAGTAAGGCCAGATCATACAAGTTACACAAGAATCAAAGATTTCTACCCAGAGTCTCCTCTGAAGAAGACCACAGCATTAATAGGCAGTCTACATGAGCTGATGTGAGCAAAATCAGTCCTTGTCCTATGACCACCCTTCTGATGATTAGCCTGCTGAACTGAACTAGGCCAGTTCTCATGTGACAGATGCACTTCCCATTCCACTCTGGTAAGACCTCCTATGAGAACAAGCATGACATATGGCTATAATCAGATACTCAAATGAATCATATCTTTTTGGAAGTCCTTTCCAACAATGCAGATCATATAATCTGCATGCTTCCAGTCCATGTCCCCTCATAAGAGTGTAATAGTGGCATCCACCCAACATGCTGGAGGCATTCTTAGCATTTTCCTTATATCACAAGGGTGCTAATGTGATATCTGTCATCTCTCACCTTTGCTCTATTCCCAAAGAATTAAAAAGGAAGAATATGTAGAGGAAAATGAAAAGATTCATGTTAGATGTGATCAGAGTGAAATAAATAACCACTGAAGAAATCTGAAGAACAGTAGTAAAAGATGTCATTGAGGAATGGTATGATAGAAAGAGAACAGGCAGATAACTATAATTCATAACAGTACATGCAAAGTGCACTGTAAGGGTTGAGGGTAGAAGCTACTACTGATGGAAGGAGTCAGGACAAAGTTCCTGGGACAAGAAGTCTTTTAGCTTGTCTTTAATGAATGGGTAGGAATTCAGACAATGAAAAGGGGAGGGCATTCTAAACAAAGTGGATGGAATTCAAGGACTGTTCTTGGCTTCTGGGAACTAGACCTATAAATACCTTGTGTTCAAGAATAGGTGGGCATAGGAAATCTGCATTCAGAGCCCTGTCCCTAACCCTTCTTCCCTTGTGATTTAAAATTTAAGACTTCATGACCAACAAGGGAGTGAATGCTCCATCTACTGTAGGTCTTCAAGCAGGAGTGGGAGAACAACTTGCCATAGATGTTGTGGAGGGAATTTCCATTAGGTACTGTAAAGTGCTCAGAGCTTGGCCAGAAATCCAAGTCACCAACATCAGCCATTGCATCCCAGGCCATCATTAGTCCTTTTTGACTTTTGTCTTGGCACTGGACTTCAATGACTTTGGAAGAGAGAGTTAGGTTGACAACTTTGTTCAACTCTGCCTCACTTAAATCCAATTCATGCATGAATCAAGATGTTGCCAGTGATGGCATTCATTCTTTTTGAAAACAAAAGAAAAGCAACAACAAGATGTTCAAGTACAAGTTGTGCTGAAGCTCCTGAGAGACCATTCCAACTCTGAGATTCTAGGATCCTAAGATTCAGTATTTGTCTTATTTCCACAGCTGAATTTTAAACTGTTGTATAATAGGAAAGATACCTGCATTTGGAGTTAGGAGACTCAGATTGATTCTGGACTTTGTGGTTTTGTATCTGTGTGATTTAGATGTTAATTTGCTTTATTAGCCTCAGTTTCTCCATTTATAAAATAAGAGTTGGATTAGATGTTTTTAAAGATCCTTTCTTGCTCAAATGTTCTATTAATCTGAGTTCCTGAAGGTGAATAGGATTCCTGAATAGAATCCTGAATAGGATTAAGTAGGATTTTTTGACAAATCAAGGAAATTTACAAGCAAAGTGGCTTAACAAGATGGAGCATCAGACTTGGAGTCAAAAAGACAAGAGTTTAAATCCTACCTTGTTCACTTACTAGCTATGTGACCTTCTTTGGCAAGCCTCTTAATCCTCTCTCAGCCTGTTCCCTTTTCTATAAAATAGGGCTGATTATAGCACCTACCTCATAGCTGGTGAGGTGGCAAGGCACTTCACCCTGTTTGCCTCAGTTTCCTCATCTGTAAAATGAGCTGGAGAAGGAAATGGCAAACCCTTCTAGTATCTTTGCCAAGGAAACACCAAACGGGGTCATGAAGAGTCAGACAGGATTGAAAATGACTAAACAAACAACTCATAGCTATCATGTTGTTGTTGTCATTGTTCCACAGATAAGCCATGAAGGCAAATAACTGTAACACAAAACAGAATGTGAAGAATGTCCAAAATTGGGCACAAAGGAAGCCCTACAGGTCCTCAGAAGAGGCAAAGATTCCTCCGAGTTAGGCAAATCAGGAAAGGGGACTCGGAAGAGTGAGTTGGATTTGGGGAAAGTACCAGTGGTCCAATTTGGCTGGAGCACAGGGTATAGGTTATGACTAGTGGGAGATAAAACTTAAAGGATAAGTGGAGAGATTCTTGAACGCTGGGCTTGAGTTTAGGCTTTATCCTACAAACAATGAGATGCCATTTAAAGTGCACTAATGGGGAAGGGATAAGAAGAGCTATACATTAGAAAGAGAACTCTCATAACTTGTGTGGAAGGGATTAGAGGAGTAGGATCCACAAATAGGGAGACCTGGACCAGTTAGTATGATGTTGTAAAACCATTAATTTGAGGAATTGAGATCTCTTTTTATCGCAAACTCCACTTCAATATTCTACGTGCGCACACGCACACGCACACGCACATGCACACACACACACACACACACACACACACTTCCCACCCCTCAATCCTCCACCAGCATTTTACCAAAATCCAATTTAGGCAAAGTCAAGAGGGTTCACCTATTTGTCTGCACACATCAGGCCTGCCCCAGATTGATACTAAGAAAATGGGAACATGAAATATCCCTGCAATTTTTGGGTGCACTAAGACATACACACTTAAATATTTAGTAGATTATAAATGGCTGAGAGCCTCAGTGTAACTTTTAAATATCCCCTTTTAATCAGATTGGACAGACAAATCATCCCCTGGGGGAGTGTCAGGCAGTAATTGTGGCCAGCATGATGAATGCCTAGGAGTGGATATTTATGACCAAAAGGTATTACTGAAGTTATAATAGTGGAAACAAGGCTTCCACTGATATCATTCCTTTTAGCTTCCACTGATATCATTCCTTTTATTCACAATTAGTATTGTTGAGACTGCAGTGTCAAAAATTCTAAATGGAAGAATGAAGAACAAGTCCTCCCAAATCCAGCATTTTCTCCTTCAATCTTTGCCGTACAGTCTGGCCAGGTTAATATCTACCTTTCTAGTGCTTTTTTTTTCTTTTTGAGATTTGGTCTCCCTCCCCCTGCTGAGACCCAGGGAAAACATGGTAGCCATTCACAGGCCCAATCCCATTGTGTGTCAGATTGGGAGTTTGACCTTTTCTGTTTCCAACTGGAGCTCATTCATCCCTTTTTAGTTGGCTTGCTGGTCCCCTAGACATGGGGAGTTTAGCATACTGATGCAGATCCTAATGTTCAGTCATTTCAGTTCTGTCCAACTCTTCATGACCCCATTTGGGCTTTCCTTGGCAAAAATACTAGAGTGGTTTGCCATTTCCTTTTCTAGCTCATTTTACAGATAGGAAAACTAAGGCTCACAGGGTTAAGTGATTTGCCCAGAATCCCACAGCTAGCAAGTGGCTGAGGCTGGGATTTGAACTCAGATCTTCCTGATTCCAGCCCCAGCACTCTATCTGTTGTCCCACCTAATTGCCCCAGGTGTGGTCAACTGCAGCAGCTAACTCCTGAGCTCAAGGATTCCATCAACCTCAGCTTCAACTTCTCTGGTAACAAAGATAATTTCCCATTACATTCCCGTTTTACACACTTGCCATTCCCATTAGATAGGCCTGGCAGCTGTTCCCCACACAAGTAATACAATCTCTAACCTCCATAACTCTGCGTGAGTGTTCTCCCATGTTTGGAATGAACGCGTTCATCTGTTCCTTAGAGAATTCTGAGCTTTCTTCAAAACAATGTTCAGGTGACACCTCCTACACAAACCTTCCCTGATTCTCTCTAGTCATTAGCACCCTCTCCTCTTTCTTCAAGAGAAATCACTTATCACCTTGTATATTCACAAGTCCAATTCACCTTCTTGTGTTCACATCAAGTTATCTTAGTACAATGTTGAGAACAGGCTCTAGTTCCCTTTCAGTCTTTGTATCCCAAGTGTGTTGTAAAGTGTTTGCTGATTGGAATCACATCATCTCCTGGTTGGAAGGGGCCATGGAGATTCTGCAGTACAATCCTTTTACAATTAGGGAAACTGAGAGCCAGGGAGTTGAAGTGACTTGCCTAGGTCACAAATTCAGTAAGTAGCAGAGCCAAGATTTGAATATAGGACCTCTGGCTTCAGTTCCACCATTCTTACCCCACGACACTCCATTGCCTCTCAAGCAACACAACTTGGATCATGTCACATTCCTGGGTCTAAAGGTCATCAGTTTCTCCCTATTGACTGCTGGATAAAGCCTGATTTTCTCTGTTTGACATTCAAAACTGTCAACAATGGGGTTGTCCCATCTTTCTAGATTTATATCTTTCTACTCTGCCTCCCTCGTTCTGAATTACAAAGATCTGGCAGAGATCTATCCCTCTGCTTAACTCTCTCTCATAGCCTTCAGTCTTTCCCATTCCTGTGGTGCTCACCATACTCAATTCAATTCAACAAGTATTATTTGTTTAATATTTACCAAATGGGGTGGCTAGATGGCACAATAAAGAGAGAACCCGCTCTGGAGTCTAGGACCTGAGTTCAAATCTGACCTCAGACACTTAACACTTACTAGCTGTGTGACCTTGGGCAAGTCACTTAACCCAAGTGCTTTGCATCGCCTCTCCAAAAAAATTTTTTTTACTAATATCCTTTGTTTTTAAATTACCCCCATTTGTCCCACCCAGAGAGTCATCCCTAATGAGATTAAAAAAGAAAAAAAGCAGTCCAGTAAAACCAACCCACATATCAATAATTCTAATAAAATATACATTGCTCTACACCCATAAAATCCCTTACCTTGAGGACCAAATTTGGACATTATAATTACACAGCATTCAACTGCAATCTTTTTTTTTTTATTCTCATTAATATGGTGGTGATTTTATATAGTATTCCTGGTTTTGCTTATTTCATTTTCTCTCAGTTCATATTACTCTGTTCTTCACATCCATAATTTCTTATAACACAGCAACATACTATTCACTTATCAATTGAGGGACAAGTATTTTAAGTGCTTCTTAAGCACCAAGCAATGCACTCTAGGCTGAGAAAACAAAAACAAAGAATAAAACAATATCTACTTGCAACAAGCTTACATTCAAATAAAGAAGGTGACAAGTATTAACAAAAAAATATATATACAGCACCTAAAGTTCATACAAAGTAATTCAATACAAGATAGTTTGGGGAAGAGGGCACTAGCAGAGGAGAGATCAGGGGAGGCCTCACAAAGGTGACAGTGACTGGGCTACATCATAAAGGAAGAGAGGGTCTCCGGGTGGCATAGGTAAGGAGGGAGTGCATTCCAGGCATCCTAAGGAGGACAATGAAAAGACATGGAGACATAAGATAGAGCGTTATGTGTGAGCAATACATGGAAGGTCAGTTTGGCCAGATATAGGAACCTAGAAGTGTGCTATCCAATGAGGCTGGAAGGATAGGTTGGAGCAGATTGTGTAGGGTTTTATAGGCTAACTATGACCTATAGAAACATTCCCCAATAGAAGAACATTTGCTTTACTTCTTTCTATTTGCTACTTTTTTTAAGTGCTGCTATAAGTATGTTGATGTATGTGAGAACTTTATTTCTACTTTTAATCTCCACGGGGTATATGCCAAGCAGTGTTATATCTGGATCAATGGACATGGACAGGTGGTTTAGTTGCTTTCTTAGCCTATTTCTAAATTGCATTCCAGGATAGTAACAACAATTCACAATGCCACCAACAGTGTTTTAGTGCAGCTGTCTTTCCACAATTCCTCCAACATTGGTTATTCCCATCTTTCTCATCCTTGCCACTTTTCTAGGCGAGGTTATAACCTCAGACCAACAAATATTTCTTAATCATCTAGTATGTACTAGGCAGTGGGCTAGGTGATGTTGTTCAGTCATTTTCAGTCCTGTCCAACTCTCTGTGACCCCATTAGGGGTTTTCTTGGCACAGATACTAGGGTGATTTGCCATTTCCTTCTCCAGCTCATTTTATAAGTGAGGAAACAAAGGCAAACAAGGTTAAGTGACTTGTCCAGAGTCACAGAGCTAGTAAGTGTCTAAAGTCAGATTTGAACTCAGGAAGATGAGTTACTTGACTCCAAGCCTGGCAGTCTATCTGCTGTGCCATGTAGCTAGCAGTTAGGCACTAAGGCCACAAAAACAAAAATAAAAGTGTTGCCTTCAGGAACATACATTCTGCTTCAGAAGATACAGGATGTTTATGGTATCTTGTATAGTCTATAGAAAAGCTTCTGGTTTGGGTTTTTGTTTTGTTTTTTGGCCTGGTCTTTCTCTGTCCCACAAGCAATCTCCTTCTAATTGACATCCTTTCCTCCTGCCCAGTAATCCCTTCTTTCCGTCTTACCTATTCCATGGAACTCTCTCTCACACACACACACACACACACACACACACACACACACAAAATATGTGGATACTTGGACCATTCCAGGAAGAAAACTGCCCATATTCTTGATGATTTGTATAGCCCCTCACCTGTGAATTCAAACTCTTCATCCTTCCTCTCAGGCACCTAAGTGACTCTGATCTGGGAATCCACAATGAAAGGAGCTGATCCATGAGCTATCTGGAAGCTTAGACCCAAGAGTCCTTGACCATCACACTCCCTCTTGTGACCATAAACTGAAGATTGTCAGGCTTCCTAGAGACATCCCTGATTATATCCATTTCCTACCCCATTCCAGTCTATCTTGCATATATTATTCCAAGTTTAAGGGATGAGCTCCCCTGGTTTGTAGGTGTTGGCACTGGCCTCCAGGATGAGCTCACGGTACCCTTCCCTTTTTTGTCTTTATCTGCCACTTGCTAGAATGGCTCCAGTTAGGCTGTGTCCTTCCTTGTGGGGCTTTCTCTAAAGCATATAAAATCAAAGGACCTGTTCCTTTCAGCTTTCATGGGAGGTCATGTGATTGGAGAAATAATTTATTCCCCTTTCCTCAGTAGGGCCATGAGAATTAGAGCTGGAAGAGTCCTCAAAGATGATCTAGCCAAACCTCCTCCGGTCATAGATGAAGGAAAGAAGACCCAGACAGAAATAATTTGCTCAAGGTGGCATGAGCAGCATAAAGAAGAATTGGTTTTCTGATGCTAAATCCAATGTTCTTCCCACTCCAACATGGCCTGAGGCTTCGCTTAGTCTTAGCAGTATCATGTGTTGGTTTGTTTAGCAAACCTGCGATTTTATGAGCATAGGTAAACTCCTTCCAATAATGTGTCAAACTGAGGTGCTTGAACCAGAGATTAAAATGTAAATGCGGAAATGTTTAACAAAATAAATAAAATTCAGTATAACATACATAACACTGATTTGTGACTTTCTAGGTCAATATGTATCCCTAATTGCATTGATCCTACTTATCTTCTATTCATCCCTCTCCCCATTTTTTACAGATGAGGAAATCTAGGCTGAAAAAGGTTAAATGAATTGCCCAGTGTTATACAGCTATAAGTGGGGAAGAATTTGGACCCAATTCTTCTTGACTTGCCAAAAAGAGAGGAGGAAGGAAGGGGATGAAGAAGGGAGGAAGAGAAGAAGGCAGGGACGGAGGATGGAAGGAAGGAAGGAAGGAAGGAAGAAAGGAAGAAAGGAAGGAAGGAAGGAAGGAAGGAAGGAAGGAAGGAAGGAAAAGTTATTCTATGTATAGTATTAATCCTGTATGAGATGAGGCAGGTAATTTATTTCTATACACACATGCCCACACACATGCACGGACACTAATAGTGAATAAAGGAGACCCACAAGGGAACATCCACCAAAAGAAAAATAGATTCAGAGACCTAAGGTACAACTACTAATATAATCTGAAAGACTGTATTTAAGCTTCACCAGAATGTAAAGCAGTTTTCAGGTCTGCCAATTAGGCATTTCACCGCTGCTCTGTCCAAATATCTCCTCATACATGTCTGTTATTAAAATGGGCAGGCTCAGGACAACATTTTGTCAGTGAACATCTCCAGAAATATTGATTTAGGGCTCTTCCCTTGCTGCCATTCAGTTTTAACCCAGAATTTCCAGACCTCTTGAACTCACAAGTTTACCCCCAAGCCTGGATGCATCAATCTCTATGTTGGTACTTGTTCACCTAGCACACAGTAAGTGCTTTATCAATGTTAGCTACCTGACCAGGGGATGTCAAAGTCCTAAGAGGCAGCCCCAAGCCAGGCTTAGACTTGGGTAGGTAGTACATGTTCTTTAGATGCCACATGGGCATGAGGATAGCCAGCTCTATTCCCTACACCTCAGTGGAAATCTCTGAGTTACATGATTGCACTTGGAGAGTAAAAGTGAAAAAATGCCAATCAGAAGCTGTTTTTTCTTTTAGCTGATAAAGTGCCTTGTTCCCCTTCTATTCTCAGGGGGTGGGACATCTCAGGTCTTGCCGTATCATAACTAAATGCCAAGTCCTCTCCATACCAGACATCACATGGTCAGAAGCAACAGAGAAGATGATCATTCCCAAAGGCCCAAGAAATAAGTCACCATGTCCCATAAATTTCCTGGAAGTTTCCAGGGAAGCTCCACGTACTCCCTGGAATGCCCCCCTATAAGCCAATTCAATTTCTTTATGCCTGCTTTTTAATGGATGATGAAAGGATGGTTGTGGTAGAGTGACTTACTCACAGTCATACAGGTCTTCTGACTCTCAGATCAGCATGTTTTCCATCATGCCACAATGTGCTAATTTGGCAGTTGGGGAGAGGAGACATGTGATGGAGGTGGAGCTTGTGCAGTAGGGAGCAGGGATCAGAGGTGATGATGTTGCTGCCTGCTGACATCCCCATTACCAGTGCAGCCTCTGCTGGACTGGATTTGCCTTTCTCCTCCAAATACACCAAATGTTTTTGCTGTGTTTAAAAGCAAACTGGAAAGGGGAGGAGTGGGGGAACCACCACCCAAGGAGAAAGTGATTTTGGCATTAAATAAAAGGAATGTTTTTATCCTACAATGAAAACGCTGTGATCTTGGAACACAATTTGCATAAACAGACAGTTTGGTTATAAACAATCTTAACAGTAACTGGTATTTACATATAGAACAACTCAGTCAAAATACAATTAAAGGCCCTGATGGATTGGAGAGTGTCAAAACATTTAAAAGGCTTCAAAACAGCTATTTGATTTACACCTCCTCTATTGGACCAGAAACTCCTCTCTGTTCCTCATGCTCCCGTTTCCAAACAGCCCTCCCCACCCCCTGCTGACAGACCCTTAGCATTCCTACCTAGCACTCACCGGTGCTCAACTGCAGGTGAGAAAGCTCTCTGTTGGAGCAGAGGATGCTGGAGATCCCAGGAGAATGGTTGGAGAGTCAAAGATAAAAGGTAAATCAGGAGGTCTCCCAGTTCAGAATCTTGACTACAGGTAGGACTTCCCAAGCCAATCAATCCTTTTGTTAATGGTCTCCAGGAGGCTTCCTTTAAGAGTATCTATCAATGATTAACAATCCGGCAGCCAGGAAGTCCTTAGGTCTTCTCCTCTGACTTGTGGTTGGCACCCCTCCAATTATTTGGGATGGGTGTCAGCTCAGCTGGGGTAATCATAGAGACAGCTTGAAGGTGAATCTAGAACACAACTTTACCATAACTTAACTCCTCTAATTCTAGGATGGTTTGATGGATCTTGAGCCTGGACCAAGAGAAACACATGATCCCAGAACCATGCAAATACCCAGGAGCACCTCCACACTAACCACAAAGAAGACCCTAGTGTCCCCACATTTTAGAGGCACTACTGTGCTGCTGCCCTAGAGTCACTCACCTGACACCTGTCTTTATTGATACCATGTGCTCCCTTCCTTGAAAAGTCTGGTTTGCTCAAAGAAACAGCTTGGTTTTCTCTGTCTCATTTGCCTAAATACTCTGGCTAAATGGAGTTCTAGGCTATAATGTTGATGCTATTAGACTGCACCTTGTATCTTGCTCCCAGCTGATATATGAATTCCTTCAACACTTTTATCTTCTAGCAACTACTACATGCAATTCCACCTGCTGCATTCACCTTTCTTCCCTTGAGCCCTGCAAGGTGCAGTTCTGATAGCACTAACCTAAATTTCCCAAATTGCAGTCTAGCCCATTTCCTCTACAGAGACAAAGGGCTGGCAGTGTTTACCCAATTCACTATGAGGGTGCAGATTACATCTGGCAAGGCTTGGTACAGTAGAAAAAACACTGGTTTTAGAATGAGATGAGCTGAGTTCTGATCCCATGCTCACTATCTGTATGACTTTGGTTAAATTGTTCTACCTCCCTCAGTCTCAGTTTCTCCATCTGTAAAATGAAAGGGTTGAATCAGATGACTCTGTGTTCCATTCCACCTATAAGTAATATTTCCCCATGGGCCTAAATTTAGTCAAAATGTTGGGGGAGGGTATAGAGAGGGAAGGGAACCAATCTATCTAGGATCAAACTAAGACATAAGACATGTCAATGACTAGAATCTAAGCTTTAACAAGTTCGATCCTATGTTGTTTTTTTTCATCCCAAGAGTTTTCCAGATCTCTCCTCAGAAAGGAGAGCTGTTCCCATCACTGACATTGTGCTAAACAAAGATTAGGTGACCATATGTTGTGGATGAGATTTGTGCTTTAATGTAGGGTCAGACTAAATGATGCTCAAACCCCCCCCCCAACTCTCTAATTCTGCATCCATTCCCATGAGCTTCAAATATACTTCAATGATTTTGTGATCTTATCAAATTCTTTCCTCTTTTCCTAATATTCCCTCTATTTGTACAACTGACTTGGAATGAGTGCACATAGCAACTGTTTTCTGTTCTGTCCAGAAACTCTGATGGTCTTTTCCTCCCAGACTGGTGATATCTTTGTAATGGTGAATTGAGCCATATTTTGTCCCAATTCTTTCCTAGCCTTTTGTCATTAAATGGGTGAGGCCTCAGTTGAACAGATATGAGAAATATTTAATTTGGAAAAGCCCAAGTCACCCACTGAAGCCTGGGCTGTTGCCAGCCATTGCCAGACCTTTGTCTTGCCACTGATCTTCAATGGCTCTGGAGAAGAGAATGAGGCTGATGATTTTGTGCGGCTCTGCTTCACTTAAATTAAATCCCTTATGTGCACAAGTCAAGACATCATCCTCATCATGTCATCAGTCCTTTCTAAGAATGAAGGACAAATAACAACAGATGACAAGTCATCCACAGCTTCTCTAATCCTATGTGATTCTCATTCATGTTCATTCAAAGTGAGCCTACCTCACAGGCCTCACCAGAGTGCTGACAGTTTGTTGCTGTGGATACAGCACTGGACTTAAGAGTCAGAAGATCCAGGTTCAAATCCTTATTTTGCTGCTTACTCGCTGTGTGACCTTGGGCAAGTCACTGAATCTTTCTCAGCCTCAGTTTTCTAATTTATAAATTAAGTGAGTTTAACTAGATGATCCCTAAGGTCCTTCCAGCCATTAATCTATCATTTTTGCCTTTCATGGGCACCACTGCAGTATGTGAGTGTCCTTCTGTTACCCCTTGCTCTTACCATATGGTTGACCCTCCTCTTCCCCATCATACATTTTTCAACTATATTCCTTATGCCACCTCTCATACATAGTTTATCCTTAGAAATATTATATCCCATTTGTGTCCATACTACTTTTGCCTTTCATGCATCTGTCCATTGCCCCTTACTACACGAACAAGAAAATTCCATTATAATTCTGAATTTATGGACATGCGCAGACAATGGTTACAAAAAATGAGTCTCTGTTAAGTCATTTTAGTCATGTCTGACTCTTTGTGATCCCCATTTGGGGCTGTCTTGGCAAAGATACTGGAGTTGTTTACCATGTATTTCTCCAACTTATTTTATAGATGAAGAAACTGAGGCAAACAGGGTTAAGTGACTCACCCAGGGTCACACAGCTACTAAGTGTATAAAGCCAAATTTGAACTCAGGAAGTTCAAATCAGAAGAAAGTTTCTGATTTCCAGCCCAGTGCCCTATCCACTGCACCACCTATTTGCCCCTGTCCCCCTTACTTCCAATACAGGTCCCAGATAATCATAATCAACTGTCACCCTCACCATCCCTACCCCATTCACCCCTAATTCCTCACATACACACACAACCACTCATTTATTTGCCTAGAAAGATTCAGGTCAAAGTTTCTATATCTCTTTCTCTGCCTCTGTCTCTCTGTCTCTGGATCTTCCTCTCTCCTCTTTTCTCTCCCTCTCTCCTCTTTTCTCTCTCTCTCTCCTCTTTTCTCTCTCTCTCTCTCTCTCTCTCTCTCTCTCTCTCTCTCTCTCTCTCTCTCTCCCTTCTTCCCTCTCTCTGTTCCTTTACCTCTGTCTCTGTCTATCTCTTTCTCTTTCTTTTTCCCTTCTCCTCCAGGAAGTTATAAAATATAGGAATCAAAAATTATTTTTCTATGGCTCACAAGCCCTCAGAGAATTTCTCTGGCAAACTATGTAGTACAGTTTTAGAATCTACTTCTCTCTCCTATGCACTCTTCAGGTCCATAGGCCCCTATATCTCTCTCTCTCTCTCTGTCTCTGTCTCTCAACATATATGTGAAAAGACACATTGTGGTGCTTCAAGGGTTAAGCACATTGAGAAGAAAAATGTAAACAAAAGTAAAGAAAATCCTAAGAAATGGAGATTCTGCAAAGGGGCATACCTCTTCAGGAAAGAGAGATGAAGGTAGGGAGGTTTCAACAGCTCTGATCTCAGCAACCTGAACAGTTCCAGCTATCCAGCTTCTGCTCTGCTACTTGTCTGCTGAGCACAGTCCTTGTCCTGTAAGCTGGCAATAAACATTGCATGGTTGGCACAGCCACTTTATAATTCCCTGGGATGCTCCTCTCAGTCCCTGGTGCAGCTGCCAGATGCTGCAATGGCCCTTCATATGCCTGTCTGAGTATGTACACACGCATTCTTGTGCTAGTGTGCTTGCTCTTCCCAGGACCCAGTTTTTCTCTATATGCTTTCTGCCCCACCTCTCCCTTAAAGAAGGGAAGAGAGCTAGTCAAAGTTTTGTCCCAATCACTGTATCGTATGGGCAAATTTCCTGAGAGTCAAGGGGGGAATGCTATGGCAACTTCCATCCTGCCCAATAGGACATGTCCAACATTTATATCTCCTTGGATTCTACCTCAAAGGATTCTTTAAAGATTGATATAATTACATATGTACATATGTATATATACATATATTCATCTATATACGTGTGTAATCATGTATATGTGCATATATTATATATGTATATAGATATATAGATGTAGATGTGGACATGGACGAGGACGTGGACGTGGATGTGGATGTGAATGTAGATACAGATACAGATACAGATATAGATATGGATACATAAGTGTATAGATGTCTATGTGTTGCCCTTTGCACATTCTCTGATTCCCCAAATTCTAGCCATCACTTAAGGTTCAACTCAAGCCCCATAAAGATATTCCACCTTTCCAGTCTTTCCTTACATTATTCTCCTCCAACCAAACTAGACTTCAGCTTCTACCCTCAGTATATTCTGCCCTGATCTCCAAGATCTTGAAACAACTTCCTATACCTGAAATGGTTTTTGTCTTTCGTTTTCATCTCTTCCTGATTAAATCCTACCCATCCTTTAAGGACAAGAATATATGTATATGTGTAAACATGTAATTCTATGTACACATATGGACTATACATATATACAAATATACATCCCCTCTTTGTGAAGTTTTCTTGGATCCCTCCAGGGCAATAATGACCTGTTCCCCCATCAGACCTAGGAAAGGACTTAACTGACACTTCTCTGATACATTTACACACCATTTTATATTAGAATGATTTGTGAATGTGTCTTATCCTCCCAGTAGACTGTAAGCAGCAGGAGGACAGGGACCAGGACTCATTTATCTTGGTATCTCCACCAGTGCCCAGAAAAGTTCTCTATATCAAAGAGAGCAAATAAAACTTTGTCATATTTTGCTGAACCATAAGTAGAGATCTGGATTTAAGTTTTAGTTCCCCCAGTTGTGACCTTGGTCTAGTCTCTTCAGCCCTTGAGCTCCAGTTTTTTCCCCTGTTAGCTCCTATTTATACAGGATTCTAAAACAGTTGCCTTATGTGTAACACTTGCCCTGTGAGGCAAGTGGGATGAGGGATGTAGGAGGGATAGCAAAATTATGTTTTGCATGACTTCCCAAGTATAATGGCTTACCATTTCTTGCCTTAGGGTAGAGGAGTGGCAAAAGGAAGGAGAGAATTTGGAACTAAAAATAAAAACCATTTTCAAAGGGAAGAATTGTTATTTTTCCCTGTTTTATAGGTTAGGATATGAAGAAGAAGTGATTTGTCCAAGAGCTCATAGCTTTAAGTGATAATATTAAGACTTCTCTCATCTCCTAAGTTCACAATCAGTGTGTTTTCCACTACCCAAGACAGAGATAACACTAATTGTACTGACTGCCTCACAGAAATGTCATGAGGAGAAAAGGAAATAAGGTTTGTAAAGTGCCAGAGAAAACGTGTTAGTCATGCTCGTTCTCTAATCTTTCCTTGTGAACCAATCAGATCAACGAAATGACCTAGTAGGTAAGTAAATGAGCTCAGGACGCTGATGATTCAACAGGAGAAAAAAAACCTACTGTAGATTTTAGACCAGTTCTCAGAAACCATAACAAATAGCCAGGATCACATTTGAGCAAAGCATAGAGTAAGTCCTTGAGGGAAAGGATGATTTCTCTTTTGTCTATCTCCAGAGTCTGAGAGGCAGAATGTAGGGATGGAATTGGAGGCAGGAAGAATTGGGTCTAAGTCCTAGCTGTCTGACCATGAACAAGTAACAACCTCTCAGAGTCCTTTCCCAACCACCCCCAACCCAGGAAACTCTCTGTGATTATAATTACAAATGGAAAAGAGATCTGCATTAATAGGGGGGCGTTATTCCCACACAGATATTTCCCCATATAGACAAAATCAAAAATCTAGATTTCTCCCTCACAAAAATCCACCTTAAACCCTCAACTTCTAGCACAATACCTTGCATATGGATGATTCTCAACATATATTTGTTGAATTGAACTGAAATTAAGTATATCTCCTCGAAAAGACTGTCAAGGGCAGGGAACCCCTTCTTGCTCTTCTGTTGCATTCCTCATATAGTATGTAGCAAAGCACTGAACATACCATGGAGCTTCATGAATGCTTACTGGCTTGATGGCCTGACTTAGAAGACAAGGATAGCACATTATAACCTTTCTATGCAAGAGGTGGGATAGAGGGGAGGAAAGAGAGAGAGAGAGAGAGAGAGAGAGAGAGAGAGAGAGAGAGAGAGAGAGAGAGAGAGAGAGAGAAAGAGAGAGAGAGAGAGAGAGAGAGAGAGATTCCATATAAAATGGACTCTTCAGGGAGAAAATTTAACTTACAAAATCACTGAGTCATCATAATAGCAAGTTACTACTACAGAATTTTATCAAGAAAGAGACATTAGAGATCATTGAGTTCAAGATTTGTGTATTACAGAATAGGGAACAAGCACAAGAAATGACCGCCCAATGTCATTTGGACAGCATCTGGATGTGCTTAGGGTCACCAGTTTCCCTGAAGGGAATTCGTAGGCCCTTCATCAAACATGTGAAGGACTAGAGATGGCCTGAGATATCTCATACAACTCTCTGGTATAGAAGATAAACCAAATGAGGCCCAGAGTGAGGGAATAACCTACCCAAGTACATACAAAGACTCAGTCATAAATTTGAGATTAGAACCTGTCTCCTAATCTTAGTCCAATTCTCTTCCCACCAGGTCTAGTCACAGTCAAGTAATGAATAAGTAATAAGAGGGTCTACTCTAATAAGGATTGGTTTCTGGAAAGGGAGGGAGCCTTGACTGAAAGCTGTGAAGAAGACAAGCCATCATTAGCCATGATAAAGACACCAAATTAGTTGATAAGATCTCAGGCACAAAAGCTCATGCCCTGTTTTGTATTTCTTATGTACATCTGGAAGTTGTTCCCAAAGACATTTCATATCTTCCTTTCAAGGTCAGCTTTTGGGAAGCCTCCAAAAACTGCATCCTTCTACATATGGCTTAAACTATGGAACTTTATTTATAAACTGCATAATATATCTCAGAGGACAGAAGCTCAGCCTTTCACATTTTATTACCGCTTATCCTCAGTCTCTGCCAGTTGATTTGCCCTGCTTCCTTCAAAGACTCCTTCTGTAGCCTTGAGTTCTCCCTCCCCTGCTAAGGAAGGATTCGAGGAACTCAGTGAAGTGAGATGCTTGTAATTTGTCATAATGTTTGTGAGAGCCCATTCTGAGAGTGCTGGGCACCCAGCCTGAAATACCACTGAGCACAGAAAGCCAGAATGAGAGCATAAGTGATGGGACTGCTGACCAGGACCCGCTGTCACCTTGGCAAAACTCAGTTAGTGTCCCAGCTTCAGGCTTTCCTAGAGTTGGGGAGCTTTGAAAATTTGTCCCTCTGTCAACAGGCTCTGGAAAGAACCTCATTTCATTCATTTTCTGATTCCATAAGGGTTCAAGGTTAGCCAATTCCATAAGGGTACAAGGTTAGCCAATCATACAAGCCTAGAATTAGAAAATCACAGAACAAGACAGTTGGGGAGGCCCTCTGAAGTTACTTGGTCCAATCCTGATTTGAAAAATAATCTGCTTTCTGCTGGGATATTTCAGTGTTGGGAAGATCATGCCACTTGAGGCAGTCTGTACCATTTTGGTAAATTCTAATTGCTATAAGATTTTTCTTTGCAATATCACAGAATCTTCCCTCAGTGCGTTCTGCCTATTGCTTCTAGTTCATTCATTCATTCATTCATTCATTCATTCATTACATAAAAATGTACTACACACTCACTATGTGCAAGGCATTGGGTATACAAAGAAAAGAAAGAAAAGTAATTCCTTTGGTGAAGGAATCCAGGTTCTATGTCCTCTGGGAACATGTAAAATAAGTTTAATCCCTCTTCTGTACGCATCACTTCAAATGCTGAATAGCTGTAATATCTCCCTTAAGTCTTCTCTTCTCCAGGATAACCCTTAGTTCCTTCAAATGACCTTCACACAGAATTATTTCTATTCTTTTCCTCCTTTGGAGTTGCCTAAAATTTGTCTATGTCCTTCCTTAAACGTGGTGCCCAGAACTAAAAAAAAAAATTATAATCTAGACCTGAGTTGACCAGGACAGAACATCTATCACTTTTCTTCCTATGCAGGATATGATTAACATTAACTTTTTTCCTCTCTTGTCACATCGTTGACTCATTGAGCTTGCATTCAGCTAATGTTTCCATATATTTTTTCATACATTTCTTCAATCACTTAATTTTCATTTTAAAAACATTTATTAAGCATCGGTGTGTTCAGAGCACTGTGCTAGACTTGGGGGAGAGATAACATTTAGAAACAATACTAGAAAAGGCAACACTAGATAAGAAACAAACACAAATGATTAGAACACAGGAGTATGTTAGAAAAGTACAAAAAGCAAGTGTTCTTGGCCTGGAGAGGGAATGCTACAACAAATAAAAATGACTAGAAAGGTCTCCCTTTTACTCCAAGATCATATATAAAATCTTACCTTTGGCTTCTAATGTCCTTCATAACCTGGTCCCTTCCTACCTTTCCATTCTCATTATGCCTTGCTACTCTCCCCCTACTCTTCAATCCAGTGACATTGGTTGGTCTCCTTGCTGTTCCTCACACTTTACATTCCGTCTCTGAGTCCAGGCATTTGCATTGGCTGGCCCCATCCTTGCAATGCTCTCCTTCTTCATCTTTATCTCCTGACTTCTCCAGCTTCATTCAATCCCAGATAAAATCTCACCTTTTGCAAGAAGCCTTTCCAGATTCACTTTAATTCTAGTACCTTCCCTATAATATTATTTCCAATGCATGTATATATGTATACAAATGTGTGTATCTTGTTTGTATATAGATGTCTGTATATTATCTCCCCTATTACATTATAAATTTTTAAGGGCAGGAACTGTTTTGCTTTTCTTCACATCCCCAGGACTTAATGCAGTGTCTGGTATACAGTAAGTGCTTAATAAATGCTTGTTGCCATCTTCCTGATGAAGTTGACATTTGAGGTGAGTTATTGTATAATCATATAGATGGAAACAGCGAGGTACAGTAAAGAAAGTTGTAGATTTGATATAAGGAAGGCTTGGGTTCAAGTCTAGCTCCAAGTACTAACTAGCTACATGCCTTTGGGAAAGCAAATTAATATCTCTTGTCTCTAGTTTCTTCATTTGTAAAATGGAAGGTTTGCATTTGATGAGCCCTAACGTCCCTTCTGGCTATAATCTATGATCTTATAATTATGCCTCCTTCATTCTGTATTTGTATAGGTCATTTTTTTTGAAGCCAGATCTACCATTTACATTATCCTTATTGAGTTTTATATGATTAGATTTAACACTGGGACATCATCAGAGAGAAGTATGACTGGAAAAGTAGGTGATTAGTTGAGATCAAGGGATAACTGAAGGATAACCCATGTGCTCCATTGTTATCCTCAATGTCAAGAGATCTGGAGGGAAGCCCTTACTGTACTGAGTGGATCCCCAGAAGAAGATTAATGGAAAGACATGGTACCCACAGGATGAAGGGGCATCAAGGAAATCACATAGCCATGAAGGTAACATGTTTCAAATGTCTAAATTGAAGGTTGGTAAGGAACGTGGAAGTCATCTAGCCCAACACTTGTTATTTTCAGATGATAGAAATAGGGCCCAAAGAGATTAAAAGATGTTGCCAACAATATAGAATTGTTCTGAGAGTTACTAAAATGTTCCTACCCTCAGAAACCCCATTACTAAGCATAAAAAGACTCCATATGCTCCAAAATATTTGTAGTTGCATTAGTATCAATGGACTGGAAACAATGAAGTCCATAGACTGGAGAATGGTTGGGCAAGTTGTGGCATCTGAGGATGCTATAAAAACAATATATAAACTATAAACACATAAAATACATAGACATTATACCAAGAAGGATGAGAAGACTTGCATGAACTGATACGAAGTGAAGAAAGAAGAGCAAGGAAAAATATAGACAAGCACTACAATAATGTAAATGGGGAAAACAGCAAAAAAAAAAATCTAATACTTAATTCTGTGAAATTGTAATGGCTGAGCTTGATCCCAAAGAAAATCTATGAGGTATCACATTAGATATGGAACACAGCATATGTGGCATCAGACTTTTTGAGTATTTTGGTTAGTTTTATCAATTTTCCCCCTGGGAGAGGGTAAAGGTGAGGATATATGTGAAAACATAAAGGAAAATATAAATCAATAAAACATTACTTTAGCAAAAGACTTGCCCAAGGGCACATAGAAAATAAGCAACAGAGCCACAATTTGAATCCAAGCTCTTGGACTTACACAGAACTTTGAGATTTATGAAGTGATTTTCTCATAGCAAGTAAGTTGTATAGTATGGTTATCCAAACCTCAAAGAAGAGGTTGAGAAAAGGGACCTGATGGGCTCATAGTCACATAGCTAATAAGGACAAGAGTTGAAACTCAAATCCAACTCTTTTGGCACTAAATCTAGTGCTGTTTCTACTATATCACGGGTAATCCCTGAATTCTTATAAGGACTTGTTTGCACTATTTATATGGCATTGAGCACGTTACTGAAACATTGTGCTTCATTTTGGAACAGGTAGTGCCAGAATTTCTGCTTAATTTATTAATAAATGGAACAGTGGGGTCAAACATATGACACCTGAATGCACTGCTGGTGCAATAACTGCCAAGTAAAGCAAACCTGGATTAAAGTACAAATGGAAGATATTTAACAAAATAAAAATATAACACAACATAGATAATGTGAATATGTGCTTTTCTAAATAAATACTCATCTTGCAAGGATCTTTATACAAAGTTTAATGACCCTATTCCCCTTTCTATTTGAGTCTGACACCACTGTAAATCGAGAAGACTACAATGAAGATGACCCAACTGACCAGCCAGGTGTGTACAATGAAACAGCCATGCCTATGAGTTGACCTATGTGATCAAGCCCCTAAATGACACTCAAAGCTAGAGCCTCATCAGTTTATGAAAATAACCAATCTTTGTCAGCTTTGGTTTTCTCCCTCATTGCTTTCCAGGGTTTTTATCTCAGGTTATGATTTAAACCTGCCATTATCCATATTGAAGATCCATATTGATCGCCTTCCAATTTTCATTGCATTGGTTTTATTTGTTCAATTAAAAATATGTAACCAAATATGTTCCATATTGCAAAGGTTGGTTATGAGATACTTTATAGTAGTTTCCTTTTAGATATAATTGGGACTAGATGGTCATTTCAGTACCTTTCAAAACTCAGTTTTGGTGATTCTGTGATTCTATCAAGTTCTGATACATAACTAGCTTAGTTCATGCCCTCATTCCCTCGGGATTTTGAGCTATTTTCCTACTTTACATGCTCACCCAAAAGCATGATTCATTCATACTAGATTAAATGTATTATTTAATACATGGAAAATGCAATTAACAATGATGACTTTGAAGCTCTAGAAAACTGGAAATCTCAATTCTCTGCATCCATTCCTCTATGTCCAAAGGTGTGTTCCAGGGGATAGCCAAAGACTACATTGGCAAGTAATTCCTATACCCCACTCTCTAAGCATTTTGATCTCAAAGGTTGTGTGCAAAGGAGTCTTTGATCAAAGTAGGCTTGATACATTTATGTCTCACCATCCACATGGATTTATCTAGATACTCACTGACTTTTCAAGGACCTTTCAATGTCCTTCTAGTTGTCAGTTAGTTGAAACTGCTGCGTCTCATAGGTTGCTCTCCTCTGGTGTCTTCCCTGCAAAGCATGGTTACTCTAATTTTTTTTTCCTGCCCATAGTGTGAGAATGATCTTAGGCAACTGTTTTCACATTAAATTACCCAGGCAATCCTCAAGAGCATTCCTTGATTTTCTAGGGAGCCAAGATGTGGGAGGAAAAATGTAGAGGAAAAGAAAGAAAACACAGTCAAGTGGAAATCATACAATGTCATTATTAATTATCTTTACATTCATTTTTTTCATATGTATATGTCCTATCACTCCACTGAGACTTTAGCTGCTCTTGGAAAATAAGTCATATTCTAAAGCTCTATATCTCCCCCAAAGGGATGTCCCTGTAGTAGATGTTCAGTAATTATTTACAGCATTGATATTAACAATGGTGCTGATGCTATTGACAATTAGGATAACACTGGATTATGGCAAATATTATGTTGCTGACTATGATTTTGATCAACATGGTGAAGGTGACAATATGTTGATGGTGACAATGATTATGTTTATGATGATGTATGGTGGTGTCTTTATATCTAATGTGGATGCCCCATATATCCTTCTCATCAGTGTCTTTATATTACACATAAAGTTGACATAAATATCACAGAAATTTGGTGGGATGTGACTTGTGTCTTAAAGATGACTTTGGAATGGTATACCTTGTTCTAAAGAAATAGGTACAATAAATAAAGATAGCAATGAATATTAGGCAGATATATTAATGTCAGAAAACTCATGAACACAAGAGGAAAAGCATTTGGGTAAAAGCTTAGTAAATGGTATTGGGTAAAACAAGTGACATTATATTCAGTGTTATAGTACAGACCATCAGGCAAGAAGGAGGAAATAGATGATATGTATAGGAAATATAGATCACAAAGATGTCATATAAAAACACATTAAAATAGTAATGGGGAGCTTATACTATCCAGATAACATTCTTTAGTTCTCTATAGCTCAAAAGTAGAGCAACTGAGAAATTCTTGAATTTCTTCAAAGAGAAGTTGACTTTCTGGACAGACACTGACCAATTAGGAAAAATGTGTTCTTGAAGTAAAGTAATGGTGTTCTTGGAGAAATTAACTACTATATTATAGGGTTTATGATAGATAAGCAAGAGAAGGAAATCCCAGGTATAGTCCAACATATAACCTAGATTTTAGTAAAGCAGATTTCAAAGAATTTAGGAAAAAGAAATGTAACTTCTCTGAAACAGTCTTTATGTTCTCTGTATTTCATTGCCTTCCCTTGTATTTTCCATGTCACAAATGCCAAAGAGAGACAAAAGTATGGAGAGGAAGGCTATGTGGGGATTACACTGGATGATTGCTAGAGGTCAAACTGATTATATTTTCTGGATTGTGGTTTGGGGTGGTAGTCCTGGGGTATGTGACCAGTGAGCCAGAGCTTGTGGGGGCTGTAGAGAGGGCACCTTCCTAATAGCTCCAACAGCTGCGAAAACCTCAGTAATTTGGGACAAACCTCTCTCCATTCTGGAAGCAGAGTTCTACCATGGTAAAGAGCTCAAGGGTCAAGTAACTGGCTGTCAATATAAGCAAGCACAGGAAGTACAAACAGACAATAAAATGCTTTTATGGGGACAAAAAGGACCAAGACATGGAGCAGGAGGAAGACAGCAAAGTCAGAACACCTGCATCAAAAGCTTCCAAGGAGGTGGAGGATTTTCAAGCATTCCTGAGGAAAAAACCAGAGCTGAATAGAAAATTTGACATTCAAACACAAGAAGCATGAGAAGGTAAACATGGAAAAGAATTCATAAGGAACTTACCTAAGTTGAACTATTTACATGCCAACACTGAAAAATGATGATTTTTAACTTATGAAACTTTTCTCAGTATGAGGATAAATGAAGGGAATATAAATGTATATATGTATACATACACATATGTCTATATAGGAGAGTTTATATGCATATGAATACATATGTGAGTGTGTGTGTATATATGTACATAGACAGAGGGCACAGGATCAATTGAATATGAAGGAGTGATATTTTAAAAGGTGAAATTGAGAGGTGGGAGAGGAATAGAATGAGAGGAAACAAGGAGAGACAGAATGGCGTTAATCATCTCATATAGAAGAGGCAAGGGATAACTGTTACAATGGAGGGGAAGAACAGGAAGGCAAAAGGGAATGGGTCAACCTTATTCTCATTGACGTTGGCTTAGGGAAGTAATGATATACACTCTAAATTGGGTATCTTGCCCTACAGGAGAGTAGGGGAGATGGGGATAAAAGGGGCATGATGGAGGGGACAGCAAGTTGTGGGGGGAGGGTTGTTAGATGCACACACTTCTGTAAAGTGATAGGGACAAAGTAGAGAATAGAACAAGTGTGAGTGGGATAGGAAGAGGGAAACATAG
Organism: Pseudocheirus occidentalis; assembly: GCA_028646575.1. Lineage (NCBI taxonomy): Eukaryota > Metazoa > Chordata > Mammalia > Diprotodontia > Pseudocheiridae > Pseudocheirus > Pseudocheirus occidentalis. The sequence continues at coordinate 98,020,352 of CM053599.1, forward strand.
TCATTCTTTCACAATATGTCCATTGTGGAAACGTTCTGCATAACTACACATGTAGGGCCTGTATTGAATTGCTTGTCTTTCCAGTGGGGATGGGTGATGAGGCAGGAAGGGGAAGAATCTAGAATTTAAAGTTCTAAAATCAAATGTTAAAAATAGATATATGTATGTATATATTTATTATTGTTTTTTTACATGAAATTGGGTAATATGATATAAAGGCACTGGGGTAGGGAGATCCATCTTGCCCTACCTGAAAGTCAGAGGGGTGATGAGGGAGGATATAGGAGAGAGCAATTTGGGGAGGGGATATACAGTGGGATCACTGTTTTGGGGTGGTGGGTGGGGGAAAGATGGGGAGAAAATGTATAATTCAAAATCTCATGGAAATGAATGATGTAAATTAAAAATTGTTTATACAAAAGTTGACAACAAAAAAGAAATTATCAAGGAAAATTGCCCTGATGTTCTAGAACCAGAAGACAAAATAAGTTGAAATAATTCACTGATCAGCTCTTGAAAAAGATCCCCAAAAGAAAACTCCTAGGAATATTATAGCCAATTTCCAGAGTTCCCAGGTCAAGGAGAAAATACTGCAAGCATTCAAGAAGAAACAATTTGAGTATTGTGGAAACACAATCAAGATAACACAAGATCTAGCAGCTTCTACATTAAGGGATCTAAGAGCTTGGAATATGATATTCTGGAGCTCAAAGGAGCTAGGATTAAAACCAAGAATCACCTACCCATCAAAACTGAGTATTATAATGCTTTAGGGGAAAATATGGTCATTCAATGAAATAGAGGATTTTCAAGTATTCTTGATGAAAAAACCAGAGCTGAACAGAAAATTCAATTTTCAAATACAAGAAGCAAGAGATGCACGAGAAGGTAAACAGGAAAAAGAAATCGTAAGGAATGTATTAAAGTTGAACTATTCACATTCCTACATGGGAAAATGATAGTTGTAAATCATAAGACTTTTCTCAATATGAGGATAGTTGAAGGGAATATATGTGCATATATGTATACATACATATATATGTATGTAAAGGAGGGTGCATGTGTATATTAATATATATGTGAGTGTGGGCATATGTATATTCACGTATACATAGACAGAAGGCACAGGATCAGTTGAATAGGAAGGGATGATATCAAAAAAATAAAATTAAGAGGTGAAAGAGGAATTTATTGGGAGAAGGAGAAAGGGAGAGGTAGATTAGGGGTAAACATCTCATATAAAAGAGGCTAGAGAAAACTGTTACAATGGAGGGGAAGAGCAGGAAGGTGAAAGGGAATGGGACAACCTGATTCTCATTGAATTTGGCTAAGGAGGGAATAACATACATATTCAAGTTTGTATCTTACACTACAGGAAAATGGGGGGGGGGAGGGGATAAGAGGGAACATGATAGAAAGGAGGGCAGATTAGGGGAGAAGGTAGTTAAAAGCAAACATTTTTGAAAAGGGACAGAGTTAGAGGAGAAAATTAGAATAAGTGGGGGATGGGACAGGATGGAGGGAAATATAGTTAGTCTTTCACAATATAAAAATTATGGAAATTATTTGGGTAACTACACACGTACAACATATAATGAACTGTTTATCTTCCCAGTGGGGGTGGGTGAGGAGGGAAGAAGGGGAAAAAATCTGGTACTCAAAGTTCTAAAAACAAATGTTTTAAAAAAAAATATTTGTTACATGCAACTGGGAAATAAGGTATACAGGCCCTGGGGTTTAGAAATCCATCTTGCCCTACTAGAAAGTTAAGGGGTTATGGGGGAGGATATAAGAGAGAATAGATTGAGGGAAGTGGTATTCAGTAGGCTTGTTATTGTGAGGTAGGGAAAGACGGGGAGAAAAATTGTAACTCAAAATTTTGTGGGAATGAATGTTGAAAATTAAATAAATAATTTTTTTTAAAAAAACAGAGCTTATTAACCACAAAAAAAGATTGAAAATTCTTGGTAGCACTAATCTACCAAAGGAGAGGCTTAGGATGAATCTGTTCCCCTACTGTACTCCTTCCCTTCCCCCCAGAACAAATATATAGGATATAGCATAGAAGGTACAGAGAATTAGAAATTCAGACTCTGCCAAAAGTGGCAGTGACTCAAGCTGTTTCAGATGTTAACACGATAACATTATATTTTCAATTTCCTGTTAGTAAGTTCCATTTAGGCAATTCACAGTTATATCAACAGTGCATTAGTGTGTTTGTCTTTCCACAATCCCTCCACACTAAAACACAGTTGGTGGTGCTGTGAATTGGTCCGAACATTCTGAAAAGGAATTTGGAATGTTGCTAAAAAAGTGACTAAAATATCCATACCCTTTGATCTAGGAAGTAAATACTGTGCATATACCTCAAAAAAGTCAGTGATTAAAAGAAAGGTCCTATATACACCAAAGGAAGCTAGGTGGTGCAGTGGATTGAGTGTTGGACAAATCCGGTCTCAGACACTTACTAGCTGTGTGACTCTGGACGAGCCACTTAACTCTGCTTGCCTCAGTTTACTCCTCTGTAAAATGAGCTGGAGAAGAAAACGGCAAACCACTCCATATCTCTATCAAGAAAACTCCAACTAGAATCACAAAGAGGTGGACATGACTGAAAACAGCTGAATAACAATATATACACCAAAATACCGATTTTATAGTAGCAAAGAACTGGAAATAAATTAAATGCCCATCAACTGTGGAAAGGCTAAATAAGCTGTGACATATTGATGTGATGGAATATTACTGCATCATAAAAATGGCAAATATGATGAATTCAGAGAAATATGGGAAGACATATCAACTGATGCAAAGTGAAATTAGAAGAATCAGTAAAACAACATACCCAAGGAGAGCAATGATTTTTGTCAAGTGAAAAGAACAAAGCAATTAAAACCTAAGGCTTTGAAATGATAATGATTAAGAATGGCCCCTGAAAAGAGATATAAGAATGAACCGCCCTCCCTTCTTTGTAAAATCACAGAAAGCTACAGAAACTAAACTTGGTTGATGTGTTGGTTAGTTTTGCTAAGCTGATTTTTTTTTCTCTTTTATTCTTTCTTTATATTAAAAGATGGCTTTCTGGAAGGGGCAGGGAGTAGATAAATATAAAGAAATTAGAATTAATGTAAAAACAAAATATAGCAATGAAAATTTTAAAAACTTTAAAATTTCCATTCAGCCTATATGCTGAGCAAGTTCTATGGTGCTTTATTGAGAAGAGTTGTAGTATCCAAGTAGGTAAGGTCATATGATAAGTTATAAATTATTTTGGAGAAAAATAATCTATAACCCTGGAATCAAAATGTAGATCCTGGGAAACTAGGCATAAGGCTAAAGACTGCACATACCCAGCTGGAAGACAGCTTATCAAGCTTGGAAAACCAACCACTTGGTGACTTGCACTTCTACCACAGCCCACAACAGCCCTCTATGCTATCTATACCCTCTAGGATAAAGAATTCTCTTCCACTGGGATCTAAATTTCCCCCAGCATGGTACAGGGGCTGTAGCATTTCGTATGTGTCCTGGGCATGTTATCATGTGAGATAAGTGTTCAAGGTCAGATAAAATGCTCTCATGACTTAACATTCTATGGGCAGCATCAGCCCAGGGATGGATGGGCAGTTCTCAAGACATTCTTATGACACAAACAATTTCAGTGAGGAAGAAAATGGGGAGCTCTCTCCAGAGACCAGTGTGGATCCACAAGAAACTTATCAACCACCTCAGATTTTAAAATGACATGTAGAGAAGATGCAAGCAAAGGCAAGTAATAGACAATGAATACAAAACAGTAACAGCGCTGGGAGATTGGTGTTAGGAACTACAGAGCCGGAAATGAGCTGAGGCTGGCAAAAAACGCCGAGGATAACAAAAGGGCTTTTTCTGCCACGTTGGGGGTGAGAGCAAGATCAAAGAGAAGAGAGAAACGAGAGGATAATCATGATAGCTGTCATTTATTTGGCATTTTAAGTTTAACAAAGACTGTTTACACACTTTATCTTATTATTTGATACTCATGGTAGCCCAGTGAGACAGTATGCCAGGCACTGTTACCTCCAGATAGGAAACTGAGGCTCATTTAAATCATTTACCTATGATAACACAGCTAGTAAGTGTAAGAAGGGGGATTAAAATATAGATCTTTTATGAGGGGGGGGGGCTAGGTGGTTCAGGGATAGAGTGCTGGCCCTGGAGTCAGGAGGATCTGGGTTCAAATTTGACCTCAGACACTAGCTGTGTGACCCTGGGCAAGTCACTTAACTCTTTTTGCCTCAGTTTCTCTTCTGTAAAATGGTCTAGAGAAGAAAATGGCAAACCACTCCAGTATCTTTGCCAAACAAACAAAAACCAACAACCCAAATGGTGTCACGACAAGTCAGACACAACTGAGACAACGGAACAACAACTCTTAGGACGCCAGGTTCAATATTCTTTCCACTGTCACACACTATTAATAGTAGAAGATGAAGAAAAAGCAGAACTATTACACTCTGGGTTTGCTTCTGTTCCCTCTACCTTCTTCTGACTACAGAGAATAGAACAAAATGGTCAGCTTGGAATTGAATGCCAAGATATATGGTTAGGAGGGCATCTAATTCTCCTCAACTGGTTCAAGTCACCAAGTCCAAGCGACCTCCATACATTCCATAGTATGGGGGAAAACTGGTAGATATTAGTGTTGCATCATCATCAATGATCTTTGAAAATTTTTGAGAATCAGAAAACTGATGAAAGGAAATAGACAAATGTGGCCCCTATTTTTGAAACAAAAAGGAAGAGGACAGGTGGAATATAGATATAGATCACATATATTATACGTAATATATATTAGAACTTTAGTGGGCAGCTTCTGGGACCCCAGAGAATCCCCCTGCCTTGCTTTTAATTTTCTTGCCCACGGCTTTTACTTTCCTGGACCACCTTGGAGACTCTTTTGACTTGGTATTGAATCGTTTTATTAAAGGCAATGTTTATTTGAACCCTCGGGCTTTGAGTGATTCATTGCATCAGATATGGAGCTGTGATAAAATATTTGTAGATATTCTAAATATTATTTCCATCACATAAATAAGGAAACTCAAGTTAACTGGAGGTTATTTGCCCACTGTCACACAATTAATGTCAGAGATAGGTTTAGAAAGCAGGTCTCCTCTGACCCCAAAAAACTTCTCTTTACATTATACCATACTACCTATTGGTAGAGGGAATGCTTATTAAATTTACCAACTCTTCAAAGCTGACTAGGCTAGCTAGCTTATGAACTGAGTCAGGATCCAAAATGGTGCTAAAGGCTTGAATAATGGCTTTATTGTAATTAGAAAGAATTTAAGAAGGTTAAATGTAAAGTCTGATGCTTAAGTCCAAGAAATAAACTACCTAAGTGTAGGATAAGAGACTCGTGGCTAGACATTAGCTTATGTGGAAAAGATTCTGCATTCTTGTTTTCATTCAGTGGCAATTTGTAATTAATGGGAGTAGTTTAAAATTCATCTTTACCACTAATATGTGACTAGAGAAATCACTTCACCTCAATTTACTTACCTGTAAAATTAAAGGAAGTTCCATCTGATATTAAAGTCCATGAGCCCACGAGCGCTTGTTGCTGTTGTTCAGTCACTTTTTATTCGTGTCTGAGTCTTTGTGACCCCACTGGGGGTTTTCTGGCAAAGATACTAGAATAGTTTGCCATTTTGTTATCCAACTCATTTTATAGAAGAAGAAACTGAGGCAAACAGATTAAGTGACTTGCTCAGGGTCACACAGCTAGTAAGTGTCTGAGGTCAGATTTGACTTCAGGGTGGCACCCAATCTACCATGCCACCTACCTGTCCTCTACGGGCAAGTAAGATGTGGTCATCCAAAAAGCTAATCCGAGTTTAGCCTGCATTAACAGTAATGAATTGCTCATAAAAGAGCAGGTCATTGTCTTGCTGCTCCCTGCCCAGCTCAGGCCCTCTGTTTATAGCATATTCATTTCTGGGCGCCACCTTTTAGGAAAACCACTGACCTGTTGGGTCATGGATTCAGGAGGAAATGCCTAGGATGGTGAGAGGCCTAGAAAGTCTACCATATGAGACTCATACAATGAAAGTGGGAATGTTTAACATAAGAAAAGCAGTCTTAGGAAGGACAAGATGGATACCCTGTCAGAAAAGGAAAAAGAAGTGATCCGTTTGATGTTGGAGGGCAGAATTAGTGGCATTGGGTGAAAGCTACAGAAAGGATAATTTCAATGCCCTGAAAGGAAAACCTTCCTAAGAGTTAGAGGTGACTAAAAGTGAAAAGGGGAACTGCCTCAGGAAAGAGTGGATTATACCCTCACTGGTCAGTGTTATATAGGGGATGCCTGGCCAGAAACCAGAATGACCTTCTAGGTCCATCCAATCTTAGAGGATTCAGTGACTGTAATTCTTGGATTCGATATTCTCTATTACAAATGCTAAAGCAAGCCCATAAACTCACTCGGTTCAAGGGAAAAATTATATCTTGTTTCTCTACCAAGCATTAATGCTCCAGTGTCTTTCTCCACTATTCAAACCCCACTGCTGTTCGAGTCTTTATTCCCAGGTCAGGGAATGAACTCTTTTCCTTAAGACCTGAGACTGCTTCTCCACCCCTGTGATTTATTACAATGGCACCTCGGGTTGCTCTCTCTCTCTCTTTTCCATTTGTGTGTTTTAAATAATTATTTAAGCTTTATTAGGTATTTATCAAGTAAACTGTCTGCAACTGAAGTTTGTTTATTGTAGCCAGAGGTTTAGGAGGGCGATTTGTATGCATCTCAGACTCGGCATGACAAATCCTCTCTCCGGATGGAAATTATGATATGAACATGATGTTTTATGAGATAATAGAATGAAGCCTCCAAATTCTAGGCTGCGGATGTTTGCTTGGTTTTTTTCCAGTTTTCCTTGGGAAGAAAAATGTAAGTGGTTCTGATGGCTCGATATTAGAAAGGTAAATGGGAAAAGGTATTCTCTGAGGGGGGAGGAGTTCAGAACCAGAACAGATAGATAGTCCAGATTGTGACACCTTTAAATTCACGGACTTCAATGCAATCCAAGTTCAATACCACCAGGCTTCACAGAAGCACACACCTTTACTGAACTTGCTGCCAAAGTCATTTCACTTGAGGAAAGAGGGAGAGGGAGGGGTCCTTCCTGGGATATAGATGGACCTTCTCTCCTGGCTTGGTCCATCTGTATTCTAATTCTGACTCTATCTTCTCCTCAGTGATAGAATAACAATAAAAACAACAGTGATGATGATCACTGACATTTATATGCCTCTTTATGGTTACAAAGCACTTTCACAGTCCACTGCAGCCTTAGTTCACCCCTGGGAGGTGAATAGTACAAGTACTACCATTGCCATTTCATGGATGAGGAAACTGAGTCTCAGAAAGGTTCAATGACATTAAGCCCTGGTCTTCTGACTCCAAGCCCAAGGCTCTATCCAGAAGACATAAAGTGTATATATCATATAATTCAAACAAAAGGAATATTTACTAATAGAATAGAAGAGACACATCATTCTCCCCTGTGACTATTGGGTATTAAGGAAGTAGTATGAACCATGGGGTGCAATAGAGAAGGACAAGAGGAAAACATCACTCAATTCACTACATAGCTATTCTACACTTAATTATTCTTTTAATAAAATAGTCTTTCTGTTATTTCCTAAGTATACTGAATAAATATGGGTATAGCCAAGAAAAATACAGAAAAGGTTTTATATGGACATTGGTTCAAGGCTGATCAGAGCTTTTAGAGACCAAAGAAGATGCAAGGGTCATTTGGTCCAAACTCCTTATTTTCCACAGAAGGAAAGTGCCTCACAGGGAGCAAAAAGCAGAGTCTGGACTTGAATTCATGTCCTCTAACTCCAAATCTAACCCTTCCCAGTGCAATGTGACTGATGGCCAATGGACAAGAAAGGACTTTCACATCTCAGGAGAAAGAATGAATCAGTGTTTACTGAGTACTCAATATGAGACCACATTCTAAGATGCCAATATTCTATGAGAATTCTAAAAATCTGAAATTCTATGCCTAGGAGTCAAAGAAATATAAGTGTCTTTGCGGTATACACAACATTTCGGGGACAACACTATACTGTGAGCAAATTTTTAAAATTTGTTTCTATTTTTATTCTACTTATATATTATATATGCATACATAATATATATGTGCACACATATACATTTTGTAGGCATATTTTAAAATATGTTATCTTAAAATATATTATAAAATGTAATGTGTATTATATTTTATATTTTTATAAAATTGTTGGGTTTTGTTCATTTGTTTTTTGCCTTTCTTTGTATCCCCAGTACTTAGCACATTGCCCGGCATATAGTGAGTTGAAAAATGCTAGCTAACTAACTGCCAATAACTCTGTGAAGTAGATAGTAGAAATATGATTATCCCTATTTTATAGATAGGAACTCTGAGACTCAGAAAATATTAAATCACTTGTTCCAGAGCCTGCTGAGACTTGAACCTGAAGACCAGAGCTCTCCTGCTTTTTACAAAGGTGTCAAAGAGGACAGGGCAGCAACACTCCCAAATGCTGCAGAACCAGATTAAAATGTCTTTGAGAAGGGCGACTAGGTAGCACAGCAAATGCAGCACCGGCCCTGGAGTCAGGAGGACTTGAGTTCAAATCTGACCTCAGAAACTTAACACTTACTATCCGTGTGACCTTGGACAAGTCACTTAATCCCAATAGAAAGCCCTGCTTTCCCCCCTCCAAAAAAAAAAGCAAAATATATATATATATATATTTAAGAAATATTGAATAAAATAAATAAAAATACAATTATCTGAGAGGTTCAGATAATACAATGTGTTCAATACTAGAACACAATTAATGTTAACATGTGGTTTCCTAAGTCAACATGTGTCCCTACAGGGATCCTTACTGTGGATTAGAGGCCCTGTTTATGTTTGAGCTTGGCAGCACTACCCTATACCACATCGACTCCCTAAGAGTCTAAGATTTTGGGGTTCTAGTCAACAAACTGATTTTTAAATTCCTTCCAAGGGATTATAGACTTGTAACTAGAAGAGACCTCAGAGGTTACTTAGTTCAACTTCCTCATTCCTCAGGGGAAGGAGATGAGGTCTTCTAAAGTTAAATGACATGTCCACGTTCATGCAGATAGATGACATTAGAGCTGAAATTTGAATTCTGACTACAGAATCAATACCATTTTCATTGTACCTACTCTGCCTAGGTAGAAGGGATTGTGTAGGAATAATCACTAAAGGGGTGCACTGAAGACAACAATGTCAGTTGTTGAACCCAAGTTCAAGATTTGAACCCGAGTCACAGTACATCCAATCTACTGGCCCCCTGCCTCACCCTGTCCCGATCCCCTGTGTCAAGGCAGGACCCTGAGATGAAGCTCCCTGGAATATCTTCATACTAGTATCTATCCTGATGTCTGTTTTTGATCACGTTTCCTTAGGATGGCTAGCTGAGACAAAGGCGAGGCCAGTTTTACATATCTTCCAAAATTGGTCTCCTCTGGAGGATTGAGAGGCCGGCACATATCCCTTGGCAGGGTAAGCACTGGAGAATGCATCTGTGTCATTCTCCAACCAGCCAGCTGTTATCTGCAGAGACTCAGTCTCTCCCCGACATTTGGCTGCACAAAGAAAGCACAAAACAGTGCCTCTGTTGGGGATGTCTGTCTGCCGCAGACATATGAAATGCGCCATTCCATTAATATTATCCAGAACATATTAAAAGATAACACATGCACCAAGAATCAATGGAGAAATTATCTCCATTGCACAATATATACAAAGGAGAGAAATTTCAGAATCCCTCCAACGAGGCCAGTTATTGTCAAGTCCAACATTCAAGATGATTAATGCACAAGGGAAAACTCGTCCAGATTTCGATTCCAGCAATAATGCACATGGACCATTTTTCCTTTTATGGATTCTTGACACTTAACCTACTCAATGGTTTTTATTTGCATTGATCACATTTTATGGTATGATTAAATTTGTATGGAAGAGAACCAATTAGTTTTGTTTTACACTTATTGAATGCACTTTATAGTCAGACAAATTAACTCTCCACAGTTAGGGTGATTTATCCTATGGCAGCAGCCTTGATGGTGCTGCAGGTTCAGATAATGAGCTGTTAAAGAAGTATCTATCCTGGGAATGGTCTAGTGAGTGGGAAACACTGTTGAGGAGTGGTCATCTGAAAAGAAAGCCCAAATGTGGCCAGCTAAGCTTTTTCCACCTTGTACTCACATTATGGATTTTTTTAAAAAAAGAATTATAATAATGTCTAACATTTATCAAGACTTCATGGTTCGCAAAGCACCCTACATCCATGATCTCATTTCATGCTCACCACAGCCTTGCATGGTAGGTTTTACAAGTATTATTATCTGCATTGAACAGATGAGGAAACCAAGGTGTGGCAGAGTTCAGGACTTGAGATCACACAGCAAAAAGTGACAAAGCCAAGCTCAGAAATCGGGTCTTTGGTGTCCAAATCTAGTTCTCTTTCTGTGCCACAAATCCCACATCTACAACCTCCTTAAAATGAATAAATGAATTTTTAAAAAGAATGAATGAACAAACAAAAAGTACAGTAAGCCCACTTTACTGCCATGCTCTGGAAAAAAGCTTTCAAAAATGGTTTGTCCAAATCAATATATTATTCAGGCTAAGCGAAACTTGACTAAATCCAAATAATAATCCAACTAATCTTGGTATTTAATACTTTAATAAATCCATTATCTCACCAGTGACGGGTATTCCCTCCATACTTTCTTGTCCTTTTATTCATTCATCCCCACCACCACAAAAATCCTCCACAGGAGTTTCATCTAATATACCAGGTGGTTGCTTGGGGTACACAGTAGACAATCCAATATGAAGTAAAACTTCCAGACAATGAGAACCATCCAAAAGTAAAATTGGCTTCCTTGGGAAATAGCGAATTCTGTGTCACTGGAGGTCTTCAAGCAAATGCCAGATGACCATTTGTCAGAGATGCTTTAGAGGAGATTCCTGTTTCAGGAATTTTGAACAAAGTAGGGTTTGGAGTAGTAGAACTCTAAGGTCATTTCTAATTCAGAGATTCTATGATTCTAAGACATTTTCCTCCCTGTAACCTCTCTGCATGGTTGCTCTTTGTTCTTCTTCCCAAGGCCAAGAAGAATGAATCTAATCCCTCTTTCACAGAAGATTCCTTTAATACTTGGAAGCAGCAATGCTCTTCCATTTCCTTTTCAGGGACTTCCTAAGGGAATTTCTTTTCACACAGTAAATCCAATTCAGCAATCAATTATTGGGCACATATTATTAACAAGATTTTGCCTTAGGTCTAGAAATATAAAAAGCAAAAACAATCCCTTCCCATACTCCCATGGAGCTTATAAACCACTGAAGATTCAACATATGCCCCATATTAATAAATATATGGTCATTTGACGAGTGGGACACTGTTAACAACTGGGACCATCAGAGAAGAGATCATCACTGGGGCTGAGCCTTAAAGGAAAATATATATATTTTTGTAAAGCAAAGATGAGGAGGGGGTGAATTTTTAGCATGACCACACCCCAAAGGAACCATACTACCTCTTCTTTGCCCTCCTCTTGTCCTCACCATGACTAAAGCAGCATCACTTTGGTTGTTTTCAACATCTGGGGTCTTAGTCCTCCTGACACTGCCCTTATACTCGTCTTTTTTTTTACATTTATTCATAATTACCTGCTCTTACCTCCATCCATCCCTCATATATGTCATTTCAAAATGAGCTTGTGTCTGAATTTCCTATTTAGCCATCTCAGTCTCTTTAAACACTTCCCTTTCCTTTGTGTATTCCTAAGTGTTAGTTGAATTGAATTGTTGGTATCATCAGAATTTCATTATTGGTGTTCCCATCCTTATATTACCTCTCTGTTCTCTAAAATGACCTCTCCTAAAACTTAAGGTGATAAATCAAATCAGGGCAAGTATTCCTCTTTGTCCTTAATGAACTAAGAGAGCATGGTCACTGCTTCCCATGGGACTCTTCATCTCTGCTTCTGTGACAAGATCCTCCTTCTTGGCGAGAGTCAGGCTCAGAAGAGCAATTCCCTTTCTCTTTGGAAAGATGAAATTTTCAGTGAATCAATAATTTGTCAGTTTTCTTACTTAAAGCTGAAAGACATCTCCAGAAAACACCCAGATAGTTGATGTCTTCCATAATAGCTTTCTTGGAGTGGTTCATTTCTTTTTTTCCCCAGGAACACCTCAAATTTGAATCCTGCCTCAAATACTACTGTGTGACCTTGGATGAGTGACTCAATATCTCTCCACCTCAGTTTCATCATCTGTAAAATGGGAATAATAGCAGTTATCTTAAACGGTTGTTGTGAAGATAGAATGAAATAGCATATGTAAAACACTTTGCAAACCTTTAAGAGGTATGTAAATGCTAGTCATTACCATGACTAGCACCCAGGGAGGAGGACTAAGTAGAATGCTAGATTTAGAATCTGTAAGCCTTGAATCCAGATCTGTCCTTATATATTTATTAGGTATGTTACCCCGAGTATCATTTAACCACTCTCAGGTTCAGTTTTCTCATCTGTAGAATAGAGATAATAGTAGAACTCATAGGATTGTATGTGGATCAAAAGAAATGTTTTATAGATAGATAGATAGA
>CM053599.1:98033544-98058454 GCA_028646575.1 Pseudocheirus occidentalis
TCCCTTAGGGAAACCAGCTGATTCTTCTCTTGTTCCTTGTTCCTTTCTGTAATAAGATATAATATTGAGACTTTCCTTGTTCTGAAGATTGTATATAATATTGTGAACTGCTGAAACTGTGAACATTGTACTGAATCTGATTTTGTAATGGAATAAACAGAGTGTTCACTAATACTGTGTAATCCGAATCTTAAAGGCTGTTCACAGTAGCATTCTCTCAGGAATCTACTGCTGATTGGCTTTACAGAAGGGTACAAAAATAAGTCAGACACAATTTCTTCCTTCAATATTCATTCATTCAACATTTATTAAGTACCGGTAATGGGAATTTGAAGTTCTTTCCTGCCCCTAGTCCCTTTGCTTAAGTGGCTCCAAGAATTTTCACATGGAGCCCATGGCAAGAAGCTTGTTTTTTTGGGGAGGAATGGCCACACCTTGTTGTTTGTAATTGGACAGTGGGTCAAAAAGGCTGACCCAAGGAGAAGCCTATATATATACACGCCCTGATGTGGGGCTTTGCTTTGGGGCTCACTTTGAGAAGAGTTGTGTGATTTGACCAGATGAGACTCTGGGAAGCCATTGAGCCCCCCAGCTTTGAAAAACCCAGATGATGATGCTTCCCTCTCTGGTATCTTGAATAGGTAATGGATGTGATGGTCAGATGGCTGGAAGCCCATCTGCTGATCTGTTTCTTGTAACTTGTGTTTGTAAATTGTGCCTGTAACTTGGGTTTGTATTCTCTGGAGTTCAGGATGCTGGCTTTTTCCCTGAACTAGATAAATGATATGTTTGTTTGATTAAAGAAAGATTGTTATCCCATTTTGAGTTGCTTTCCTTTAGAAAAGCAGATCTAAGAACCTGTGCTAGCAGATGCCCTGGGTATGCTAGGGTGCCTGCTGATACAGTACCTCTCGAGTAGAAGTCATTGTACTGGGTTCTACTCCTCTCCTCAAGAACCTTGCAGTTTAGTAGGGGTTAACAAGACATATACTCCTATAAATATGACCCAAAATAGAAGGTGATACGTTCTTAAGAGGAGGGCTGCAAGATCAAATGAGGAAGAGGCCACTTCTAGCCAAAGGGATTAGAGAAATCTTCTTGGAGAAAGTAGCTTTTCATCTGGCTCTTGCAGGATGAGTGGGCTATCAATCAACAGACATGGGAGAAGGGAGGCATTCCTGATGGAAGAAATATATGCCAAATAAGAAAAATAGCTAGTATGTATATAGCATCTACTATGCCAAGCACAATGCTAAGTGCTTTACAAATAGTATTTTATCTTCACATTGGCCTTGGGAGGTAACTATTACCCCCATTTTATAATTGAAGAAGCTAAGGCAGCTAAAGATTAAGTGACTTGCCCCATAATAACATAGTAAGTGTCAAAGCTGGATTTGAACTCAGATCTTCCTGTTTCTAGGTCTAGCACTTTATCCACTGCAAAAGGCAGAGAAGCAGGAGAGAGTTTTTGTCCATATTTGTGTTTTAATTGGTCTATGGATGCTCCCAGTGTGGAAACACTCTCTACCAATAAAAATAGTGACTCCTCTGTAATGTGACTTTAGGGTTATGTGGTCAAGGTCTTTTCTCTGTTTGTGGTATGACTTGCCTTTGACTTGAGAAACTTTGATAGACTTGAGTAGCTGGCAGGAAATGAGACTCACTCCTCCAGTTCTACTCACCAAACCCCTGCCGGAGGCTTTGTGGGAAAGAAGAATTTCTTTTTATTTTCCACTTAATAGTATTTGTTTTCCAATCACATGTAAGGATAGCTTTCAACATTCACTTTTATAAGATTTTGAGTTCCAAACATTTTTCTCCCTTTCTCTGTCCCTCCTCCTTCACCTCCCTCCTCCCCCGAGATGGCATGCAATCTGATATAGGTTTTATACATATATATTAGAAATATTTCCACATTAGTCATGTTGTGAAAGAAGAAACAGAACAAAAGAGGAAAATCTTAGAAAATAAAAATCAAGCAAAAAAAGAGAGAGAAAATAGTACGCTTTAATCTGCATTCAGATTCCATGGTTCTTTTTGGGGGGTTATGGATAGCACAGTATAATACATATTCCATACATGAAAGAGTATTATATTGCTTAATCACCTAGTTCTGGAAAAGGCTATAATACTAATACTATAGATAGTCTTTTGGAGTTGTCTTAGATCATTGTGCTACTGAGAAGAACTAATCAAAGTTGGTCATTGCACACTGTCACTATAACTGTGTACAATGTTCTCCTGGTTCTGTTCACTTCACTCTGCATCAGTTCATGTAGGTCTTTTCAGTCTTTCTGAAGTCTGCCTGATCATCACTTCTTACAGCACAATAATATTCCATTACATTCATATACCACAACTTGTTCAGTCATTCCCCCATTGAGGGGCATCCCCTCAATTTCTAGTTCTTTGCTACCACAAAAAGAGTTGCTTTTTTGTACGTGTGGGTCCTTTTTCCTTTTTTATGATCTCTTTGGGGAAAGAGGACTTTCTAAGCATCCAGTAGCACTGTTCAAGAGTAACTTCCATTAAGAAAATAGATTTTTTCCTATATCTGTCTCTGAAGCTCCTATGGCTAGCCTAATGTAGAAGACTCAAAAAATACCAGGAAGAGTCTTAGAACATATAACACAGGGGAGGCTAGGTGGCGCAGTGAATAGAGCACCAGCCCTGGAGTCAGGAGGACCGGAGTTCAAATCTTATCTCAGACACTTAACACTTACTAGCAATGTGACTTTGGGCGAGTTACTTAACCCCAATTGTCTTGTCTTCCCCCCTCCAAAAAAGAAAGAAAGAAAGAAAGAAAGAAAGAAAGAAAGAAAGAAAGAAAGAAAGAAAGAAAGAAAGAAAGAAAGAAAGAAAGAAAGAAAGAAAGAAAGAAAGAAAGAAAGAAAGAAAGAAAGAAAATATAAAATAATGTGGTTTAATGGAAAAACTTGGAGTCAGGAGGACCTTGGTTTAAATTCTGTCTTGGACATGTACTAGTTCTATGAACCCAGGCAAGTCATTTAATCTTTCAACCTCAGTCTTCTCAAATGAGAATGTTACTAACACCCACCTCATAGAATTATAGAAAGGTTCAAAGCTAATGCATTTTGCAGATCTTAAAGTGCTATGTGAATGTCAGGTATCATTGTATTTATAATAATGATAATAATAACATATGATGTTGGGATTGGAAGGGACCCTAAAATAGAGAAATAGAGAGATGAAAGGAACTTTAGAACATAGAAGATCAGAAATGGAAAGGACCATAGAGCAAAGAATATTAAATGCTTCTCGACCTGGAAGAGACTTCATAATATAGAATATTAGACAATGTTGGCACCAGAGAAATCATCTAGTCCAATCTTCTAATTTTGACAGCTGAGGAAAGTTAAGCCCATGGAAGGGGGGAAGGGAAGTCAATCGCCCAAAGCCTCACATCAAGTTAATGGCCAATTCAGCAACAGGACCCAAGTCTCTCCTGGGTTCAGTGCTCTCTCCACTGTTGAGACTGAATCTGCTGCCCCCTAGATTCAGTGATGACAGGAGACTGCTTTCCCCTTCCCCATCACCACCCCTCTTCCACCACAATCAAACTGCTGTCTTGTGCTCAGGCATGCCAAATCTATCATCACATCACCAGTCAACTTCAGAGTGAAATCATTAGGATCTATTCTACATTCATGTGGTCTACACTCAGCCTCTCCAATTTTCTTTTCATTGTAAGATAGCATTTAATTCCTCTCCGTGTCTGCAGCTTCCTCTTGCCACTTAGAGCACTTTAGCAAATAGGGATTGTTTGGCTTTTGCTTCCAGTATGTCAGTCTTGGTTGATATACCCAATTGGTTAAAAGTAAATCTATTTGTAGGGCACTGGGTTCCAGTAAATTTAGAATCCAAGAATCCCAGAGCAAGGCAGGATCTCAGAGATTGTGGAAGCACTAACCTGTAATTCCTGCCCTCAGGGAAATCAACTATTGAACTCAGGAGTCCTGATCTGCACTAGGCTATGCCAATCACTATTAATATGGCAAGCCCTCCAGAAGCAGAGGGCTATCAAATGTAAGGAAAGGCAAACCAGTCCAGTTTGGGAATATAGCAGGTCAAAGCTCCTGTGCCAATGAAAAAAAGGTTAGGCCTCTAAGTAGTCTCTGTGCTTCCAGCCTGGGGGAGAAAGGAAGAATTTTTTAAAAAAAGAATCTTAATCATCTAGGCATTGATATATACTGATGAGAGCTGAGAGCACAGGGCTTGGATTGAGGCAACCTAGATGCAAATCCTGACACACATACAAAACATGTGTGGGAAGGCTGTCTATATAGCACGGCTTGTGGGTGTCATGGGGAGATATGATCTGAAGTCTGGCTCAACTTTGCAAAGAGTAGAAGGATTATGCTTGTACCACCAGTAACAATAGGTGAGGGGAGGGATGTGTAGGTAGACAAAGTCTAAGAAAGTCAAGGTTGGGCAATCTCTTCTCCAGACTCCAAGACAGGAATAGGGTGAGAATTATGTCCATCTGCCACCCCTCAAATACCTCTGGTCTAAAAGTATGAGTGGGTTCTGAAGGAAAGCCACTTTCCTGATCACTCTGGAAGGAGAGGAGGGCCTTTAGCTTTTACTTGCCAGTTTAATCCTTCTCTACCAAATACTAAGCACACAAAAGACCAGCACAAATAGCAAATAATTAATAAACCCACTTATTCAAGCAAAACAAAAAATGGAGAAGTTCTAGAAATTGGAAAATACCAAGAAATACACATGAGCAAATGAGCTTTTCAGCTGGAGAAAAACAAAATCTCATGTCAAACCAGGGGAAAGAGAAACAATTTCATCCAAGAGAGGATCTCTCTCAGCAGTCTCTAGAATTATAGGTTCTGGAGGTCAGGAATATGATATGGCTGCCTCCCATACGTGTCCATGGCTCAAAAGGCTCCAGACTGTCATTCAAGAGTTTTTCACCCTCTTCCACCTCCAAGGAGGTCCTTTTTCCTTATGTTTCTTCCAACGGTATTTATTACCAACCAAAACAAGTTCCTTATGGAAGGAACTTACCTTCTGCTCCACCTTCTTTCAGCCAATCAGGAATCACATCTTCCCCTGCATATTTAGCACACAGTTCTCTTCAGGGAGCTGTCAGGAACAGCCTGAAGTCAACCTGGGTAAGAACGGAGCTACACATAGATCAACTGTAATATCCTTCCCTTTTCAGAATCTCAGTTTTCTCATCTATAAAATTGTGAATAATAATATCTGTACTACACATCTTGCACTGCTGTTGTGAAGAAAGTACTTTGTAAACTTTAAAGTGCTATAGAAATGTGAGCTATTATTGCCTCCCTCCTCCACATTTTATAGAGGTGGATATTCATGCTCATTTTTTTTTCAGGGAAAGAGAGCTACCCAGAATCACAGAGCTATTTTAGGGGAGTAGCTAGGGTTTTAACTCAGATATTCTGATTATATCTAATGAACTTTTCACTTCATGGTTGGGTCTCATTCAGAAGATGCTTCAAAGCTTTCATTTGCTGAAATATCTGTGTAAAAATCGTGTTTGCCAACTAACCTTGTGCCAATTCATCCATTTCCCAAAACCCGACTGAGACCACCTTTACTTTCAGTGGTAAGATTGCAAGGAAAAGAGAAGATTGGACTGTTTTATCTTGGTTTCAAATCTCTTCTGCAATCTGGCCTTTCACTAACTTTCAATTTATCTCTTTTTCATGATGACTTTAGTGACTTCTAGTCACACACTATCTAGTTACAGGGAAGTGAATTGTTAGAGGAAAGTTATAGTTTAAGATCAACTTAGTGTGGAGACTTGAGCACTTGACTCAGATTCCTTCTACCACTGGTGAGTTTCTCCAGGAGCCTCTATTTTGGGGAGGGCAAAGATCACCCTTCATTCTCATTCTGCCTCTGCTTCAGACTTCACCTTCACTTCACCTCCAGACTTCAATTCTTTTCTCTCTTTGGAATATCCTTCTGCAATGCCAAATTCCTTCTTCTACCGAGAAGTTCTTCTCGGTCTTCCATTTTGGGGAGTGGTCCAGGCCAGCCATCTTTCATTTCCCTTCTAGCTCTGCTTCTGACTCTCTGTACTTCAATACCATACCCCTATGGTGGGTACCTTCCTCCCCCTACACTCCAAAGTCCCACTTTTTCAGTTCCATTTCTGTGTTGTCTTCCTTCAGTAGAATGTAAGCTCTTGAAGGACAGGTACTATTCTTTTGCTTGTTTCTGTATCCTCAGCACTTAACACAAGAAACTGGTGCATAAATAACACCTAACAAATGCTTGTTGCCTACCTTTCTGCCTTGATATCTAGTTCTATTCCCTATTTATGCTCCCACCTTCCTAAATGGCCATGGGCCAATCACCTAATCTCTCTGCATTTCATGGATCTTATCAGCAAAACATGAGATTAGATGAAATGAGACTGAGGTTCCTTTTAGCTCTGACATTCTATATTCCATGTTCTAAGATCCCTTTCAACTCTAAAGTTCTATGTTCTAGATTCTAAGGTTATGTTAATCAACTCTTCTATGATTCCTTTCAGCATTCAGGGACTTCCCAAATTAAAATACCTCTCCCTGACCACCAGTCCTCTCCAGAAATTGTCTCCACCTATTAAAATGTAAGCCCCTTAAAGGAAGGATTTGCATTTGTATGCCCAGCACTTGACGGCTGTACTTGCCAATTAGTCAAGTATTTAATAAAAATTATTGTTTTTAAATTCATACTTTATTATTATTATTTTATTATTTTATTCTAGCATGAACATTCTAGCATGAACATTCTAGCATGAACAGTCCTCTTCCAGAATTAACATTCTGTGTTCCAAGATCTCTTCTAGCTCTAACCATCTGAGCCTATGAGAAACCTGTATCACAACTAACATTCTTTCACAATTTTCTCCTGCGTGAGAGAGTGAGAGAGAGAGAGAGAGAGAGAGAAAGAGATTGACCAAACCCAAGTACTGACTTAACATGATGCTTTCCAAAGTCATGCCAATTCACCATCATTGAAGAGACTTATTGAGTGCCTACCATTGTGCAGAGGTAAAAAGATAGGCCATCTAGCATCATGAAATTGGCATTCTAATGGGGGCATGGCATGTATGCAAAGAACTTTATTAGATGAGCAAACTTGATAAGAACCTAAGAGATTCTAAGTTTCTTAGGAGTGGAATATATGTATTATTTGTCTGCATAGCTCTGGTACCCACTATAGAGCCCTAAATATAGAAAGTGCTTCCTGTTTATTTAATTGAATTGAATTTGGATAGAAATTCAAGTGCAAAATGGAAGGGGCAGGGGGAAAGAGTTGAACAAGATGACTTCTATGGTTTGAATTATAAATGCTGTGATCCTATGATCTTTTCAATGAACCAAATCCTACGTGAGAAACACAACAAAGGAGAGATTGGTTCCAGATAGGAAATAATAAAGTAAGACTTAATGGAGGAAGTGGCATTTGATCCAGGTTTTGATGTATGGGTAGGTTTTCAGTTACCCTTGAGTTAAGTTGTGGGGAGGGAAGCTAGGATGGGTAGGGGATGTTATTTTGGCCTTGCCTATCTTCCCAGTGTCAGTGGGAATTAAAGGACCCATATTTCTCTTCTAACATTTAAGGACTAGCAACATCATCTTCAGATGAGGTTTTTTTTTAATTCTGCATTTCATTTCTAGACAACTGGAAAGTCTCTATAAAGCAACAAATACATCCCCCCTCCATTTCTTACCCCCCTTCCTATGACTTCACAATTCCTCAAACAATCCCAGCATCAAAAGGAGCCATTTCCCACACTGCCTCTGGGCTTCTAACCCCAAGCATCCCTGCATCCCTCTGCCAATTACAGTAGCTGAGTTACAAATTCATCAGCCTATGGACTTAAAAAAGAAGGGGGGACCAAGCCCTTGAGGAGGAGGGATGCTGACAGGCATTATTATTGGAAACTTTCAAAGGGTTGTCTATGGAGTTTAGGCATTGCTTAAAATCTTGAAGACTTTTTTTCTCCTGAATTGAGCCAAGCTGTTAATAATGTAGCAGTGTGCCTGGTTTTTTGGTTTTGTTTTTTCATTTGAACAAACACATGTGCAAAAAGATTCTATTTAAACACACACAGAGACACACACACAGAAACCCTGCCACTCAAACCGTCTTTGAACATGTTGTTACATAGCTCCACTCACTCAGGGCCACCTCCCTCTGCTGTTTACACCAATGGAACACTGTCAACAGCTCCTGCCAATGCCCTGGTCCTGCCTGGCTGACTGACCTCCGGTATTTATGACGGCGTGTGAAATTGATTGTGGTCGAAAGATCTGTACTGGAATAAAGTGAGCTTCTCAATTATTGCTGGGAAAATAAATCTCTTTTTCCCAGGGATCCCCTGGAGGGAAGGCAGCATAACCCCAGGTTCAAGGGAATAGATATTTCGAGCTGGCAAAGTACAGGTGACTGTATTGTAATGATTGTCAAGTTATAAGATTCCTGGGGTCAAGTGATTTTCTCTGCTATACTCCTTCTCCCTCCCCCCTTCTCTACTCCTCCCTCACTGAACAATCAGGAGGTGGTGTTCCAACAACCTCTTCCATTGTGAACACAATGCCGCTCGCCTTCCTGACCCAGCTGATACATGACAAATAGTTCCCTCTCAAACAGGCTATGGGTATTCCCAATACTTTGTCACAGGAAATATGCAGGAGGTGTTAATGGGGTTACAGAAAGATTAATAGACCTCTCAGGGCGCCTGCGCCCAACTGGCATTTCTTTCACAGAAAGCCATCAGCTAAGTAGAATTTAATGATGGGACATAACCCATTAGAACAATGCTGAGACAACCTCTTTCCACTGGGCTTTAATTCTATTTCTCTTCCTGAGATGGCAGAGTTTCCCCAGCAGAGAAAGGAAGGTAAGGGAGCTGTAAGAGTTGGGGAAGGAGTCTTGGATTTAGAGTCCTGGGGGCATATCGCCATAGAATTGAGAACCAGAAAGGATATTAAAGTTCTTATAGTCCAAGCCTTTCATTGCAGAATCTTTTTTAAATGAGGCCCAGAGAAAAGTGACTTATGATGTCATGAAATTGACAGCCAAAAGAGACCTTATAGAACATCTAATGTAACATTTTACGTAAAGGAAAATGGTGGTTCCAATGAAAGAAGGAAATTTGTCTCAGGACACATACAGATTAAACATAGTAGAGACAGAATTCAGATCCAAATCCTCTGGTTCCAAAGTAGTACTATTGGCACAATTCTAGGAAGACCTGAGCTTTGATTCCATCACTGATACTTATTCTCTATGTGACCTTGGACAGTCATTTCACTACTCTGGGCCTTAACTTCCTCATCTGTAAAATGGGCACTAGTACTTCATAAAGTTGCTAGGAAGACACTTTATGAACTTTAAAGGCACATTGAAATGTAAGCTATTAGAATTATTCAGAAGCCCACCGATGTTTGTTAAGAGCCACATACAACATTCTCCCAGAAAGGTGGTTGCAAGGAGGGGTCACAAGGTTCATTGCACTTCACTGTTCATCCCCAGATCTGTCCAGGGGCAAGGCCAGGCTCTGGGGCTTCCATAGAGTGAGTCTAGGAGGACTCCATGAGGCATGAGATGATGAGGGCCTATACCAGGCTGATAGCTGGTAGAAGATGATGGTTGATGGTTGACAGAAGAAAGAAGGGGACATATGAGAAATAAGATAATGAGTTTGGCTTTGAACATATTGAATTTAAGATATCTATAGGACATCATAATTTGAGATGTTTAGCATACAGTTGTAGATATATAAAGCTGGATGTCAGGCAAAAGGATAGGGCTATATAAATAGATGCGAGAATCCCTTGCACAGAGATGATAACTTCATCTGTGAGAGCCAATGAGATCACCAAGTGAGACAAGATAGAAAGAGAAGATAAGAGAGACCAGGACAGAGCCTTGGGAGAAACCCACAGTTAGTAGGTAGGACCTGGATGAAGATCCAGCGAATGAGACTGAAGAAACATAGTTAGATAAGAGTAGAACAAGCAAAAATCAAAAAACCTAGAGAGTAGATAGTATCAAAAAGAGGGAAGAAAAGGAAGCAGGAGGAGGAGGAGGAGGAGAGGAGAAGGAGAAGGAGAAGGAGGAGGAGGAGGAGGAAGAGAAAGAGAAGGAAGAGGAGAGAAGGAGGAGGAGGTGATCACTCATGTCAGAGGCTGCAGAAAAGTCCAGGAGGATAAAGACTGAGAAAAGACCATTAGATTTGCAATTAAGAGATCATTGGTAACCTTGGAGGGAGCAACTTCAGTTGAACAATAAGATTGGAAACCTGTCTTCAGAGTTTAGAATGAAGAGAAAAAAATTAGAAGGACACATAATAAAGAGCTTTATCAAAGAGTTTAGCCATGAAAGGAATGATATAGGGCAATATTTAGTTGGGGCAACAAGATCAAATGAGCCTTTTTTAAGGATAAGGAAAACATAATCATGTTTGTAGGCAGAAGGGAAGCAGCCAGTAGCAGGGAGAGATTGGAGATTAGTGAGAGTAGGGATGATAGGGGGAGGGGATGAAAGTGGAGAAAACACTATAGGATATGATGGAACAGGATGAGTTGGGATGGAATCAAGGGAGCATGTAGAGAGGTAAAAGGGTTTGTCCTGACAAGAAGGGCTACCTCTTCATGAGGTAGGAACAAAGGAGAAGATAGTAAGGGAAGACAAGTAGAAAAAATCTCATCTTAGGGTGACTAGGTGGTGCAGTGAATAGAGCACCTGCCCTGGAGTCAGGAGGACCTGAGTTTAAATCCAGCCACAGATACTTAACACTTACTAGCCATGTGACCTTGGACAAATCACTTAACCCCAACTGCCCTTTCTTCCCAGCTCCAAAAAGGAAAAAAAAAATCTAATGTCTCTTCTCCAAGAAAGAGAATTCAGCCATCCTATCTTCCCTGGCCACTGGTCCCCCCCTTCTATTTTACAGGATAAATATCTCTAGTTTCTCCAGCCAATCTTTATGTGGCACATTCTCCAATCCCTTTAGAATCCTGGTCCCGCTGCTCTGGACATCACACAATTTTTCAATGTTCCTCTTAAAATGCTAATGCTCACTACATATAATGTCAGATTGTTTAATGGGCTGGACACTTTTCTTAAACAGTTCTTTTTTCCTCTTCCTTTTGATTCTCTGTTATTAAGGATGGTTTTCTAATTCGAAGAAAGAGGGGCATATATTCAGAAATATAAGTGATGTGAAAACAAAAGTTACCGATAAATTGTATTTAATTTTTTATTTATTTTTCATGTGGTTCTTAGAAGTTAATGAAAAAGATAAAATCCATTTTGAGAGTTAAGAGAACATCAGTAAACATATCTAAACAGAATACATTTGAGGAAGAGGAGGAAGAAGACGGAGAATACCAAAAAAAGGCCTGGACCAAGAGCCTGGATACCTGGGTGGTAATCTGAGTTTTGCCACCAAATCACTTCTGTACCTTGGGTAAATAACTTTCTCTTTCTGTTGCTCAGCTCCTCCTTTTTAAAAGAAGGAGATGGATTAGATGGTCCCTAAGATTCTTCCCAAAACTAAGATTCTGTGTTAAATATAATATAGTCCTTTCTTAGTCCTACCTTTCTACTTTCTATGCTATAACACTTTGATATTCTAGAACACAAGGATCGACAATGATGGAAGATAGACATATCCAACCAGAACAACGGTTGGTAACTAACTTTAACAAACACTTACATTGGATTTATTCATCTTAAGGGAATGAGACTAGAGCCCACATGTGCTCTCTTCTTCTTGGCTGTAATGATCTGGTAAGTTTATTAGAGTGTAAACTCTTTGAAGGCAGGAAATATCTTCATTTTCATTTATATTTGTATCTCCAGTGCTTAGCACAGTGCCTGACATACAGTAAGTATTTAATAAATGCTTGTTAACTGGAATAAATATCTTGCTGTAAGACTGAACTGCAAATGTAAAGACATTTTATTATGCCCTCTGAGAGAATAAAAAAGGTCTGGGAAGCCTTCTGTGTGCATTCACATGGTCATAAGAGTAAGGGATAGAATCAATCCCAGACATAGAAATCTAAAGGTCTAAAATCAGCTGGATCATTGGGGAAATTTTAATATGGGGGAATGCTGACAATAGACTCAAATGGTCATTGTACATCTGAGATTCTTCCTGCTCTTTTAGGAAGCCACAGAAGGAAGAGGAAACTCTGGCTCTGTCACTTGGATTTTCATACATTCTTAGAATCATAGAGGCAGCACAGCACAATGAGTGCTAGCCTCAACACCAGGCAGTTCTGGGTTCAAGTCTTACCTTTAACATATATCAGCCATTGGCCCCAGGGCAAGTCATTTAACTTCTCAATGGCCCTGGCAGCTCTCTAAAGACAAAAAGTGGCAAAGAAGATGCCACTCTGCCTTAGTGGAGGGACTTCCCTCCTGTGGAAGGCCCCTATATCCCATGTCCAGTCCCTATCCAATCTCCTCAGAATCATAGACTTTCACAAGCCATCCAAGTCAATTTGTCTATAATTAAAACTCTCCTCTATAAGATCCCCAAGAAGCATTTATCCAGCCTTCTCCCCCCACACCTCAAACAAGGGAGAATCCACTCCCTCCTGAGTCAATCTGTTCCACTTTGGGGAAGCTCCAATGATTCAGCAGCTTTACTTTGCCACCAACCTAAAGCTGCCTCTCTGCAATTCCCAACCTCTATTCCTAATTCTGCCTTCCAGGCTCCAGCAGAACAAGCCTAATCCCTCCTTCACATGACAGCTCTTCAGGTTAACAAGTATTTGTTGAGAGGAAGAAGGAAAAAAGACTGGAATGTGAAGGCAGAGGATCTGGATCTGCCCATCCCGGCTATGCTACTGGCTACCAGCGGGAAGTTGGAGAAGTTATCTCACATCTCTTAGCATCGGCTTGTTCATCTTTTAAATGGAGGAGCATTCATACAGCGCTTTAAATATGGCAGCCTGGTGGCTCGGTGGATACAGTGCCAGGCCTGGAGTCAAGAAGACTCATCTTCCTGAGTTCAAATCTGGAGTCAGCTTCTTACTGTGTGACTCTGGGCAAGTCACTTCACCCTGTCTACCTCAGTTTCCTTATCTATAAAATGAGCTTGAAGGAAATGGCAAATTGCTCCAATATATTTGACAAGAAAAATGGAAATGGGGTCATGATGAGTCAGCCATGGCTGAAAAAATAAAACCTACTGAACAACAAAAACACTTTAAGATTTGCAAAGTGCTTTATATGTATTAACTTATTTGATCAAAATTTATTTATATTTGTAAAAATAACCTATAAGATCCCTTTCAATTTTGCATTTATGGCCTAAGATGCACAGCACTGTATGTTGTTCCAATGAAGAAATGAAACAGAGTGGCTGCCCTCAAGGAGCTCACAAAGCGCTCTTTTGAGGGAAACAACTAGAGCTGCTATGACAAATGTTTAACAACTAACTCTCCAAGAGGAAAAAAATGCGTGTCCTACACACCTTTAAATTTAACCTGCATCATTAACATTTTTCCATCACTTTTTTAAGTCTAGATACTCAACAAGATAATAAATTAGTAGGATTTGTAGGATTTACCTGTTTCCAAGGTTTAAGTTCTTACACTGACAATTTAACAATTGGCTCTCATGAGCCAATTTGAGCTGGCTTCAGCACACCCTTGGAACAACACTCAGATATAAAATAATTGGACATGGGATCATGAATCTGAAAGTCAGCACAGCATGCTCCTAGAGCTCTTAACCTTTTCATGTGACATGGACCCCTCTGACAGTCTGATAATAAACTCTTTCTCAGAAATAATATTTTTAAATGAATAAAATAAAATACATGGGATTACAAAGGAAGCCAATTATATTAAAATATAGTCATCATAATGTTTTTTAAAGAAAAAGAACATGGATCCAATACAGTAGATGGAGGGCTTGCCTCTGAGTCAGGAAGACCTGGGTTGACGTTCTGTCTCTGACACATACTGGATTGGTGGCCCTGGGCATTTAAATCACTTAACTTCTCTGTGCCCTAGGCAGCTCTCTAAGACTATAAAGGGCTGGTCTATATTAATAGAGAGAATTTCTTCAACTGAGAATTCCCTATATCAATTAAATCACAAGTCTAGTCCTTAAACCCCATCACAGATCTAGCACTTGACAGAACCCTGGGGGCCATCTAGACCAAACCCTTCATGTTATAGATTAGAATCTGAGGCCCAGAGAAATGATAAATCAAGGTCACACATGCAGTGAGTAGCAGAACCAGCATTTAAAACCAGGTTCTCTGAATCCAGATCCAGCACACTTTCCATTATAAAAAAATAGAGTACATGTAATCTCCACTGACACTCTCTTCCAGTGCTTCATCAGTGACATTTCCTCCAATGTAATGGTGACCCAAAGCTATTCCCAGGGAGCACAAGCTCCATCCAGTACCGCCAAACTGGAATGCTTCAAGATTTGGCTGAGCAATGGGTTCTGAGCTTTTCAGCAGAGCATCATCACCTTGGGTTAGAGGCCCATCACCAAAGCATTATCATCAGTATTTAATTAGTAGATTTGGCCATAGTAACTCAAGAAAACTCTATAGGCCTTCTCATAGGATGATAGATCCAGAATCGAAAGGGGCCATCTCTTGTTTTACAACATCCTTGCTTTACAGATGAGGAAACCAAGGACCAAGGTGAATGTTTTTTATCCAAGTTCATAGAGGAAGTAAATGTCTGAGTTAGGATTTGAACCCAGGTTCTCAGAATCTAAAGCCAATGCACAGCACTAAGAGGTATACAACATGCAGATATACTAAGAGATATATAACATACAGAGGTGGAGAAACTACTATTTTTTTGTATCCATGCAATTACATGATTAAAAACCTTGAAGTGAATCACTAAAGCCTTGAAGTTAAAAACAACCAAGTATTCACTCCTCTGGTATGGAAAATATGTACATACCCTGGACATAGTTCATTCCAACTCAACAAAGAAGATCCTTAAATTTTTGAATGTGAGCATTTATACCTCCAAAATTGGCAATCACTACAATTCAGGGCTTGATTTATTGTTTTATTGATTGTCTAGATTTAAGAAAATGATGGAGACAATG
The DNA here is from genome assembly GCA_028646575.1 of Pseudocheirus occidentalis. Taxonomy (NCBI): domain Eukaryota; kingdom Metazoa; phylum Chordata; class Mammalia; order Diprotodontia; family Pseudocheiridae; genus Pseudocheirus; species Pseudocheirus occidentalis. The sequence continues at coordinate 98,048,656 of CM053599.1, forward strand.
CTAACATTACAGAGTAAACTTTAAAATGTGTTTTGCTATGCATTTTTCTCAGAGAGTTGGTTGTTAAACATTTACTACCTCACACTTGCTCTAGACAGAAAAGGAAGGCATCTGGTCCCCCTGGCAATGCCAGTGCTTCAGAAGAAGGTGGGGTACAGCTAACATGCTGCCCTCATAAAAGAATACATTCTTAGGAACATTCTCATGTTTTATGAGAATGAAAAAGTGAATGGATGGATGGATGGATAGATGGATGGATGGATGGATGGATGGATGGATGGATGGATGGATGGATGGATGGATAAAAAAATTTATTACATGCTTGCTATGTGCCAGACAGAAAGCTAGATGGTACAGTGGATAGAGTGCCAGGCCTGGAGTCAGGAAGATTTTTCTTCATGAGTTCAAATAGAGCCTCAGACACTTACTAGATGTGTGATCCTGATCAAGCTGTTTAATCCTGTTTGCCTCAGTTTCCTCATCTATAAAATGAGCTAGAGAAGGAAATAGCAAACCACTCTAGTATCTTTGTCAAAACAAACAAAAAAACAAACAAACAGATGGGGTCACAAAGACTCAGGCACAACTGAAAAACAATTCAACAACAACAAAATGTGCCAGACAGTATGCTAAGCACTATGGATACAAACACAAACAAGACAGTCCTTGACCTCAAGGAGCTTACATTTTAATATGGGAAGACAACACATCTAAGGGAGTGTTGACCAGGGAGGAATAAGGAAGATAAGGATAAGGCTAGGGAAAGTCAGAGGGAATAGTGTTTAGAGTGGTTGTTGTTTTTCCGTCATTCTCAAAGAGGACCATGGCACCAGGGAGGTGATGCCATGCCTGGCAAGTGAACTGGATTTAAGTGAGGGAGAGCTACACAAAGTCACCTCCCTCACTTTATCCTCCAGAGCCCATCTGGGTCCAGTGGCCAGATATCAGTTAGGGCAACTAGACACAGCCCCCATCTTAGAGCAGTAAGGCAAATGATTTAGATAGACTTTCCAGGAATGAGATCACTGATTTGGTTACTATTCTTAGAGAGATGAAGCAAACCATTATCCCACCATGCTCCTCTTCCTAATGTATTCTGCTCTTCCCTCTCCTCTTCCCCTCAAACCCCCCAATCATAGACTTAGAGCTGGAAGGAAATTTAGAAGTCACTGAGCTCATCTATCATTTTATAGATGAGCCACAGAGGCCCAGAAAGGAAATGACTTTCTCAAAGTCAAATAGGTAATGATAATATTAAGTGCATATAGCTCCTTGGGCTTTACAGAGGACATTTCCTCACTTGATCCTTATGACAACACTGGGAGGTAAGTGCTATTGTTATTCCCAAGAGTCATACAGCCAATAAGTGCCAGAGACAGGATTCAAACCCAGGTCCTCCTCATACCAAGGGCAGCACTCTTTCCATTCCCTCACTTTGCTTTTATTTTCAATGTATGTCATTAAAAAAATAAATTTTCAATGATTTCTCTGGATATGTAGAATCTGAACCGAGATCCTCTGACTTCATATGTATATGAACTTCTCTAATTAAGGACAATCGTTATAATCCCATCTCCTGTCTAACTCCTTGGATTTACTTATCCTGTAATTTCTGTTTTTGTCCAAGCATAGAATTCCCTTTTCTCTCCCAGGCCACTACTCTAACAACTGCCATACTAGTTAGTGTTTCCTAATTAAGGAATTTTTTCCCTCTTCATAGTAATTCAATCCGATTTTAAGTCAACAAAAATTTATGAAATGCCTACTGTGTGCTAAGCTATTAATAAATGATGATTAATTGATTGATTAGGGATACAAAAATGATAAAAAGGCTGTTCCTGCTTTCAAGAGGTTTATACTCATTGTGATATGCCATTCACTCAAATAATAATGATGAAACATTGAGAGTGATGAGGACAACAGAGAGAATGTGGTAAACTAAAGAGGCAAGGATGGGAAAATAGCATGGAGAAGACAAGCACCTAAGCAGGGCCTTGAAGGAAGAGCCAGATTTTAACAAGCAGGGATAGGGAGAGAGTGCATTCTCAGCATGGCGGAGCACTTGTGGAAATTCATAGGCAGGAGAGTGCAGTGAGGCTGCTGGAAAGGTCAAACTTGACCCATCCCACCCCCACAATGGTGAAAAGGGCAAGCCAGGAAAATGCTTAAATGTCAGGCTGAAGAATGTATATTTTACCCTATTGGCAATAGGATAAAAAAATCAATGGTACTTTTCAATGCCATCTCCTCCACACTGTGTGGGAGGAGGAGTTGGGGAAGGGCAGGAGTCCCACAGGAGTTCACATTAGACTAGAATGATCTAAGCAGCCGTAAGACAAGTGAGGCTTAAGCCAGGCACTCAAGGATAAGGATTGGAGTAGATGGAGAGGAAGACGTTCCAGACTAGAAAGACCCTAAAAATTATGGAAAAATGTAAAAGAGTCAGGCATATTGCATAAATTCAGGGAGAATGTCATTAATACTCCACTCTCTAAATCCTCCCCTTCCCACCCTCACTTCACTGCAACTAGAGCAAAATCCCACACTCCAGGCCCTAGGGCAGTGAGAAGACCTTTCCATACCCCAGATCATGCCCAGGGCACCATCAGATCCAGAAACAGGATATGGTACCTGGGTAGAGAGAGGAACAGGGTCTGTTATCAGCCACTGGGGCTCTGGGAATGTGACCTGAATAAACCTATGAGCTCATAAGTGTCTGCCCTCTGTACATTAAACATTTATATAGGGCTTTATGGCTTCCATTCAGCAGAGTAATTGGATGCCAATTCTTAATGTCCCTTTTATCTCCTTTCTATTTGAGAAGCAACAGAATATGTCCCCTTCTCTTTCCTTCGCTGTGAATCCTCTGCTGGTGGACCAGCCACCCTCATCCTTTGGAAGAGACCTCAAAGAAATATGAGATATGACTACAAAGTTATGAAATGGTTCAACAAATGTACAATAATTTATTTCATCCATAAATGGCTAGAACTAGGGTAGGGACAGCTCTAGATCATGGAAGTTTAGAATGTTCATGCTAAAGGGGTCTTAGAACATGGAACTTAGAATGCTGGAACTCCAACATTTGAAATAGGTTTGGGATAGAAGGTGGGTCCTAGTGGATTCTAGTCACCAGTGACTGACAATTCTAGAATGACCAGTGATTTTTTCCAACTGGATTGTATTGGTATTTTATTTTGCTTTGTTTTCAAAGCATATGCAATGCCCTCATGCTTTTCCAAAGAGAAGAGTATATTAGCACACATTTGTGTGCACACACATATGCAAAACAGGACTCTGGGCCTACCACTCACTGGAGAGAAAACATGGAGAGAAACTATCAAACAAATAGTTAAGTCTAGGGGCACCCTATTCTGATTGTAATTAAAAGAAGGGGAAAGAAGGCAAACAGGAAGGACAGAGGTTTTCCCAAACACTACTGGCTAGTAATAATGTTTTGTGTTTGTGATCTATAGTAAACTCCAGAGAAATATCCCCAGGCAAGAGTAGAGACCTGACCAGAAGGTTTTGTTTTGTTTTTCTTTTCCTTCCTTTGAAACAGGTTTGTGCCCTGGAGTTGTTAAAGTTCCTTCCTCTTGCTTCTTCTTTGTCTGTTCCAAAGGTGGGGAACCTGTGGCCTTTTCAGCAGCACTTGAGGACCTAGAGCAGCGGTTCTCAACCTGTGGGTCGCACCCCCTTTGGGGGTCAAATGACCCTTTCACAGGGGTCACAGGGGTCGCCTAATACCATTGGAAAACACATATTTTCAATAGTCTTGGGAACTGAGACACTGCTCCTCTATCAGTCTCCAGGCAAGTGTGCCCACATGCAGATACACCCACATACAAGTATTAAAGGGTCCTGGCATTAGGAAGTTTGAGAACCACTGAGCTAGAGGGTCATATGTAGCCTCAAGGCTTCAGATCCCCTGCCCCTGGCTCTCTCTTCTCATCAGTCTATGCCTGGGCCTTAAAGCTCAGATGTGTTCCTACTTTGCCACTAAGTCACATTATGTGACTTTGAATAAGTCACTCTCTTCTCTAGACTTCTGCTGCCTCCTCTGCAAAATGGTGGGTTACATCCAGATTTGGAGTCAGAAAATAGGAAACAGAAGGTCTATGCTTGACTCTGCATGTACTTGAGAATGAGTCTGTCCCTGTGTCTCAGTCCATCTCCTTGCTATGTTTGCTGACCACAACACACAGCGAATCTCTAGACCAGAAGACAAAGGAGCTCAGGCCTACAGCTCTCACAGCCTTACCATCTCACTGGCCTGCTCTTCACTGTCCAAAGTGAAGCCTCAAGAGCAGGAGACCCATGGAGCCTCTTTTCCTTCCGTCAGTATTGCTCCCCAAAGCTTATTTTCACTATTCTTCCCCCTACTTGTACCTCTATGATCTCTGATCTCATACTTCATCATCCTGCCTTCTAAAGTGACAATGAATTAATCTGATTAACTCATTGCATTGATGGAACCATGGTCTAGGAATTCCTTAAATCCTTTTCTTCAGATCCTAAAGCCATGTATATAATCTCTAGCAAGGGGCTTCTGGAGACATTAAACGTTGGTTATATTAACTTGTATATATTGAATAAAATAGCTTTAAAAGTATATAAAACTTCCAATAAAATCAGTGTGAATTCTCTGGAGCATCAAGTGAAAACCACAGTTATATGACCAGTAAATAGCAGAATCGGGGGATGAAACTAAGTTTTGGGAAGACAAATATTCATCTAATAAGTGGCAGTCAGGTTAAGGCTATCTCTGAATATCAGAAGGGCTGTCAAATGAAAGAGGAAGAATGCTTGTTATTCTTGGCAGAAATAGAAGCAATGGGTGGAAGCTACAGAGGTAGACTTATGCTTGAGGTAAGGAAAAATGTCCTAATCACTAAATCATCATGCATTTATTAAGTGTTTAGTGTATTCCAGGCACTATGCTGAGTTGAATACTGATACAAGCAAAAAGAAAAACAGACCCTGCCCTCAAGGAGCTCACATTCTAACTGTTAAGTCAGGACATAAAAGAGAGGAAGGAAATGGGGGAGGGGCAGTGTAGAAAGTACCCCCATGAGGGTTATAGAGAAGTCTAGAGAGTCGGGAATGGAGCCAGGGAGAGGAGTGAAGGAGTGAACATGGAGTGGGTCTTCGCACTTCCTCAAAATGAAGGATTTGATAAGAATTTACCAAACAAAGGAAGGGGCTAATGGGGAGGTGAGAAAGCTATAGATAGTTAGTACTATCCCAAAGTCAAATGGAATTCCTTGGAGATAGTATCTTTGGTTACTGACATTCTCCAAGCAAAGGCTGGATGACCGCTGATTGGGTATATTGCTGAAGGTTCTTTTTCTGGAATTATTGTTGTTGTTCATTCGTTTCAGCCATGCCCAACTCTCTGTGATCCTGTTGGGTATTTCCTTGACAAAGACACAGGGATAGTTTGCCATTTCCTTCTCCAACTCATTTAACAGATAAGAAAACTGAGGCAAACAGGGTCAAGTGACTTGCCCAGGGTCACATAACTAGTGTCTGAGACCAGCCCTCTATCCACTGGGAGACCTAGCTCCCCTAAGGACTAGCTTGCCCCTAAGGTCCCTTGCAGCTCTAAGATTCTATGGTGAGTTCCTAAATTTATAAGGCATAAGAGGAAGACTTTAGCTGAAGCACAGGTCAGAGTTTTCAAGGGGAATAGGAAGATGTATCAGGGTACTAGAGTTTACTGTTATCCTTTGATGTGAGGCAGGAAGGATTTACACTTCAAATGGATGCTTACTGTCTGGTCACCTGGTGGCCTCCAAGCCTCTGTGTGCCTTGGGGGGAAAAGCAGGAGATATACACTCACCTTAGCAGTTGTCTCCTTGCTGTATCTAGCTCCTGATTTGAAGGATCCAGTTACCTTGGGGAAAGGCAAAGGGAGAATTGGTTTGACCTTGAATCAAATCAACAAACATATATTATAAAGTGTCCTGTGCATAAAGCCTTGGGCTAAACCCAAGGGAGATACAAAGTGTAGATTAGAAATGGTCTTATATCCGTGTGGAGATTACAGTTAGGTTTTGATGATTACAATACATGATATCACATGGTAAGTACTTGAGAGAGGTACAGAGCAAAACAAAACACAACACAAAAAGAGGTTTAAGAAAAGAAAGATTATTACAACCTGGGACATCGGGGAAGGCTTCATGGATGACGTGACATCTGAGTGAAAATGTCCCCATAACCATAGACTGTAGACTAGCCCCTATAGTCTGTCCCACTGTCTTGGACCTAAAGAAGAGGTGGACTCCTTTGCCCTCATTTGCCCCATCAAAGCTACAAATGACTAGGTCTATACACATATGTAGACATATATATAAATGTGCAGGTCCAAGATCTAAGATACACAGGCACCTTATCTATGTATTTACACACATACCTATGTGTATGCATAGATACTCATACTATACATATAGATAGATATATAACATATATAATAAAATAAACATGTAATATAGCTAGATAGATAATGTTTGTGTGTGTACACATACACATAGATGAAGATGCATGACAAAGAGGATTTGAGCAGGAAACTAAGTCCCTGTAATATTCATGATACTAGTAGAGGCCTTGCTCATGACCAGTGATGAGGCAATAGGTCATAGCTAGGAGGTGACACACTCCAGAAAGAGACAGAGGCTTAGTACCTGAGTCATGTACTGGGAAAATCCTACCAAAGTTCGGGTAAGAACAGAAGATCAAAAAGACCAACACGTTAAGAAATTTGGAATCAAAATCAAGGGACTAGATTGGGAACAAAACAGAGCTGTACTTACCACAGGGCAATGAAGACATTTCACCAGGATTTCAATATGGTGCAGAGAGGGTCTTTGGCGCCATGATGTCCATCTTCTCTACACCTTTTCTCTTTGACCTCTATCTCTTCATGAGTTATCACACCACCACACATACCCCCATCTCAGAATTTTCCAGTGTGTTACCCTTCTTTCAGAGGCAAGTTGCTCCAGGAAGTCAGGGGTTATCAGTAGAACACATAGGCTCACCCAAGAAAATGTCAAAAAAACTCTGTCCATCTCTTCTTATGATCCTGTCTGATTATTCTCTCTTCCCTCACTCAGTATCATAGAATTTCAGAGTTCTAAGGGAACTCAGTGGCCATCCAGTCCAGGATATGTCCCAAGAAGGTGTTCCCAACTATAACACAGGTGACAAATGGTCATCCAATTCTTGAAGGAAGACCTCTAGTGAGAGTCAAGTATATATTAAGTCCCTACTATATATTAGTCACTGTGCTAAGTGCTAAGGATACAAAGAAAAACAAAAATATTTCAAAATAAAAATTAAAAAATCATTGCCTGCTCTCAAGGAGCTCACATGGGGGAGAAGCATGTAAGCAACTATGAACAAACAGAATTCATGCAGGATAAAGTGGATAATCAATAGAAGGAAGGCTCTAGGATTAAAAGGGTTCAGAAAAAGGTTTTTGTTGAAAGTGGGGTTTTAGTTGAGATTTGAAGAAACCCAGGGAGGCCAGGAGATGGAGATGAGTAGAGAGAATTCTAGGCATGTGAGACAGTTAAAATCTTCAGAGCTGGGAGATGGAACAGCAAAGTAGTCCAATGTCACTGGATCACAGAGTCCATGGAGGGGAATAAGTTATAAAAAAAAAAAAAGCCCATTCCACTTTGGGGTAGTTCTATAAAGAAGTTTTGTTTTCCTTATGTCAAGCCTAAATTGCTTTCTTTAACTCCCATCCCTTGCTCCTAAGCCAGCCCTTTGCAGGCCAAGATATACGAGTGGGGAACCTGTGGCTTCATGGCCATAGGTCCTTGAGTGTGACCCTTCAACTGAATCCGAACTTACGTAGTTGAGGATTCGAGCAAAGGCCTACACTTGAAGATCTAGAGGGCCACACATGGTCTCGGGGCCACACGTGGTCCATAGGCCACAGGTTACCCTCCCCTGGGAACAAGCCACAGCATTTCAAGTATCTGAAGGTAATTGTTAGGCCCCACCAATCCTCTCACCCCAAATTGCCTCTTTTCTAGGCTAACCACTCCATTTCCTTCAAGCAGTTCTCATATAACATGGATTCAATGCCTTTTGCCATTCAGTGGATGCTGTCCTCTGGAGCTTTTCCATTTTATCAATATGACTCCTTGAACATGATGTTCAAGATGAAACACCTTGTTCTAGTTGTAGATCTAGGTCTGATCAGGATGGAGTAAGGCAGGACTACTTTCTCATTATTCCTTGAGTCCATCCCTCTCTTCATGCAACCTAAGAAGACATTCGCTTCTTGACTGACATTTTACAGCTGGCTCATACTGAACCTAGGACTGTTTTTTCTTAATGATTTTCTGCAACCCCATAATAGTAGTGACATGTTGGAGTATTGACAAACATTTGCATTATTGCCTCCTCTGAAAAATTCTTAGAACAGCTCACGGCAAAAATACTGATAGAATCACCTCCTCCCTGTAGTACTATGCTAATAGCTATTCAGTAGGCCAAAGGCTAATTGTAGATGGATAGGGATCTGCAGGAATTAATCCTTTTTGAAAGCATGGATTCAAGACATGGTGGTCATTAAAGGGTCATATGCTGATGGGTTCTGGGACCTGATACAACTGCAGACTAACTCATGCAAGCCTACAGACATGCATACACACACACACACACACACACACACACACACACACACAGAGCAATGCTGAGTGGTCTAGGTCCACTGCTTTCACATATCTCCAAGACAAGACGCTGGTATCCTGCCCACTGTGTGCCAGCGGCTATCACTGTCAAGATAAGACTGTTAACAAATTAAGAATAGGATGAGAATTGATCCTCATGACATCATTGGGGAAGATCTGTATGTACATAGAGGGAGGACGTATGCCTTGAGCTTTTTCTGATATCTGAGAAAGGGACAGAAGAATTCTCCATTTTGCAGAGTAAATTCTTCTCTACATCTAATTTACCAAGTATTCCCATTGAAGAAATGTGAGGCCCATTTAGAAAACTCATTATTCTGTAACACAACAACGATGCAGGGCCTTATCCATCCTTCCGTCAGGAATAGCCCTGTGGGCGACTGTGTAAACTCAGAGGGAAATGGGATATCGATTCATTCTCTTAGACACAGAAACACTCACACAGTCAGAGTTTAGATACCTTTAGAAGAATGGCATGTACAGAAGGGAGCTCAGCTTTTCTCTGTGATGATGATGGCAACAAACCCTCATATCCTCCTCTAAAATGAGATCCAGGCCTCCTTGAGTCAGGCTTGCCCGCAACTCCCCTGTCTTTGTGTCTCACTGGCACCAGTCAGTGACCCATTGGCCCAGGACTGAAACCGCAGAAACCCCAACAATTTGGGAGTCTGTCTGCTTTGAGTCTGTCTACATTCATATTTTAGCAGCTGGTAATTTTTGAATATGAATGAATCCATAAGATGTCTAACTTTAGCACTGCATTTCATTCTTAACTGCAGAATTCTAACAATGTATTTGACTGAACACATTCATTTGAGGAACACTATGTATAGGAAATAATGACAGTGAACCAAGCATAAGAAGACTTGGGTTCTTCAAGACACAGCTCTGCCATGAACTGGATAAATAATATTGGTCGTCAACTCTCTAGGTCTCAGATAACATTAATAGGCTGACCCATGATCTCTAAGAGCCCTTCCATCTCTAAAAATCTCATACCCCATGTTCTTTTTTTTATTTATTTTTATTTGTTTTCTTGTTTACATTATTCATTTTCATTACATTTTTGAATTACAGATTTTCTCCCC
>CM053599.1:98058954-98088361 GCA_028646575.1 Pseudocheirus occidentalis
TATTAACTGTAGTTTCCAAATAAAGTTCTTAGATAACCACACAAACCTTCCACCCCTTGATTTCCAACAAACCTCAGTTTAGTCCAAGGGGAGGCCTTTTCTTCACTTTGACTCTGGGTGATCTCTGTGATTCCCTGGATCCCCTTCCCTGGTCCCAGCTCCCTCCTGAATCTGCCAGACAATCACCTAGATTCAGGAGCTGAAAGCTTACAGGTTCTCGTCCAGTCCTCAGGGATGAACAGCTCCCAGGTCCTTGTCCAGTCCTCAAGGCAATCTCTGGCACACACTGAAGTTCACCGGATTCAGCACACCTCTTTGCCTGGAACTCAAGGATCAGCCAGGCCACCAACAAACAAAGTCATATCCTGTTCATGTCTTCAGTCAGCCACTGAAGAGCCAAACCCAAAATCCGTCTGTCTCTATAAAATTCTCCTGCTTATAAAACACTGGCCTTCTCCCAAGTCAACAGGGGAGTGTCTCAGCCAATAGCATTTTTCCACTTCAACAGGGGAATTCACACCTTCCAGACAAGGCTCACACCTTCCATACAGAGCTCACACCTTCCAGACAGAGCTCACACCTTCCATACTTAGCCCTCAATATCCAACAAATTGATTACCATTACACCTTCCTCCCAGTAGTACCTAGCCCAGTGTTGGGCACATAATAGGATAGAAACTAAATATTTACTGATGGCATTCCTTGGATATAATAGAGCAACACTTGATATGTAATTATTGGACTTGACTTCAAACATGATCTACCCCTTGTGTGACCTTGGGCAAGCCACCTCTTTCTCTGTCTCTTTCTGTTTCTGTCTCTCTCTCTGGGAGAGGAAGTAGCAGTTTATTAAAAGCACATTGGAGTGGGTGCCTTTCTGGGGTTTAATGGTCCATTATGAGGCAAACTAACTGGGGACAGATGAAAGCATCCTAGTAAAATTCCACCCACCTCATCTTAGTTACAAGGATAGATGACATACTTCTATTTATTATACATTAAGTTGAATCTCTTTTTTGAGTCACGTTTGACTCTGGTCATAGATAGTACCAACTAAGCTCTCGATTTATTTGCTTTGGGAAGCTGCTTTAGCCATTGTTGAAAGATAGTGTCGTATCAGAAAGAGTACTGGATTTTTAATCAGAGGAACAAGAATTGATTCTTGACCTTCTCACTAACTAGCTGTGTGACCTTAGGCAAGCTAGTTAACCTTTCTGGGCCCCAGGCTGCTCATCAGTAATGTAAGGGGTTTGGAGAAGAAGAAGAATAGCTAGCATGGATATAGCACCTACTATGTGTATGAATATAACAGTGATTCTCAAGGTGTAGTTTGGCCAGCCTTTGGGGTTCCCAAGTCCCTTTTATGGGTCTGAGGTCAAAACTATTTTATAATAATATTAGGGTGATTTGATTTCTAATACAATAAATATTGATAGACATAATTCACATCAACACAAGCTCTTTGGGGTCTTCAATATTTTTAAGAGAGTAAAGGCCTCCTGAGATCAAAATGTTTGAAAATTGCTGCATGACCAGTCCTTTTCCAGCTCCAATTCTCTGAGCTTGTGACCCCCAAAGCTCCTTCTAGCTCTTAGTCTTAAGAAGTTCCTTAGCAGAGACGTTGAGCACCATGATGTGTGCTCTGTAGCTCCAGGATGCAGCTCTCTCTTTTATAAACCATACAAAAGAGAAAGATCAATTATTTCCTTCTTGGCAGCCAGCACTCTGGGTTCCCTGTCAATCTTTCAGGGAAATGTATGACTTGGCCATTCCATTAATCAGAAGATTTGAGGAGATTAGTTCCTCCTTGAAGGCTGTGATTCAACTTGTTTATTTCAATTCTTGGCCTCTTTCCATGGAGAGAAACCAAATACTTGAACCAGGCTAGGGTCAGAGCTAGAGTGGAAACCCACTCCAAGCAGGCCTTTGTCGTTGGACACTCTAGTTTGGTGTTTTGTGACTCTGGACTGACACAGGAGACTTCTTCTATTACTGTTTTCTGTGCTGTTAATTTCTGAATTTGGATAGATAGGTCAGCCCCTTGAGCAAGCCAGCCTGCCTCTTTGAGGCCAAATGACAGAGCAAAAAATCCAAGGACTTAAGTCATTAGCTATATAGTAGGCATAATCGAAAGTTATTTGGAATGGGCATTAAAGAATCTAGGTCCAAATTCAATCCTGCCTTTTATAAACTGTGTGATCTTGGACAATTTCCTTTTCTTCTCTGAATATCAGTTTCTCTCTCTGTAAAATGGAGGTCATATTATAATAGTAAATTTATATAGTGTTTTAAGCCTTGCAAAACACTTTATGTACATCACCTTTTTTTGACCTCAGCAGCCTATAGTCATGGAATCATAATTTAGAGCTAGAAGGAACTTCAGAGACCATTGAGCCCCACCCACTCTTTTCACAGATGAAGAAAATGGGGCATAGCAAGGTTGGAGAGTCACACAGCCAGTAAGTATCTGAGATGAGATTTCAACTCAGATCCTTGTGACTCCAAAGTCCACTGCTCCATCCACCGTGTCATGCTGCCCTGTCAGGTAAACACTATTATCCCCATTCTGTAGATGGGAAAACTGAGATACAAAGAGGTTACATGATTTGTTCAAGATGAGTCACTTATTCTCCCAGGACCTCAGTTTCCCCAAGTATGAAATGAGGAATTTGGACTAGAGAGCTCCTGAGGTCCAAGCCAGTACCAGACTTAAGATCTCAAATGTCTGAGATAAGATTCAAACTCAGGTTTATCTTGACTTTGGGTCCAGCACTTTATCCACTATACCACTAGATGGTACTTCAAGTCCCTTCCAGCCTTGAATCCCATGAGCTCTAGGAATCCTACGCTTCTTTTCCCAGGAAAGTATCACTAGAGCAGGTTTCAAGCTCCATACCTTCTTTCCCAATCTGCCCCATCTCCTACCACTTCTTTTAGTGGGGGAGCTCAACCCCAATCCTGAGATATTTTCTCCAGGAAATTACAGGAGCTCCAATGCACCCTGGAGAGGAGAGCTATAAATATGCAGGGAGGGTGTGTGTGTGTGTGTGTGTGTGTGTGTGTGTGTGTGTGTGTGTGTGTGTGTGTACACTCACTAAAGTTCCTGCTCTCTTTTCCAATCTCTATGTTTATTGATGTAAATATGCAAAGTCTACTTTTCCTCTACTTGTTCAACAAGTTAATTCAATTTGAATCCTGTCTCCCAAACATATGGTTCTCAACTGTTTATAACTCTCTCTATCAGCAGCAGAAGGTATGTGGTTTCCCTGACAGTGTGGCTTTGAATCCTCCCTTAGGAGTACATTTATCACTTGTTGTTAGACACCTGGTCACAAATATGGAAAATTTGATGCAGTCTGGAGTTTACTGGTATAGAAGTCCAGTGACATGGCAACAGGAAACCTGACCTCTTTTAATTGTACTTTCTAATTGTGCCCTAGATTGGCTGTGTGACCTTGAGAAAGCTTTTACCTCAAAGAGCCCCTTCAGCCCTAAATGCAATAACAAATCATTTTTCTGATGATTTCCTAACCTATAAAATAAAGGGCTTGGATATATAAACTCCAAAGAGCCTTCTAGCTTGAATATTCTAGATTCTTTGATTTAAACATCTTTCCATTTTTAACGTTCTAAGGTCCTATCTAGTGCTAACATCCCATGATAGTCTAGGGCTTAATCTATTTCGACACTGTGTTCTAAGGTCTCTTCCTGTTTCAACATTCTATATTTTGAAGTTCCTTTCTAGCTGGAATAATCTAGATTCTATGTCCTAAAATTCTCTCCACCTCCAACAACCTAGATTCTATATTCTGAAGTTTCCTTCACCTCCAACAATCTAGATTCTATATTCTGAAGTTTCCTTCACCTCCAACAATCTAGATTCAATATCCCAAGTTATCTCCAGATGCAACAATCCAGATTCTATGTCCTTAAGTTTTCTACAGCTCCGATGATCTAGATTCAATGTCTTAAAGTTTCTTCCACTCTAATAATATAGATTCTATGTCCTAAAGCTCCCTCTAGCTCCAATTATCTAGATTTTATGTTCCTTCCATCTATGGCAACCCATATTTTATGATCTGAGCTTCCTTCCATCTCTGACATTCTACCTTCTAAGACCTCTTTCAGTACCAATGCACTATGTTCTGAAGTAATAGCTAACATTCATGACAATAGACTATGTTTATATGGTACTTCTTGAAGGTTTGCAAAGGGCTTTACAAATATTGTCTCATTAGATCCTCACAATAATCCTGGGAGGTGGGTACTGTTATTATGCCTATTTTACAGAGGAAGAAACTGAGGCATGCAGAAGTTAATTAACCTGCCCGGGATCACACAACTAGTAGGTGTCTGAGAAGGGATTGGAATTCAAGTCTTCCTAGCTGTGAGTCCAACACTCTACCCATTACATCAAGCTTTCTCCCTTCAAGTCCCTTCTAACTCTGACATTCTGTATCCTGTGATTCCATGTTTTTATTTAATATAGTGTCACAGTTATTATGTGAGGAAGGAAACAAGCATTTATTAAGCCCCTGCTGTGTTCTAGTATTTTACAATTATTGTTGTTGTTTGTTCTTTGTTCTTGAAGTAGACCAAAATGATACCACAATGTTGGGTTCAATGTACATTATGTTTGGCCATGGCTGATAATACCAATATGAACTCAAAAGACTCTACCACATGTCAGGCACTAATAGTCTGTATGAACATTTGGGAAAGATATGTCTCTAAATTTAAACATCTCATTTTTTTGATCTGCTGAAATTATGTTTTGTTCATAGAGCAAAGCATCTTTTTTGGTGTGGAAATGCCATGCTGGGTGGTCCTGTGCCAGTGTCTCTCATGTCTTACAATTCAAAAGTTCTTTAGAGAGACCTTGAGAGTGTCCTTGTATTACTTCTTTTGGCCTCCATGGGAGCTTCTGCCTTGTGTGAGTTCTCCATAAAGTAGTTTTCTAGGCAAACACACATTTGGCATTTGACGACATGGCCAGCCCATTGGAATACTGCTCTTTGCAGTAGAGGTTAAATGCTTCACAGTTCAGCTTGAGAAATAACCTCATGTCTTGTACCTTATCTTGCCAGGTAATCTTCAGATCTTCCTAAAATAATTTAAATGGAAGTGATTTAGTTTCCTAGCAAGGCGCTGGTACACTGTCCAGGTTTCATAGACATACAACAATGAGGTTAGCACAATGGTTTTGTAGACCTTCAGTTTGGTAATCAGTCTTCTGATCTTCTTCTCTATTCTCTCCCATATATTCTTACAGAGCCTCCCAAACACACAGCTAGCTCTGACAATGCATGTATCACCCTTATCATCTACATGTACATCTCTGAAAAGTATATTGCTAAAAAAAGTGAACTTATCCACAGTATCCAATATTCCTCCATGTGCTGTGACTGATGGTTATTAAGCACCTTCAAATGTATTATCTCATTCGATTCTTGCAGCAACCTTGGGAAATAGATGCTATTATGGTCCTCATTTTACAGTTGAGGAAACTGGGGCACACAGAGGTTAAGTGACTTGCCCAAGGTCACACAGCTAGTAAGTGTCTGAGGCCAGATTTGAACTCGTATCTTCCTGATTCCAGGACTAGTGCTCTATCCAAGCTTCCTAGATCAGATAGACTATGTCTGTGCAACAGTCAATAATATAGAGATTTACTAGTTAATTTGGCCATTATGGACAGAGGAGATGGATAACACTTAAAAAAACTATGAATCATTTGGATTGCTTTCAGACTTGTTTAAATGAAGTAGATAAATGTAAAAATCATTCAATCTCCATGCACAAAGACAGAGGGACATATAGTCTAGAGGGACAGAGTAAAGGATATGGCTTCTTTTATCACAGATGCTCTTATGGGGTATATGGGGAGTTTAGGGTGTTTTTCAGGGCTGCTCATCTCTCTTTGGTGTCCTTCCACCCAATGCTCACCTGCGGCTCCAAGAAGCTGTAGCATGCACAGTGGCTACACCCTGTTAAAATCATCTCTGCAGGGATGGCTAGGTGGTGCAGTGAATAGAGCACTGGCCCTGGAGTCAGGAGTACCTGAGTTCAAATCTGGCCTCAGACACTTAACACAAAAAACTAGCTGTGTGACCTTGGGCAAGTCACTTAACCCCAACTGCCCTCCAAAAAGCAAAAAAAAAAATCATCTCTGCAGACAGGCTAAACCAGGTTGAAGTTAACTGACAGGCCTCAAACTCATTGGTGAGCTGTCTACCCCAAGCATGTGAAGACTTCCCTTGGCAGAATGGGTGGATGAGAACAGCAGTCATGATGGTGGCAGAAAAAGTGCTGCGGAGTGTATAGAGCTTGGCCAGATGTCGAAGATGCTAAGGTCATCCACTGCATCCAGAGCCATCGTCAGGCATCCTAACTTGTCTTTTCACTGATCTTTGATGACTCTGGAGGAGGGAATGAGACTGATGACTTTGTAACTTTGTCTCACCTGAATTCAATACATGTACAAGTCAGATATAAATAACAATAACAGCAAGATCCTCTTATCTACCATGAGAATGGAATGGGAAGAAGGGTGATTCCTGATTCATTTTACATTTACTATTGTTAGCAGAGCTATACCTAGGAAATCTTATACCTGAGACATATCTACTTAGAGGGAGAAGGTTTTATTGGCAAAATAGAGCAGTGACACCAACCTCAAATAAGGCCCTGTTAGTGTATGCTGACTGAGACAACCATAAATTGGCATTATCTATGTTATCTAGTATTTTTTATCTTGTTAAATATTTCTCAATTACATTTTAATCTAGTTCTTTGCACTGAAGAGTTTTGATGGCTTCTTATTGACTCAAGCCATGAGTTTGACACTTGTGGCCTAAAGGACAATCTCTCAAGGCCTTGGATAAAGTTGTGCTAGGAAAAGGGAATATCATTTTCCAGAGAATCTGAACCATTCCCTGGCAAAACTTGAGGAAGAAGTAGATGCCATGGTTCTAGCTCCCTGAGAGTATTCATGCTGCCTAACAGTTCTGATTGGTGGAAGACCTTAAAGAGAGGAGTGATGATGATCCTTTACACAGAAAGGAAGTGTTCCCCTCACCATGTAGCCCTCCAGAGCAAAGCCCTGGTCTTCACAGCCTAGTTATAGCACTTCACAGAAAGGCTACATCTTGTGAGTTGGGGAAGTATGACTGAGGGATTGATTTTCTCAGAGGCAATACATTGAATATTCTTGTGAAAGGAATTCCATTCCAATCTGATAATGAAGGCTCACTGTTCTTATTGCAGAGAAATGAACCACCTTCCTCCCCCTTCCTTTCCCTTCCTTCTACCCACCTTTTACCAGTTGTCAAGATAGATAGAAACACGGCAAACTGCTCTCTGGATCACTCACTTTCTTGAACCACTCCTGTCCTATGGCTTTGGGCATTCATGCAAGCAAGAAAATCAGTAGAGACAGATCTTTTCCTTCAAGTAGGCTCTCTGTTATGGATAAAAGAGCCAACCTTCAGATTAGGGAGAGCTAAGTTTAAGTTACATTGGCTTTGTGATCCTGGACAAGTCACAACTTCTCAGTGCCCTCAAGCAACTCTCTAAGACTCTGTATACACTGCAGAGCAGCTGCCAGTCTGCATTGGTAAAGGGAATTTCTTCATTTAGGAGTTAACTCTAACAATGAAATCACAGGTATGCTGGGAAGGAAGAAAGGAAGGAAAGAAGGAAGAAAGAAAGGAAGGAAGAGAAGAAAGAAAAAAAGAATTAATGAAAGAAAGAATGAAGGGAAAGAAAGAAGGAAAGAAAGAAAAAGAAAGAAGGAAAAAAGAATCAAAGAAAAGAAGAAAGAAGAAAAAAGGAAAAAAGAGAAAAAAAGAAAGGGGATGAAGGAAGGAAAGAGGAAGGAGGGAAGGAAGGAGGGAAGGAAAAAAGGAAAGGAGGGAAGGAGGGAGGAAGGAAGGAAGGAAGGAAAGGGGAAGGAGGAAAGGAAGGAGGAAAGGAAGAAAGGAAGGAAGGAAGAGAGGAAGGAAGGAAGGAAGGAAAGAAGAAAGGAAGGAAGGAAGAAAGGAAGGAAGAAAGGAAGGAAAGAAGGAAATGTGGTATAGTGAAAAGATGACTGGATCTGGAATAAGAAGATCTGAGTTCCAATCCTGGCTCTGCTACATACCACCTGCATGATCTTGGGCAAGTTGCTTCCCCTCTGGACTTCAGTTTCCTCCTTTGTAAAAATGAGGGCACTCAGATTATATGATTTCTAAGGTCCCTTTCAGCTTTTGATTCTGTGATACCTCTATTTGCCCCTTAAAAATCACCTTTATTAATTTTTCATATGCACACCCATACCCACACATACATTATATAATGTTTATGTGGATGGGTGTGTCTACACATATATAAATGTACTAGGTGCTCCAATAGAATGTAAGCCCCTTGAGGTCAAGGACTCTTTCACTTTTCGTCTTTGTCTAACTTAGTACAAAGTCTAAAACATAGTAGACCTTTAATAAATCCTTTCTGATTGGTTGATTGTTGGTACTCTGTAAAGAAGGTCATGGGACCACAGAATTAAGGCTGGGAGGGAACCTAGAAGTTATCCAGATTAACTTCTTTATTTTCCAGATCTTCTGTGTCTATTCTTTTCCTATGCCTCCTAACAAAAAGCTATTTCCCAGGATCTAGGAATCCTTCAAGCTATGAAGAGGCAGTATTTGCTTTGTGATATTATTCATTAATGAGAAATGCATATATCCAGCTGCTGCTGTGTGTTTTCCTCCCTCCTAGGGACAGATAGTACCTCTTGTTGGAGGTGGGATGGTATGTTTGAGGCGGTCTTGATTATAATTCTAAAAAGTTCTAGGTCAGAGTTAGCAAAGGTGCCTGTGGCATGGGATGATATATGAAATTGAACAGGAAGAACCCTAGAATACTCAACTATCATAGCAAAAAAGAACCAAAGAGACCACGTTGTTCTCCTTTACTGAAGCCCATCTGTCCAAGACCAATCCTTGGGAAAGAGTACGAAGAGTGCTGAATTTGGGAAGAGGGGATCTGTGTTTGAATTTCATCTTGGTTGCTTATTACTTTACTGTGTTACTTTTACTTTTACTGTCTTATTACTTTTTATTACTATGTTTATTACTTTTACTGTTACTTTAAACAATTAATAACTTCTCTTGACCTCAGTTTCTTAAATTTTAAAATAAGAGGGTTGTATGAGATAACCTTTGAAGTCTTTTCCAACCTGAGATCTAGGAACCTCTTATCCTAATTCAGCCAGCTAGTGGGACAAGTTTAGAATCTCAAGGATGTATTCTATCTCTCCTCTATAGTGTAAAGTAATCTTGTTTCTGCTTCTGAGCAAGAAATTCAGTAGGGGTAATGGGCAGGATTAATTAAAGTCAACAGTGAATTTTAGCAGGAACCCAAAGGAGAGCAGCCTGTACCAACCTGCTAGTGTTTGCTTATGCAGGTGACCAGGTTGTTAATTAACTCCCGTCTCTGTGGGGAAATGGAAGGTATTTGCATCCAGGGAAAAATAGTTTAAGCTATATTTTAAGGATGATAGGCCCCAAGCTTGTATTTAAGGACCCAGGAAATAGACCGAGCCCCTGTCAAGTATCACTGGCTAGAGTGTTTCATTACATATCCTCTGTATTTCCTCTCTATATATCTTGTATTCCATGTAAAATGATAAACTTCATGCTAGTGAGGGCCATGTTTTCATTGCTAAGGCTCATAGGAACATAGATTTAGAGCCCAAAGGAACATTAGACATCATTTAATCCAAATCCCTCATTATACAGATTTGGAATGTAAAGTCTAGAGAGGTGGCGAGTGGCAGAACCCAGATTTGAACCCAGATGATTGTACCCAAATCTGATTGCAGATTCAGTGTTCCTTCCATGGCCTTTGCATTGGTGTAGTAGAAAAAAGCCTTAGGTTCATGATGGCTTTGGATTCAGTTCCTGCTCTGTCACTCCTATAACCTTGGGGCAAGTTACTTTCCCTTTCCTCCATAGAATGAGGAAGTCAGTGAAGATAATCTGTCTGCTCAGATCTTCTTTGATTTATATGTATCCTTCCTGGTCCAGAACAGGGTCTTGTGCATAATAGTAGGTATTTAGGTTTTATTGACTAGTTGACCAGAGAGCAGCAGGCAGGAATTTTTCCTCTTGCTACTCAATCTAGGACTCCCAAAGCTCCTCCCAAATCCCAGGTTTGGGTCTTGTCGTGGCTAATTACCAGTTGTGTGGTTTTGAGTAATTCACTTCAGCATCTCTATAAAATGAAGGATTGAATTAATGACCTTTAAAGTCCATTTCTTTGCTAAAATCCCATGTCCCATCCCAAAGTCTTTTTTATTCTAGATTTATTTTTTTTCTATTCCATAGTAAAAAAAAAAAAATTAGAACTCTAACTTTGTGTCCCCTGTGTTAGGAGAACCTCAGATTCTCAGGAAATTTTTCTAGCAACTAGAGCATGGAACCATTGTAAGACTGAACATTTTTTTAGGAATCAAAAGTGAGGCTGGTGGAAGTGGAGAGAGAAGGAGTAACTTATTTAAGCAAGAAGCTTTTGGATTGAGATGCAGACATTTCCCTTGACTTCCCAGGGACAATTCTTTGAAAGAATTCTGAATGAGGTCCAGTTTTGGAAGAAGAGATGGTAAACTATGATACTATCATATCATAAGCATTCACTTTTGGGGCAAAAGCATTTGCCCTCAGAGACCAGTGTAAGGACAGAGTTTTACCCATAACTCAATTAATGTAATCACAGAAGGCCCTGACACTTAGATTGAATGAATACATTAATCAATTCAAAATATAAACTAGGCATGAGTAAGTCCTTAATCAACTTGTGGCTATGGTGGATTGAATATTGGGAAAAGCCCCATGATTCTATGCAAGAAACTACACAGGGAGTAGGGAGGAGAGGGAAAGAGAGAGAGGGAGAGGGAGAGGAAAAGGAAGATGGTGAGGGTGAGGGAGAGCGCGAGCGCAAGAGTGAGAGTGCGAGAGCGAGTGTATTACTTGACTGATGTGGATTTTTATCTACAGGTCCAGAATTGTGTCTGCATCTTTCAATCACAGTATATATTTCTAAGCACCATGCCATCTCAATTCAGTAGAGTCATATTCATACCCAGTTTTCAATACTAATTGACTCAATCTAGGTGTCTAGGACTCCTGTGATTATATTAATTGGGGGTAGTGGTGGAATCTCACACTTAAACCAGTAACCAAAAGGTATGTTCAATGACAAAGTGCTTTATTCCATCACTCCCATTCCACAGAGTCCTGTCCCTTTTCTTAGAGAATGGGATCTCCCATGGTCTCCAGATGCCTTACCTCCCTAATATGTGCATGCATCAATAAATATGCCTGGTACTAAGTCAGTCTCAGAGAACAGAGCCAATTGATGCCATATTATGGGTTGCCGGGTATACAAAGAGTCCTGGATGTGTAGATAGGAGACCTGGGTTGATGTTTTGGTTCTACTACTTGTTGATTGTGTGATCTTAGGCATATGCCTTTGCTTGGCTAAGCCTCGGCTGCCTCCTTTATAAACTGGGAAGAATGCTACCTGTATTCCCTACTTCATGAGGGTAGGTATGTTGGAACTGGGTGGGTGAGAAATGCTTTTTGCTTAAACACCCCCTGATTTCTAGCTAGTTCTAACCTTGCAACCATGCCTTCTCCCCACCTGCCTCTACTGGCCAAAATCAAATGAAATGATGTATGCAGAGAGTCTTACACATCTTAAAGTACTCTACACCTCCCCCCAACCCCACCCTGCTCAACACTTAGAGGACCTATTGCTGAAAAAAGGTGCAATTCCCCTTTAAGAAACTTCTTTTTCAGGCTACAGCACACAGAGCTCAGCATCAAAGAAATGTCAGAGGCAGCTCTGAATTGAGTCACTGCTGCCCACTGTAATGCATCCCCCGTCAGTCACTCAGCCCTCAGAGCACAGACCTTGCAGAACTGCTGACAGGGTCCAGGGAAGATTTATTTTGTCCCAGTTAATTGCCCTTTTTGCTTTGTAAACATAAAGGTTGCAGTTCACTGGCTGACAGCCTGAGTAGCCCTTTTTCTTGTTGTAAGAAAAATGACATTTGGGTTGTTAGAAGGTGTTTCTTTAGTTTGCAATTTCTTCCCCACTCCCACCCCACCCCCTATTTCCACCTTCTAAAATTCTGCCTCTTAACACAATAACTTTAATTTAATGGAAATTCTATGAAATTCCCATTCTCATGCACTTAGCTAGGAACAACTGAGGCACT
Source organism: Pseudocheirus occidentalis (assembly GCA_028646575.1). Classification (NCBI taxonomy): domain Eukaryota; kingdom Metazoa; phylum Chordata; class Mammalia; order Diprotodontia; family Pseudocheiridae; genus Pseudocheirus; species Pseudocheirus occidentalis. The sequence continues at coordinate 98,071,214 of CM053599.1, forward strand.
AATGGTATCCTGTTCCCCAGTCTGTAGTAGCCCAAGTTGGATTTCACCCTCTCTTCACCCCGCCTTTCTTTTCCCTTTGATGTGATCTAAGGAGAAGCTTTGACCCTCTCACTCTCAAGGGATTGTCCCATCATCTCTGGGGATCCAAATGGAGGTTACAGTCTGCACTTTGTGGAAGGAGGACTTCAAGCCCTTGGATTGCGATGCACAGCCCAACACTTTGGGCAAAATTTAGGAAGTGGACAAAACACATTCAGAAAAGATGGAGTTAAAAATTTAATCAACAGAAGATGAAGGCATATCACTCAGCATTATGGGCAGAAATTAATTTAACAAAGGGTGAAGGGAACTCTTTCAAGGTTCTGGAAGAATAGCCAATTTTTAGTTAAGGTATGAATTCTGAGTCAGGGAACCTAAGTTTGAATACTATTTCTACTATTTAATAGTGATCTCATTTTCCCAGAGCAATAACTAGACAAAATTGTGGTCAAAGGATGTATATAGGAAAGTTTCCTATCTCTTGTGGACATATTATCTACACTTGCAGAAAATCACAAGATTATAGAGCCTTTGGGAGGAGACATGGAAGTGTGGAGTGGAAAAAGGCACTTTCTAGCTTATCAGCCCCTTAGGGCAAAACCCTGTTCATATTTTATTTCCCTGGACATTCATTCCCTCATCTGTGAAATGTGATGATCTCTAAGATAATTTCTAGGTTTACAATTATCCTAAGATAATTTATAATCTTGAGATTCCTGATTCATTATGCACAGTGCAAAGAGTATAGGATTTAGACTCAGGAGTCCTGGCTCTAAGTCCTGATAACTGCTGTTTGCTAGTCTTTTGATGAAGGGCAAGTCACTTCAACTCATTTGGTGTCAGTTTCCTCATATGAGGAATGGAGACAATGATATTTACACTATCCTTTCTCAGGGTTGTTGTGAGGAAAGCATTTTGTAAACTATAAAGTACTACTTAGGTTCACAAAATCTGGAATTGGAAGTCCTGCCATTTTGTGGAGGGGGAATCCTAGGTGAAGGGATTTGTTGCTTCAGGTCTCCTAGGTAGCAGAGCCAATATTTGAAGCCATGTCCTCAAGCTTTGATGTGAGTATTCTTGCCACTGGGATATGAGCTAAGATTATTGACAGAAGATAGGGCAATGACTGGGCCTATGACTTCAATGATTTGGGTAATTCCTGGGTCAAGAAAATCCCTCTACCAATGCAAATTGACCTCTTCTTTGAGACTTATAATCTTAGAGAGTGAGTCTAGAGCAGGGCTCTTTAAACTTTTTCCACTCAAGATCCATTTTTGTGTTTCAACAGCATTCATTGGCATTATGTGATGTGATGGCATGCACAGTGCAGAGTGCATGTGCTTTATGTTCAGAACCAAGGCTGCAGTAAAGTTAGGCAACGCAGACCAGGAAAGCACTGCCAGAAACACCTTGGATCTATTGGTATTTGATTTTGAATTAATTTTTGGTCTTTGCATGTTCAGAAACCTTTTACTGTTGCCAAATTTGGGGGTCACGACCCACAGTTTAAGAAGTATTGGAGTAGATCATCAAGAAGTTAAGTGATTTGCCCAGGGCCACACAGTAAGTCTCTGTCTCTGTCTCTCTTCCTCCTCCTCCTCTTCCTCCTCTTCCTCCTCCTCCTCCTCCTCCTCCTCCTCTTCCTCTGTCTTTTCCACACTCTGTCTCTGTAATTCTTGGAATTTCTGAAAATTCAATTGAGCAAAGACTTGAACCCAGCCTTTCCTAGCACCAAGGTCAGCTCTCAGTCTACTACTTCATGTTGCTTCCAGGCTGCATGGGCAACCAAGAAGACAGGAGTTTTTGTCTTGGGACCTTGTGGGACTGATACTATATAGGAAGTGAGCTAAGCTATAAATCTAATCCCTTTTCCCTTCCCAAAAAGTGAGGTAGTGGTGGTTGTTGTGGGGTTTATGTCCCTTTTGCATTGGAGGAAATGTGTGTATATTTGTTCTGGCTATATCCTTTTAAAAGCAAAACTGACTGTTAAGTGGTTAAATGGAAGAATGGGCTTAAACCAATGACAGAAGCAAAAGAACCTCTAGCCTCCTAAAAATACCAGGGGACCCTGGGGGAGGATTCTCTCTCCCAATACACTTGGCCTTCAGGCAGGCAAGGTCTGAGAATCACTTATATTTATTTAAAAATAAAAGAAATGGCACCTAAAAGATGAATTTGGGAAGAATAACTGGACCAGAATAAACATACACTAGAGAATCTGCATTGTAGGCAATACTGTCTGGAAATAATTGAGGAATTGTTTCAAAATATACATTGGTAAGAGTCAGGAGGGGTACCAAAAGATGAGAAAAATGAGCAATATTAATTTCCTAAAAGATGATTGAGAGGACGTTAAAAAACCCTACCATCCCAAATATCTATTTTCTCATCTTTATAAATCTTTCTGAGAATTAGCTATTTGCATATTGAAGTTATTCTTAATGAAAATGCAGGACTAGAACAGGCAGGTTTTCACAATCTTCTAGTCAGATTATGCCAAATTAACTACATGTCCTTTCTAACTGGGTTACTACTACAGTTGTAAATCAGGGGAATTATGTGGATATGACTTACCTAGATTTAGCAAAGCATTTGACAACGTCATTCTTGTTCTTGCATTAAAGATGGAGAATGTGGGCTAGATGAAAGTATGATTAGGTTTTGAGAGAGAATGAAGAGCTCCTTAAAAAGAAGAAAGAAAGATTATGATGTCAAAGCAAAGATAGAAAGGATATGAAAAGGCAGAGGGAAATTTATGTAAGGAGAAGAGGATGGTGACTCAGAAGGGAAAGAGAGGAATCACTGAAAATTTGGCGCTAAGTAGTAGATACAAAATTCCTCCCTAAGATGAGGGAGTGGGATCCAATGAAGACAAACCATTAAGTTGTCCTCTAAGGAAAGATAATGTGGATCCACAAGTGACATCAAATGAGAGGTTGTCCATTATAGGTCTGAGGAAGTCTGAGAAGAAAAGAGTAATAATGTCTAAAGGCTCCTAGCTGACAGGTATTGAGTCAATTATTTATTTACCTGGTCTTAGCAATAAAGAAACCTGCTTGCTTCTAAAGCTTGCAGCCAGGATGTTATGGGGAACCTCCCAAGGCTTATGAAATCCCATGACAACTACTGGATTCTGATAATTCATGTAGACAGAAATGATACTACTTCCACAAAGACTCTTGAAAGTATTGCTATGGAATAGCTTCAGCAAGAAAACTGAGGACCCTAAGGGCACAGGTGGTATGATAAAAGGCAAAAGGTGAGAGAGAGAGAAAGAGAGAAAGAGAGAGAGAGAGAAAGAGAGAGAGAGAAAGAGAGAGAGAGGGAGACAGAGAGACAGAGAGAGACAGAGAGAGAGAGACAGAGAGAGAGACAGAGAGAGACACACACAGACAGAGACAGACAGAAAGACAAAGAGAGAGACAGAGAGAAAGAGAGAGACACAGAGACACACACACAGACAGAGATTAATAGGAAGTGAAAACCTACTTAGGAAGATAGTGTCTGAGAATGGGTTTTAGATTTCTGGACTGTGACTTAAAATGTACTAATGATGGACACTTGGTCAGGAGGAAGTTCACTTAATAAGTGCTTTTAAGAATGCATTTGTCTGAAGCCTTACAAATAGAATAAAAAAAGCTTTAAACTAAAAAGGAGCTGGGTAGGAGAAAACTTCATAGATATATATATGTCAAGCTAAATACCATAGAAAATAGGTACAGTGTATGAATAAGAATAATAGAGATACCCAGAAATATACACGAGAAAAAAATCAAAGAAAGGAAACATCATTAAGAGCTTTGTCTTTAGCTGATTATACAAAAAGCATATAATGTAGATAACAAGCAAGGCAAACAAAAGATCCTAATGTCAGCAGGCAAATTTGACCTCAGGTATCACTGGCTCTTCGTGGAATGGAACCAATGCATGGAATATAGCACTAAATGGGTATACTCTATTCAAAGAAAAGGATAGATAAAAAGGGCAAGGGGGTAGAATAGCATTCTACGCAGAGAAGTTTTACTTATGAGTTAATTCATGAATAAGGAGAACTAGTATGATGGAGAACATTTGAGTAGAAGCAGAAACAAAAGTGATATTGTTGGTATACTACAGACCACCTGGACAGGAAAAGAAAGTGGATGATGAGTTCCAGAAACAGGGCACAAGTCTGGCATGGGCATATGTAGTGATAGGGATTTCAACTTCTGGGCATCTCTGGGAGATATGTTTCTCTATCAAAAGCAGAATAGAAGCTTTCCATAATGATAATTTTAGCATTAAAAGAGAGACAGCAATAAGGGGCAATGTTATCCTGGACCCGATTCTCACCACCAAGAGGAACTGGTTCTCGTCCCAGATCTGCCATCACCCAGCTATGTGACTTCAGGGATGTCCTTTCTCTCTTGGCCTCTGTTTTCCTCATCTATAAAATTAGGCAGACTAGATAATTGCTAAAATTCTTTCTAGCACTAAAACCGTATACATTGTCTTGGAGATTAGACAAGCGTTTTAGTGGATATAGGGAATGCCTAATGATGAAATTCCTACCAATGTACTTTTACTGCATCTTAGAGTCTTAGAGAGTCACTTAGGGCAACTGAGAAGCTAAGTGACTTGTTACACAGCCAGTAGGGCAGGTAGGTGGTGTAGTGGATATAGAGTACCCGACCTGGAGTCAGGAAGACCTGAGTTCAAATGTGGGCTCACACACTTATTAGCTGTGTGATCCTGGGCAAGTCACATACACTGTTTGCTTCAGTTTCCCCATCTGTAAAGTGAGCTGGAGAAGGAAATGACAATTGATTCCAGTATATTTGCCAAAAAAGCCAAAACCCAAATGGGATCAGGAAGAGTTGAACATGACTGAAATAACTAAAGAGCAACAAAAACGCACAGCCAGTATATGTCAGATATATAGCTCAAACCTGGGTCTTCCTGACTCTAAGGCAGACTTTACTTTCATTCACTGCACCATGTTGTTTAATGCATGACCCTGTCATGTAATTTTCCTAAATATTTGTCAAATCTCAATATTTTCATTTAGTTATCTCCTCAATAAGGTTGTGAGATCATTGGGATACTATTTCAGTCACTAGGGGGTGTTGCCGTCTAGTGGCTTTATTCTACTTAATAATAAGGACCAGGAACCTGACAAACTCCCTTTGGTTCTTGAGAGCCGGCATTTCGATCTTTTAGCCTTGCTCATTGTGTGGGAATCAGCGATCATTGCATTTGCTTAGAAGTGTGGCCTGTTTGGAGTTATAGAGTTAGTCTCTTGGTTTAGCACTGATACTATGAAAATTCAGTTCTTCCTTTCATTCTGTTTCCATTCAATCACATTCTCACAGTATAATGGAGTCAACAACACAAACATAGTGTTCTTTATTCATTACCCATGGGAGAAAAAAAATAATAGAATGAAATCTGTTGAAACAACTACCCTGTGAAATGTGTGCCTGTAGTTCTCCCTCATCTTAGGGAGCCACTAAACCTGCTTACAAATATGCCCTAAACCTTTGAGTTCCAGAGGTGGTTGAGGTACTGGGATTCAGATCTTGTCATCTGCCACTCCTACTAGGAATTAGCAAATAACTCCAGTATTGTTCTACTCATAACCTGTTAGGAAGTGATAGTCAATGAACAGTCAACTGAGGGAATTTGTTTCCTGGCTGATTTTCTTCTCTCATCATTCTGTCACTATATGGGGTCTCTGATCATTCTTGCGAACTGTTTCTTGGCATTTGGAGAGATAGGACATATATCTTCCCTCATGGCTTGTTCATAGCTAGTGAACTGAAGGAATGTCATCAAGAGCAGAGCAAGGTATAAAGAGATACCACCCCTCCCCCACCATGGACATACTGCCTCTCTCATTTACCTGTACTCCCTCTTCTCAAAATTTTGTGCTTACTGTATCCTAAATCACTTCACAGATGATAGATGCCTTCAATCTTTAGATCTTAACCCTTGGCAACCTTTTTGGTTGCACCCAACTTGGGAAGGCTTGTGGATGAGGATGACCAGAAATGCAGCACTAATGGCTTATTCCCTTTTCCTCTTATGCATGAGGGGGCCAGAAAAAGGAGAGGGATGTGCTAATTACCATGAACATTTAGAAAAGCAGCTCACAGTGACTACAAAGTTTCATCATTAGTGATGAATAGCAGATAAACAGATGTTGGTGTATTGCCACTGCCCAGAGTGAGCTGGGCCATTGGGCAAGTCGTGACCAGAATGGTCAAGTCAGTAAAGTTTGACCATCCATTGCCAAAGGCCTCAGCTCAAATACCCACACTTTCCATTAGATTAGAAGGTGAAGGATCAGGTGACCACCACAGCAATCCCTCCTCGATGCATGAACATCTCATTTATAAAAATATTGATTCCACTTCCTTGGACATAATTGATTAATTATATTTTGGGGAGAGAAAAATTGGTTTCTAGATCTCTGCTGGATTTGCATTTCCCAACACTGTCCTGTTTCCCCGCCTGCTGATAAGCTTATTTTTCAAGGCTTATCTTTTCTCCTGTTTCCAGGGGGACAAAGGGAAAGAGACAGTTGGAGGGGATGCATATTGTGTTTATGTAGATGTGTTGGGGTTATATGCAGGGTGCAAGTCTAACACTTGGGTAGCCTCAATATTAGTTTATCTTGAAGGCCAGAAAGAAGTATTTTAAAATGACCTCCACAGATGTTCCATAAATTAGAAATTCTGAAAGGAAATGATTACCCAAGGTCACATACTTAAAGAATGGATGGTCAGCACAGTTGTATATCTTTATTAGATTTCTTCTATTTCCTAGCTGGCTCCATTAGGGAGTGGTGTTGCTGCACTTTCCCAAGGTTTTCTAGGAGGGAATGTGATATACAGAATACACTTCTGGGTTCTGAACTTCTGGATCAGGAGACATGGGTGTTAGTCCAGATTCCACCACTTTCTAATTATCTGTCTTTGAACAAGTTAATTAATTTCTCCAATCCTTAGTTTTGTTACCTGTGAAATATGGTAAAACTTTTTGCATTGCCTACCTCACAAGGTTGTCCTTTGTCACCATTTAGGGCTCTGTAATTGCTAGCTAATGAGAATAATATCCTATGATTCTGAAAGTGGAAGGAACTTCTTGAAAGCAATTTAGGTCAGCAGCCTCATAGATAAAAAAAAAAAACCACAACCCGTTTTGTATTAGAAAAGCACACTGTGTTTCTAGGAACATGGTACCCAGTACCATTAAATGTATCCAAGAATATGATGGCATATGGAGGAAGCAACCAGGTGATTGACCAAACTTCTCAATTTCATACCAATGTTTTAACCTCTGCTAAAGTTTGTCCTTTTAGGGGCTTCTTTCCTTCTTTAAACAGTCAGGCTAACATGAAACATATATCACAGTTTTAATTTGACCATGTCCAGATTACCTAACATTGTGGCACTTACACAGGAGAGAGCAGAGAACAGCTTTCAGGAGAAGACACTCTGTGTTCCCTCACCATGCGGGTGGGAATAGTTTCTTTCCACTGTCAGTGCAGCTGAAACAAGAGATATCTTTAAAACTAACCAGACTGGGATAATCTCTTTTTCCTGGGTATCCTCAGTGAAGATCTTGTTGACCATGAATTGACCTGGGTCAGGAGAAGGACCAACTTTTTCTTTCTCCTTTTTAAGCTCCATGACCTTATGAAACATGCTTGGGGTTTTGTTTTGGACTATTTCCTTTGTACTTTTTGGTTCTAGGTATAGACAGGGGAATTTCCATTGAATCTAGACTCAGGATGTGGTGTCCTTGGAGGCAAGATTTCAAGCCAGATGTTGCACTCAGCCTAGCAGGGAAGCCCAGAGAAGCCAGGGTTTTGGGACTGAACCCAAGGGTTGCTTTGGATTGGAACTTGGTGAAACTGTGCTATAAGGGAAATTACCTAAGCTATGAACCTGATGCCCCTCCCCAGTCACTGCCCCACTAGTCTACAGATACTGAGGTGGGGATGGGCTGGGATGATTTATTTATCCTTTGTGTTGGGGGAGGATTTTTTATATTTGTTCTTGGTATACCTTTGAAGTAAATCTGTTTTGTAAAATCAAGTCTAATTGTTAAGTGATTAAATGGAACTGGAGAGCAAGGGACCCCTGTAATTGAGGAGAACACAATCGGTTGGGGCTAGAGCCAATGAAAGAGAGATTAGATACTGTGACCTCCTTACCTCCAGACTCGCTTAGGTTGTACTGGAGAACCCTGGGAGAGGGATGAAATGTGTATACCTGGTCTGCAAGTAGTGGGGGCCAGAGTACTTATTGTTACACATAATTTTTATTTGTTTAGTCATTTTCAGTCTCGTCTGACTCTTTGTGGCAACCATTTAGGATTTTCTTGGCAAAGATACTAGAGTGGTTTGCCATTTCTGTCTCTAGCTCATTCTACAGAAAAGAAAACTGAGGCAAACAGGGTTAATGACTTTCTCAGGGTGACACAGCTAAAGTAAGTTGAAATCAGTTTTGAACTCAGGAAGATGAGCTTTCCTGATTCTAGGCCTGGCATTCCATCCACTGCCCCATCTAGCTGTACCAGTTTTAATTTACCTAATAATAAAAATAGAATTCATACCCAAGCCCATACAAAGTCATGACAGCCCTTCCATTTCTTATAGGGATAAATGGAGTTCTTTTAGCTTATAGTTACACCTCTTGGGACTTAGGCTTGCTACAGAGTTAATCATTTCACCTCCTCCTCTGAATTGTGTCTGCACAGTCTGCATGTCTCACAGTACCAGTTAAGAAGGAAAGTCAGAATTCACTCCTCCACCTTTTGTGACTCTGGGTCTCATTGCTTTTGGTTTTCAGTTCCTTCTTTGGTCTTCAGTTCCATGGTTCTCTATTGCTCCTGGCTTTCTCCCTGATGTAGTGCTCTGTTACTTATCTACCTGCAGCTTCCTGATGCTTTCCCTCCAGAGCTGTATGGATATGGCCAACTTTAGCACAGGCTTCTCTATTCTGGACCATGGATGTCTTGGGGTTTCCATCTAACACAAGTTCTTATTAGATCCTTCTTTTTGTGGACAGGTAGATGTAGCAGCTTTCATCTCAGACTTTCTTTCTAGGTTCACATTTAGCTCAGCACCTCTATCTTGCCAAATCTGGCACTGCCTCCAGGTATATGTGATGTACTTGTCATTTCTTTGTCTATGCCTATTCTAGAAATGGCTTTTCTATTGTGTATTTGCCCTAGGAGTCGCCCACATGCAAGAGGGAGTGTAGCTCATTAGCACCTTCTTGGCATATGCTTGCCATACAACATTCCATGTTCTTAGGATACTGAGATGCTTCAAAGCTTTGGCATCCTGCATTCTTTGAGCCCTTCCAGCACCGGCATTCTTTGTTCTGAAAGAATTTTCCTTAGATGATTTATCTCCTTTTCACAGATTTTCAATGAGTTCTCCATTCACAAACCTCCTGATTTCATTATATGGGTGCCTTCTGTCTGTTGGGTATTCTTTAAAAATTATCTAAAAGGCATGAAAAAGGTATTATAATGGAGGGGAAGATGGAAGTGGGTAGTGGGAAAAGCTTAAGCCTTACTATTGTCAAAACTGGCTCAAAGAGGGAATAACATTCACATTTTGTTATTCACACAATATTTGGATATAGAAATCTATCTTATCCTATAAGGAAGTAAAAAGTGATGGGGATAATAGAAGGGCGAGACAGGATAGATAAAAGAGTGGGTGTATTGGGGAAGGTGGTGATCAAAAGTAAAACACTTGTGAGTAGGGAGAGAGTAGGGGGTATAGAGGGGAGGGAGGGAAGAAGAGAGGGGGAGAGAGAGAGAGAGAGAGAGAGAGAGAGAGAGAGAGAGAGAGAGAGAAACAAAAATAGCATGAAGAGAAATACACAGTTATCATAACTATAAATTTGAATGGGATGAATTTACCCATAAAATAGAAGCAGGTAGCAGAATGGATTAAAAACCAGACTCATACAGTATATTGTTTACAAGAAACACATTTGAAGCAGAAAGATACACACAGGGTAAAGGTGACGAGCTGGAGCAGAATCTATTGTACTTCAACTGAAACAAAGAAAGTAGGGGTAACAAGCATGATCTCAGATAAAACAAAAGTGAAAATGCATCTAATTGAAAGAGATAAAGAAGGAAACTATATCTTGCTGAAAGGTACTATAGACAATGAAGTCATATCAATGTTTAACATATGCACCAAAACACATTTGATTTTTGAAGGGGAAGTTGAATAAGTTATAGGAGGAAATAGATAATAAAATTCTACTACTGGGGACCTCAACTTTCCCCTCTCAGAACTAGACAAATCTAACAAAAAAATAAATAAGAAAAAAGTTAAATAAGTGAATAAAATTCCAGAAAAGTTAGATATGATAGATCTCTGGAGAAAACTGAATAGGAATAGAAAGAAATATACCTTTTTCCCATGAGTATATTGCACCTATACATAAGTTGACTGTGTAATAGGACATAAAAATCTCAAAACCAAATGCAGAAAAACAGAAATAGTAAATGGATCCCTTTAAGATCATAATGCAATAAAAATTACATTCAATAATGGACAATGGAAACAAAAATTATTTGGGAGTTAAGTAATTTAATCCTAAAAAACCAAGTGGGTCAAAGAACAAATCAAAGAAACAACAATCTCATTAAAGAAAATGATAATAATGAGACAACATATCAAAATTTCTGGGATATGGTCAAAGTAATACTTAGGGGAAAATTTAAATCTCCAATTGCTTACATCAATAAAATAGAGAAAAAAGCAAATCAATGAATTGGGCATGCAGCTAAAAAACCTAGAAAAAGGACAAATTAAAAATGCTCAATTAAACACGAACTTGTAAACCCTGAAAATCAAAGGAGAGATTAATAAAACTGATGGTAAGAAAATATAGAATTGATAAATAAAACTAGAAGCTGGTTTTATTAAATAAACAGTAAAACAGATAAACCATTGGTTAATTTGATCTTAAAAATGAAATAAGAAAACCAAATTGCTAGTATCAAAAGTGGAAAAGGTAAATTCACCACCAATGATGAGGAAAGTAAGACAATTGTTAGGAACTATTTTGCCAAATTATACGTCAATAAATTTGACAATCTTAATGAAATTGATGAATATCTACAAAAATTAATTATTCACATTAACAGAAGAAGAAGTAAAGTATTTAAATAGCTCAGTTCTAGGAAAGTAATTTGAATAAGCCATCATTGAAATTTCTAAGAAAAAAAAACCTAGGCCAGATGTATTCACAAGTGAATTTTAGAAAAATATTTGAAGAACAATCAATCCCAACACTATATAAGCTATTTGGAAAACTAGGCCGAAAGGAAGTCCTACTGGATGCCTTTTATGACAAAAAAGTGGTGCTGTTACCCAAACCAGGAAGAGCCAAAAGAGAGAAAGAAAATTATAGACCAATTTTCCTAAGCAATATTGATGCAAAAATTCTAAACAAAATATTAGCAAAGAAATTATAGCAATATATCACAAGAATCAGATACTATGACCAGGTGGGATTTATACCAGGAATATAGGGCTGGCTCAATATTAGGAAAACTATCAGCATAATTGACCATATTGATAACAAAAACAACAGAAATCATACAATTATCTCAATAGATGCAGAGAAAACCTTGGACAAAATACAGAGCCAGTTCTTATTAAAAACACTAGAGAGCATATGAATAGAGTTCACCTTAAAATTATGACTAATATTTATCTAAAACCATCAGCAAGCATTATATGTAATGGGAGTAAATGAGTTTTCCCAGTGCAATCAAGGGTGAAGCAAGGATGCTCATTATCACCTCTATTAATTAATATTGTAGTAGAGATGTTAGCTATAGCAATAAGAGAAGAAAAAGAAATTAAAGGAATTAGAATGGGCAATGAAGAACCAAAACTATCACTCTTTGCAAATATATTATACTTAGAAAATTCTAGAGAATCGACTGAACTACAACTTGAAATTATTAACAACTTTAGAAAAGTTGCAGTACACAAAAAAACTAATATAAATCATCAGTATTTCTATGTTATCAAGAAAGTCCAGCAGCAAGAGACAGAAAGAGAAATTTCATTTAAAATAACTGTAGATAATACAAAATACTTGGGAGTCTACTTGCCAAGACAAACCCAGGAACTATATGAACATGACTATAAACACTTTTCACCCAAATAAAGTTAGATGTAAATAATTGGAAAAATATTAATTGTTCATGGGTAGGCAGAACCAATATAATAAAAATGGCAATTCTACTGAAATTGATCTATTTATTCAGTGCCATACCAATCAAATTGTCAAAATATTATTTTATAGAGTTAGAAAAAATAATACCAAAATTTATCTGGAAGAATAATAGGTCAAGAACATCAAGGGAATCAATAAAAAAATGAGAAAGAAGGTAGTCTAGCTGTACCAGGTCTCAAACTGTATTATAAAGTGGTAATTATTAAAAAAAATTTGGTACCGACTAAGAAATAGAGTGGTGGATTAGTGGAATAAATTAGGTACAAATTACATTGTAGCAAATGACCATAGTAACCTAGTATATGATAAACCCAAAGATCCAAGCTTTTGGAACAAAAACTGATTATTTGGCAAAAACTGCTGTGAAAACTTGAAAACAATATGATAGAAACTAGGTATAGAACAACATCTCATACCATATACCAAAATAAGGTTAAAATGGGTATGTGAAAAAAATGGATACATGATTTAAACATAAAGGATGACACCATAAGCAAATTAAGAGAGCATGGAATAGTTTATCTGTCAGATTTATAAATAAGGAAAGACTTTAGGACTAAAGAAATATAGAGAGCGCTACAAAATGTACAAAAAGATAATTGATTATATGTAATTAAAAAGTTTTTATGCAAACAAAACCAATGCAACCAAGATTAGAAGGAAAGTGGAAAACTGGGGAAATTTTTTTTGCAACAAATATCTCTGATAAAGGCTTCATTTCTCAAGTATATAGAGAACTGAGTCACATTTATAAAAATACCAGTCATTCCCAATTGATAAATGGTCAAATGATATGAACAGACATTTTTTCAGACAAAGAAATGAAAGCTATCTATAGTCATATGAAAAATGCTTCAACTCACTATTGAGCAGAGGAATGCAAATTAAAACAACTCAGAGGTACCACCTCACACCTATAAGAGTGGCTAATCTGATAAAAAAGGAAAATGTTGGATGTTGAAGAGGGTGTGGGAAAACTGAGACACTAATGAACTGTTGGTGGAATTGTGAATTGATCCAACCATTCTAGATAACAGTTTGGAACTCTGCTCAAAGAGTTACAAAACTATGCATACCCTTGATCCAGCAATACCATTATTGGGTCTATATCCTAAAGACATAAAAAAGAGAAAATACAAAATTCTTATAGCAGCTCTTTCTTTTGGTGGCTAAGAATTAGAAATCCAAGGGATGCCCATCAAATTACTACAAATTGTAGTAAATTATTTTAAATGGAATATTATTGTATTTTAAGAAATGCCAGGCAGGATGATTTCAGAAAAAACTCAGAAAGATTTACATGAACTGATGCATAGTGAATGGAACAGAACCATAAGAGTATTATACACAGTAACAGCAATATTATTTGATGATGAACTGAATGACTTAGCTCTTCTCAGCAATACATAATTCATAATCTAAGAGAATCCCAAAAGACTAATGATAGGCATACTATCCACCTGTATGGATTGACTAGAGCCTGAAGCATGCTATTTTTCACTTTCTTTCCTTCACTTTTTATTTGAGTCTTCTTCTACAAAATGACTAACGTGGAAATGTTTTACATAATTGCACATGTATAACCAGTATATGATTGCTTGCCATCTTAGGGAAGGGGTAGAGGAAGGAGGGAGGAAGAGATAGAATTTGGAATGCAAAATTTTAAATTATAATGTTTTAAAAATTGGGGAAAATAGCTCAGACACTTAAGTACTGAGAGGTTTAATTCTCATTGTAACAACATGTAGTTATTAGCATCTCCTCTAGATCACACAAGCCATTGTTAAACTTTGATGCATTTGGTTTCTGCCTCTTTCTCAGAAATCTTGGGATCTTCATCGAGTCTGTCTCTACTCTCTTCCATCTGTTAAGCAGAAGATAGTTTCTCATCTGCACTGTCTCCATTGGAGCATTGTCTCCAATTCTCCATCATATCCCCTAAAGCCTTGAGTGTTTTGGAAAGTGGATTCTTGCCCTTTTTGATTTAGAGACAGCAAACCTAAAGCTTGCTGCTACTTGCCCTAGGTACTTAACTCTTTAATCAACCAAGAACCATTTACTAAGTGTTCAATATGTGACAGGCACTATGCCTATCACTGGAGACTTGTTCAGTCCTTTTCAGTCATGTTCATCTCTTCACGACTCCATTCGAGGTTTTCTTGGCAAAGATAATGGAATGATTTGTCATTTCTTTGTCCAGCTCATTTTATAGATGAGATAACTAAGGCAAATAAGTGACTTGTCTAGGGTCACACAGCTAGCAAGTATCTGAGGCCAGGTTTGAATTCAGGAAGATGAGTATTACTGACTCCAGGCTTCACACTCTATCCAGTGAAGATGCAATGGTGAAAGAGACATTCTGCCCTCAAAGAACTTGCATTCCTGAACATATCCATATCCATATCCATATCCATATCCATATCCATAGCCATAGCCATAGCCATAGCCATAGCATAGCCATAGCAACACACATATGTAAACATAATGCATACAAAATAAATATAATTTCTGGAAGGAATGCACCAAGTAACTAGGGGAATTAAAAGAAGCTTCATGTAGAAGGTTGCACTTGAGTTAAGGCTTGAAGGACAGAAAAGATTGTGAATCAGAGGTGAGGAGGGAGGGAATTCTAGGCATGAGGGATAGATTATAAGCCCCATTAAGACATGAGTCTTATTCATCTCTGGGTCCCCAGAACCTATGTGGAAGTCTAGCATTCCAGACACCCAAGGTCTCATCTTGTCCACATATACTCAGCCAAAGAAGAGTCTTAGTTCTAAACACTAGGGATACTGGAACTTTATTTGGTGGATAATTCATCCATTCCTTAATCAACCAATCCATCAACAAGCATTTAAGTGGCTCCTTTATGCCAGGCACTATGCTAAAAGATGTTGAGCATAAAAATAGGAAGATTGAAATAATTCCAACTTTTAAGTAACATTCATTTCCCTAATGCCTGTAATATTTAATACTTTGTCCTAGATGCCATAGTATATGCAGAGGTCATAATAATAATGATAATAACTCATTAATCAGTTAATTATTAGTGATGATAATTAAATGCTAGCTTTTTCTGATTCCAATCATGGTATAGAGGTAACTTTGAGACCTTGAAGGATGACATTGTAGTATAGGCCCTCAGGGAAAAGGGGTGCAGGTATGGGTTGACAATGAACTCCATGTCTGCCATCTAAGAGGCTGCCTACCAGGTAGTGAATTTCAGCCACAGCAATTCATAGATTGCCTATTAAAATGAGAAGAGTTGAATCGGGGAAGGAATGCCCATATTGATGAAATAAAAGAACTTTTAATATTGAAGTAAAAATTATAGTGCAGCCTTTTCAACTTTTATATATATTATCTCCTTTGATCCCCACAATAATCTTGTGAGACAGGTGCTATTATTATCCCCATATTGCAGATGATGAAACTGAGACTTAGGTTATAAGACTCGTCCAGAAGAAAACAGCTAGTGAAAGTCTGAGACATGACTCTAACTCAGACCTTATTGATTCCAAGTTCAGCATTTTACTGAAAGCCATGCTATCTAAATGTTAATATTTGCATAGTACTCTGTGTATATCCCTCTACAAATGTCCTATGCTGATGCCTTCATGGCAAGAAGAGACCTTGAGTTGCTGAGGGCCATGCCAATAGAGTTCAAAGTTTGGTAGGTTTGACTAGCAGGAAAAGCTCTAGATATGAATGTAATGATGTCTGTTTTCCAACAGCTAGTCTAGCTATATTCTAGGAGTTTCATCTACCAGGCTGGCCATTGAACTATGAGATTTTTGACCAGAGCAATTCTTGAAAACTACACACCACGGCATGCAGGAGTTGTCATCTTCACTGGTTATGGAAACACCCAGACTGACCAAATCCTAGATCTTTTAAATATTACATAAGTTATTTCATTTGATCCTCACAGCCATTCTGTTAAAATATTAGATCCATTTTACAGAGGAAGAAATAAGTTTAAGGTCTCATATCTAGTAAGTGATAGAGTCAGATCCTAGAGGTTAGAAAAGCTCAGGGTACATTCAGAAAATGGAAGGGAGTCTGGATTGATTGAAATGTATGGCACAGAGAATGGAAAACTGAGCAATAAGGTTGAAATAGAATTTTAGGGGGGCAGATCCAAGATGGTGGAATAGAAGCAGCAGGGTTCTGCAGCTCCCACACAACCACCCTAAATACCCATAAAATATGACCCCAAACAAAGTCTAGGACTCTCAGACTCACAAAAATACAGAAAACACATCTCTTGCTGAAGGCAGCTCGGCAGCAGGGGCTCACTGTGGCAGGCTGGGAGCCAAGACAAGCCCAGCCTGAAACGGAAACATGGCCAGGCCAGGCCCCAAGGTGATCAAGAGGAACTGAACCTCCCAAGCCGCAGCTTGAGTCTACTTCAGAGAAGATCTACTGCACCTGAGGGGGTCTTCACATCCAGCAAACCAAGATTAGAGACGATCAGTGAAAGTGAAACTCTGAAACTTAATTTGAGGGAGGACAAGCAGTTCAGCCAATCTGCCCCCAGGGCAAGGAAGCAGTGGGGGAAGGGCAGGAACTGTTGTAACTGGTGGCTGCCCCCAATGGGCTGCTCAGAGCCCCTGGCCTGCGGACTCAGCAGGGGGGCTGAATCAATTGATCAGGGCCAAGTGCTCTTGTGTTGAGTGGCCTGGATCCAGATCGTGGTCTTGGGTGGTGGTCCTGGGGTGTGCTTTCAGCAAGCCAAAGCTGGGGGGGGTGCTGCAACACCCCCCTAATAGCTTTGGCAGCTGGGAAAACCCAGCGATTTGGAACAGAGCTTTCCCCTCTGGAAGCAGAGTTTCAC
>CM053599.1:98088861-98109538 GCA_028646575.1 Pseudocheirus occidentalis
TTCATTTATTTGGATCTGTTTAATAGTATCTTGATTTCTCATAAAGTCATTAGCTTCTATTTACTCTAATCTAACTCCAAAGGAATTCTTCTTTTCAATGAGCTTTTGAGATTCTTTTTTCCATCTGGCAAATTTGGCTTTTTAAGGCATTCTTCTCCTCACTGGCTTTTTGGGCCTCTTTTACCATTTGAGTTAGTCTATTTTTAAGGTGTTATTTTCTTCAGTCAGGTTGTTGACTGTCTTTTCATGATTTTCTTGCATCATTCTCATTTCTCTTCCCAATTTTTCCTCCACCTCTCTTATTTGGTTTTCAAAATTCTTCCTAAGCTCTTCTATGAGCCTGCAACCAGTTCATATTTTTCTTGGAAGCTTTTGGTGCACGAGTTCTGACTGTGTTGTCTTCCTCCTGTTCCATGTTTTGATCTCTTTTTGTCCCCAAAAAAGGAATCTAGATTTTTGTGTTTGCTTTGCTTCCTTTGCTTGCTCATATTGCTACTCAATTACTTGACTTAAGAGCTTTTGCCACAGTGGAACTCTGCTTCTAGAGAGGAAAGCTTTGTCCCAAATTGCTGGGGTTTTAGCAGCTGCTGGAGCTATTCATTGGGTGTTCTTTGAAGCCTCTACAGGCTCTGGCACCTGATCACACACCCCAGAACCTTCACCCAAGATAGCAATCCAGGTCCAACCAGATTAAAGCAAGAGCAATTACCCCTCAGAATGGCCGCTTGGTCCCCCTACAATTTGCAGGATAAGAGCTCTGAAGCAGCCATGTGGAGGCAGCTAGAAAGCCACCATGCCTGAGCTGCTTCTCCCTTCCGAGGGCAGAGGCCAAACTGCACTCTAGGTCCCCCTGTTCCCAGAGTTCACACCAACCTCTCACTTTTTCCTTTTGGCACTTATGGGTTGATAATTCTGGAAATGGCCACAGCTGTTGGTGATCCACTTTCCTGAAGTCCCTCCAGCCATGGCTGATCAGGCTATCCTGGGGCTAAAACTGCGTGCTCTTCCGCTCCCAGTGGGCTGCAATGAACCCTTCCTGACCACCTACTGCGCTACCTTCAGCAGGATATTTGTTTCTCTGTCACTTTGTGGATTCTGTAGCTCTAAAGTTTGTTTGGAGTCACATTTTATAGGTATTTAAGGTGGTTATGAGGGGAGCCACAGAGTTTTCCTGCTTCTGTTGCCACCATCTTGGCTCCATCCCCCAAATCCTTGAAGAGGGTTTTAAAGGAAAACTATTCTTTACACATTTTGGAGGCAATTGGGATTAAACAATTTGTCCAGAGTCATGCAGCTAGTAAGTATACAAGGCTAAATTTGAACCGGGTCCTCCCAACTCCAGGGCTGGTGCTCTACACTGCACCACCCAGCTGGCCCAAGAAAGTAATTCCAAGAGAATTAGAGGAAGAGGAGAGGAGAAGAGAAGAAAGTGTGTCCTAGGAAAAAGAGACATAGTGCAAAAACATGGAGGTTGGAGATGCTGTGCCGTGTGTGAAGACCATTTTGGATAGACTGGAAATGACGGGAAAGGGGATTCATGGATAATAAGACCAGAAAGGAAACTTGGGACTAGGTTGTAAAGGGTTTGCTATTTTACCCTAGATGAAATAGACAGCTTTTGAAATTTACTGAGTAGGTAAGTGACATGGCGATCTGCACTTAAGGAAAATAACAGTGGCAGCTGTGTGGCAGATGGATTGGGGAGAGCCTTGAGGTAAAGAGGCCATATGGAAATATGTTTTGCATGACTGCACATGTATAACCTATATCAAATTGCCTGCCTTCTCAATGAGATGGTTGGAGAAGGAAGAAGAGAGAAAATTTGGAACTCAGAATTTTTTTTAAAAATTGAAGTATTGTTTTCACATGCAATTGGGGGAAATAAAATATTAAATAAAAATAAATTAGTAGCTATAACACTGGTCCAGGAAAACTTAATGAGGGACTGAATTAGGGTTGTAGTCAAGTGAATAAAGAGAAAGGGACTGACATAAGAAATACTGTGGCAAAAGAAAACAAGATTGAACAACTAATTAAATTTGTGGAGTGACAAGCAAAGGGTCGAGGAAAATACCAAGACGGTGAATTTGGGTGAGTAGAAGTATGGTGGTACTCTTGAAAAAAAATACTGACGTTTGATGGGATGGGTTTCAGGGAAAAGATGGTGGGTTATCTTTTGTACCTGTTGAGTCTGAGACCTCTCTTGGGAATCCAGTTTGAAATATCCAGCAGGCAGTTTCAAATGTTCAAGTGGATCTCTGGAGAAGCACTGAGGGTTGAATACAGAAACTTAGGTGTCATCTGTATCATAAAGTTCATTGGGCATCATTGGATGCCCATAAAAACCCATGCCAGCAGATGAGGTTAGCAAGTCAGAGATTAAAGAAAGAAAAGAGCCCAGGACATATCCTTGATTAATGCCCACAATTGGGGGTATTATATGAAAGGTGAATCAGCAAAAGAGATGAAAATAAAGTAGCCAAACAGGAGAGAGCAGGATCATGAAAATCTAGAGAGTGGGAAGAGAGGATATTCAACAGTGTCAAAGGCTGCAAAGAGGTCAAGAAGGATAAGGATTCAGAAAGGTACATCAGATCTGGCAATTAAGAAAAGTAACTTTGAAAACAGTAGTTTCAGTTGAGTAGTGAAGGGGGAAGCCAGATTGCAAGAGGATGAGAAGTGAGTGAACAAAAAAGTAATAAAGCACAGTAGTTTTGTTACTATAGTATTAATGTAGTATATACTTTAGAATCTATAAAAGAAGTGCATAGTTAAATATCTGTTTGTGTGCATGTGTATATTTATGTGTGTGTGAATATAAAGAAGGATTATATATACATGTATGCAATTCTTTTTTTCCATTCCTCCTATGAGAGGTAGAATAGAATAATGGATAGAAAACTTCCAACTTCCTTGGAACCAAGAAAACCTGGTCGCAAATCCTATCCCTTACACTCCCTGGCTAAGTGACCCTTGGCAAGTGACTTGAATTCACAGTACTCTATACAAAACTCTAAGACCAAATATTGCAGAAAAGATGTTGATCTACATTGGTAAAAAGGAGTTTGTGAAAGAGGAAGTGAGGTATATGATGAAAACTTGATGAGATGATAGGTTTTAGGGAGGATTTTTCAAAATGGAAGGCAGAAAAGAAGAGCCACCATGAAGGAAGAGATTAAAGGTTAGAAGGGTGGGATGAATGAAGGAATCATTTCATAGGGAAGGGCATCAAAGATATAAATAGAAGGGTTGGCCTTGGGGAGAAGAAAAGACACCTCTTCATCAGAGACTGGAATAAAGGAAGAGTGAATGAGTGGCTTGGAGAGTCACGGAAGGGTGAGAAGGGGATGCTAACAGAGAATTGTCTCATTTCCTCAGTGATGTATGAGGTGAGTTCATCTCAGAAGGTTGTGGAAGAAGGAAATGACAGAGGCTTAAAGAAAGAAGAGAAAGTTTGGAACAGCCATTGTGCAGAGTGAGATATAGGATCAAACGAGGAAAAGTGAGAGGAATATTTTACTGCAATAAAGATTACTAATTATGTATTTCTTATTATTAATAATTATTACTGAGATTAGATGGGGAACCAATGTAGTTTGCTGCCTGACTTCCTGGCTCTATTCTTTAGCGCGTGAATAAGAATAGAGTAGGCAAATAGTGAAATTAATCCAGGGCTGGTTGAAGAGTTGAAGAGGATAGAGGGGCAAATGATTCGAAAGTAGAGGGCAATGTAGACTTAAGTTTGTTAAGATTGTAAAAGGGAGGGAAGTGAGATTAGGGTAGGTGAGATGACATGGAAAAGTACAAGGGATAGAAGGATTAAAGGTCTCAATGAGAACAAAGAATAGATATGTTTGTTTCATTTTTATCATTTCCAAAATAGTTTTTATTGTCAGGATTCTGTATTTCAGTTCTCCTTCTCCTGTAAAGTCTTGGTACCCTAGAGCCAACCAGTGTACTGGACAGCAATGAGATCAACCTTTCATCCAGGTGGGGCATCTTTTCAAATGGTGGATGGTTTTTTAATATGCTGATGATTACCCCCTCCAAAGGTATTTTCCACAGGAGTAACTGACACGTGGAAATGGAGACCTGCAGCTTTTCTTCATTGTGTATAGGAAGATATGGAATGAATGGAGATTATTATCAAATAAAAGTATTTCTGAGTTTTCATGATCAAAATGCAAAACTTTTGACAAGATCATGACCATCCCTGGGTATATCTGAGGTAAGATAGAGGAGTAAGTCCTAGAAGTTGAGGAGGATGAGAGAATGAAAGGTTAGGATATTTACGGAGTTATCTGCATGGATATGTAAGTATCTTAATATATAGGCTGGAGTTGAGATAGAGAGGAAGACTATGAGGCAGATACTCAGCTCCATGAGAAAGGAGGAAGAATGTCTTGGGGGACTGATAAATAACCACTACAAGGATCAGTACTGGATGATAAATTTGAATGGAGTGAACCTCAAAGAAGAGGATGGCAAAGGATGTGGGAATAAGAAGGGACCTCAGAACACTAAGTGCCACTGTGGGTGGTGGAGCTGTGAAGTGGTCTGACCATTCTGGAAAAAAGTTTGGAATTATGCTTTAAAAGCTATTAAGCTATCCATACTCTTTGATCTAGCAATATTACTACTAGGTCTATACCCCAAAGAGATCAAAAAAGAGAAAACGGACCGCATGTGTACAAAAATATTTAGAGCAGCTCTTTTTGTGATGGCAAAGAATTGAAAAGTGAAGAGGTGTCCATCAAAAGGGGAATGGATGAACAAGTTATGATGGAATACGGTTATGTTATGAGAAATGAAGAAGGGGATAGTTTCAGAAAAATGGGAAGATTTGCATGAACTGATACACAGTAAAATGAACACAACCAGGTGAATAACTTATACAATAATAGCAATGTTGTAAAGACAAACAACTTTTAAAGATTTAGGAATTCTAATCAATACAATGACCAACAAGTCCAGCAGGCTCATGAAGAAATTAATACGTACATACATATATGTATGTTCACACACATACACATACATATACTATGCGCTGAGCTGTGCTAAACACTTTGCAAATATTATATCTTGTGGTCCTCACAAAAACCCTATGAGGTAGGTAGTCAAAGAAAGAGTCACATAGTTAGATGCTGGATTTGAACTCAGGTCTTCCTGACTCCAGGTCCAAGGTTCTAACCTGGGGGTGGGGAACCTGCAGCCTCAAAGACACATGTGGCCCTCTAGGTACTCAAATGTGGCCTTTTCACTGAATCCAAACTTCACAGAACAAATTCCCTTAATAAAAGGATTTGTTCTATAAAACTTGGACTCAGTCAAAAGGCTACACCCAAGGACCTAGAAGGCCACAGGTTCTCCCCTACTGTTCTAATGCCTGTGCCCTCTAGCTGACTCAGATAGAGAGCTGATAAACTCAAAGTAAATGTTGAAGTATATTGTTTTTTGGACACGGCTAATGCAAAAATTTGTTTTATCTAGCTATATTATATATTTTTTCTTGCATTCTCAATGAGTGGGATAAAAGAAGGAAGGGAGGAAAGAACTCAAAAATGAAAACAAAATTGAATTTAAAAAAATACACCAGTTTTCAAAGGAGCATTAGAACACAGAATAGCTCATTTCAAAACTTGATGGAACCTCAGGATTTAGAATGTTAGCGCAGGTGGTAACTAAGAAAATTGAGGCTGGGGAAGTGAAAGAACTTGCCCAAGGCTGCCTAGCTAATAAGTCCCAGAGTTACAATTTGAATGCATATCAATTAACTCCAAATCTACTGTTCTTTCATCAATGTCATTGACACCATCTCATACCCAAATCCCAGTCATCTCTACTATAATCTGATCCACCACCACCTGAGTTCTGGTGATGATCAGAAGACCCTGTGTGAGACTATTCCCATTTACTCAGTAGAACCATGAAGTTCAGGGTGGTCTCAAATTTACAAAGGAAAAAAATGTTTGGAAGAACTGCCATTTCAGCACAATTAACTGGAATGCCAAGTCTTTGAAGGCAAACTTGCCCAATTGATTTTTTTTCCCCTGCAGTTTCAACTTTCCTAAACCTTATTTCTCTTTGCACAGCTCAGATTTCCACTGGGAATCTGTTGTCTGAAGCCTGAACTATATATGTCAAAACATCCTATTAGGGGCTTCTGACTTCTGATAATTCAGTGTTTGGGGTTTCCAGATCAGAGGAGCAAAATTTCCTTCCTGTCATCATGTTACCACTTTATCCTCATTCCCTTCCTCTCTGGGCCTGGAGCTGCATGCAGACAACTTTGGTAAGCTTAGCTTCAGAGATCAGGATCTGACTGGGGGTGAGACTTAGGAAGACAATTTGAGAGACATGATGGCTTCACTGTTCTTCCCGAAGCTTTGACCCTTCCCTCCTCTCTGTCACCTCTCTGGGGTAGGCAAGGGGAAGGAGAGGCTAAATTAGGAATAAATAAGACAATGGGCATAGCATCCTACAATGACAGAATGCTGAAGCTTAGAAATCATCTAATCATCTTTTATTCTAGTTGAGGACACTGAGGCCCAGGGAGGTTGTCACTTGCTCAGGATCACGCAGTTGGCAACAACAGCAGTACTGGTAGGGAAAGCTTCCTCACTGGGAATTCCCTACTGTGATGAAATCACAGGTCTGGGGGGAGAAAAACAACAAAAACAATGTTACATTTATGTGGCACTAGAAGGCTTACAGAGTGCCTGGCTCCCAACTATCTCCTGCTACAGAGAATAAAAATCATATCTTCATTTTTCAGATAAAGGAATTGAGGCCCAGAGGGGGTAAGGATTTACCTAACAACACAGTAATAGCAGAGTCAAGTCAGGACTTAAACCTAGACCTTCTGAGTCTTTTGATGCAAAATCCAATGGTCTTTCCCTTATTACACACAGTGAAAAGAAAAGTGCACTGGACTGGGGAGTCAGAAGACTAGGGTTGATTTCATGTGACTGGCATCTATCTATACCTCTTGAAAGTTCACAAAGCGCTCCACGCCTTATCTCACTGGATCCTCTGACAAGCCTGAGAGATAGGACCTACGCATATTATTATCTTGTTTTTACAGAGGGAGAGTTTGAGGCTCAGAGAAATTAAATAACTTACCTTGGGTCATACAGCTAACAAGTGGCAGGATTCCAAATCATATCTCCCTTCATTCCAAATTCAATATTCTTTCTACTCTATCAGTGGTTTCCCAGGAGATTCAGAGTGATGGTCCAAGGGGTTCAAGCTAAGAATTATTTTAATGGCCACTTAAGTAGCAAATAATTGCTATATTATAAGAAATATATTAAATTACCCTGAGGATTCATTCCACATTTTGTTGCTGTTGTTTCTGAAAGGGGTTCACAGAACAAAAAACACTGCAAATCACAACACTAGATCATGGTGCTTCCTCCTTAATTCTATTGCCTTCCATCTGTTGATTATCTCTAACTGATTCTGTATGTTTTATCTGAACATGGTTGTTTGCATGTTGTCTCCCCCATTAGACTGTGAGCCCCTTGAAGGGAGAGGATTGCCCTTTTTCTTTGCATCCTCAGTGCTCAGCATATTCCCTGACACATAGCAGGCGCTTAAGAAATGTTTACTATCTCAAGTCCCTTTGCCTCACTACAGTTTTCTCATCTGTAAAATGGAGGTAATAATATTTGCCTGGCCTATTTCTCACTTCTATTGCTACTTCCAATGGATGTGGAAACATTTTGTTAGACCATAAAGTGCTCCACAAACACAAGCTGTGATTACTAATGGCCCAGCTGGGTGTTAGGAAGGGACCCAGGTTGCAATGGATAATTCATTAAGCAGATGTTAAACACTAATCACAAACTGATTACTCATCACAGTCTCACACATAAGGTGATCTCTTTGTTCTTAAAGAATTCCTACCTTCCTTGTGATTTCTATCTCCATATCAGCTCTAATGTGTGAGCCTTTTGGTCCACACACATCACCAACACTCTCAGGCCCTCCTTGTCTCTCATCTGGATTACTGTGACAGTCCCATAATTGGTCTCCCTGCCTCAAGTCTGTCCACTCTCAAAATCACCCTTCTCATAGCTGCCAAACTGATTTTCCAAAAATGCAAATCTGACCGTGTCATTCTCCTTTCCATCAAATTCTAGTGGTTCCCTATTACTTTCAGAGTAAAATACAAATTCCTCTGGAGTTTAAAGACCTAAACAATATGACTCTTGCCTACATTATCACCCTTATTGTACAGTACTCCTCTCCATACACACAAAGTCCAGCAAAAACGGCCTTCATGCTTCTCCTCACCAACAACTCTCCATGTTCTACTTTTGTGTCTTTGCACGGGCTGCCCCCAAATCTAAAATGCACTGTTTCCTTAACTACGTCTTTCATATTCCTTTCAAAGATTTTTTCAGAATCATTTTAAGATTCAGCTCAAGAAGCACCTTCTACACTGGGGGTGACTTTCTTGATCCTCAAAGATGTGATCATCAAAATCACCTTGCATGAATTTTGTATGTGCATATATACATATATATATATATACACACACACGTGTGTGTATGTACATACACAGTCTTCCTTGACTATTCTATAAGGCCCTTGAGGCATGGATTGTTTTGCTTTGTTTTCATCTTTGTGCCTTTGGAGCAGGCCTGCACAACCTGCAGCATGCCAAAGGATTTCCTCTATATTTTTCACCAGCCACCCAACATCCCATGGGATTCCACAAGCAGCCAAAGCTAGAGCCTGGCACTACAGTAAGCTCTTAACAACTGCTGGTTAATTGATTGACCGATGGAGCATATTGGTTTTATCATCAAAAATGTATGGACACAAGATGGGGGCATAGAAGCAGGAGAACTCCGTGGTTCCCTCGATAATCACCCCAAATACCTATAAAATATGACTAAACAAATTTTAGAGCTCCAGAACTCATAAAACGACAGAGAAACAAGGCTCCTGCTGAAGGCAACCCAGCAGGCAGACAGGAAGGGTTCATTGCAGTGGGCTGGGAGCAGAGCCCAGTCCCATGCGGTTTTAGCCCCAGGCTGTCCAGGAGAAGCCTCAGCTGGAGCTTTCAGGAGAGAGGATCACCAGAAGCTGTGGTGGTTTCCAGAATTACCAACCCATACAAGCCAAGGACAAAGGGAAAAGGTCAGTGCAACTCGGCTACATTTGGGGGAGAGGGTCTGGCCCCCGCCTCCAGAAGCAGTCTGAAATAAGGGCCCTGCAGCCACCTCCACGTGGCTGCTTCAGAGGGCCAAGTGATCATTCAGAGGCTAAGTGCTCTTGCCTTGAGCTGCCTGGATCAGGATCACCGTCCTGGGTGATCCTGAGGTGCGGTAGAGTGCTGAGCCTAGACTCAGGAAGACTGAGTTATCCAGCCTCAGATACCTACTAACTGTGTGACCCTGGATAAGTCACTCTAACCTCTGTCTGCCTCAGTTTCCTGAGTAATGGGGATGACAACAATAATAACACATCTCCCAGGGATGTAATGAGGACCAAATGAGATAAATGAAATTTGTAAAAATGCTGGCTACTCTCATTCTCTCCTCATTCTTAATGATATAAAATGTACTATATTCTTAATGATATAATTCTTAATGAAATACTATTTCATTAGTGCAATGCTTTAGTGCCCAAGCAAGTCACTAAACCTCTGTTTACTTTAGTTTCTTCATCTGTAAAATGGGGATAATATTAGCACCTACTATTAGCACCAGATTCTTGTGGAGATCAAATGAAATAATGATTGTTGGTGCTTGACACATTATAAATGTTATATAAATGTTAGCTATTGTTATTGTTGCTATTACATAAACATGAACTGTAATTATTATTTGGAGAGATAAGACAAATATCGTACAAGATAGAATTTACCCCTAGAGAGGCTCAAAGAGACTTCTATGAGCACTCAGAGGAGGGGAAAATCACTTATGGGCAGCCTTAATGAATGGGTAGTTCACTCTAAGCGAGCAGAAAACATCTCTAAACCTAAAAGTGAACAATTCAATAACCATTTATTAATCACCAGTCACTTGTGAAGGAGGCACTTTGCTAGGTGTAGGCCCTATGTTGTAGGAGGCAGAAACTCAACAAGTGATATATGTTTGTGAGTGGGGGTGGCTGTCCCCCCAAAACTATCTTCTTAATTCCTGAAAGTCTATGTGGGCATTGGATTCAAACACAGTTTAGTTCCTACCCGCTGAAATTTCTTTCTATTTAGATCTATGCATCAAAAATTTCTTAGACTTCATCTTGTTAAGGAAAAAAAATTTAATGTATTTAAATTTAATTTATTTAAAATATCAAATATTGTGATGTAAAAAAATGAACACCAACAAGCCCATTACCCTAAGTAAGCCACCTCATCTCTTCCCAACCACTCAAGGATAGGAGATAGTGAGTCCAATCCTGACCCTGAGATCAGTCAAGGGATGCCAGAAATGTTGGCATCTCTCCCCACAGCAATACTGCATCCTTGGGACCTGTAAATCACTGCTACTTAACACAGGAATAGGTTTTTGTGAGGGAGGTGATGTCAGCCTTGAGTTTAGAAGAGTTTACATCAAGAACAAGCCCCTAAGCTCTGCATCACCAGGCATCATCAGAACTGCCTTACCGGAATCCAATGTCCAATCTTGGGAGGAAAGGAGGGGGCATAGTCAAGTCCCCCAAACACCAGCAATATTCCATGTACCATGCAGTTACTACCCTTGTTTTGGTCCTTTCTATGCTTTTTGAAACTGGTGAGTCTGTGAGCTTATCTGAAGGAGACTTCACACTGGGGCTATCATCCATATCTTTGTCCCTTACGTGCCAATGAAAAAACAATGTAGTTATTGCCCTCAAAGAGTCCAGGAAAGGTCCCATGGTGCTTGGATCATTGTGAATCAAACAATCCACAGCAGAAAGGGATGGGGGTGGGGGGAGGAAATATCATTCCCATCGATAGTGTCTCCACTCCCATTAAAACCAATAACAAGGATGAGAAATAACAGTTCAGATACAGAACCACTACCCAGTTAAATCGGGGTCTGTAAAAGAGTCTTCACACCAAAGGAAGGGGCATCAGTGGAGGCTGGGTCTATGTGTGCAGAGAAGCAGATAGGGACAGGATTTGGATGAACAAGCACAAAGAGCTAAGGATTCACTGGGATCAGAATGAAAATTGTGAAAAGCCAGAGAAGCAAGATCAAGAAGGGAACTCTGGCAATCAACAAAGTATAACTGCCTGCTCCAGTGATCTTGTGCAGTAGCCTTTTAAAGAGCATCTATTCTGATAGACACCCTGAGGTAGAGAACACCCATATCCACCAAATCCTGGCTGTGTGCCCAACAAGTCTTAAAAAAAAAAAGTCAGATCACTTCTCTGAGTTCTAGTTTCCTCATCTGTAGAATAAACCATCGATCACACTTTGCAAATCTTCAAGTATATATAAATGTCAGTCATTACTATCTACTTTCCAAAGTAAGTGTGCCAACATTGCCCTTTCTAGTATCAGGCCCCAAAGCTTATAGCAGACCACTTAGATTCCTATTTTACTGAGAAGAAAGAGTTAATTAGATGAGATCACCTTCAATCCCCCACCTCAACTCCTTAAAATACCTTTTAAAGATCCCCTCAATTCTCAGGGAAAGAGGTATCACTCCTCCTGTAGAAGGCAAATCCTTCTACTTATGTCTTATTGTTTCTTTACACCTGCTCTAGGACCTTGCTCCAGTAGACATATGCTCTCCTTCAAGTCTCCCTTTGGCCCTTCTAGCCCATCCCCTTATCTCACATTTCTCCTCCCTTCATGACCAAGTTTCTTGAGGGGGGGGGGGTAGGGGTTGAGGAATCTCCACCCATTGCCTCCTTTCTTTATTTTCTGGTTCCTCCTAAGCCTGTTATCAAGTTTCTGATACCTTTACTAATACTGCTTTCTCTCTCTCTCTCTCTCTCTCTCTCTCTCTCTCTCTCTCTCTCTCTCTCTCTCTCTCTCTCTCTCTCTTTCTCTCTCTCTCCCTTTCTCTCCTCTCTCTCTCTCTTTCTGAGTCTGTCTGTCTGTCACCCACCCCAAATTCATCAGTGACCACCCAGTCACCAAACTTATAACACTTGGCATGGCCATTTTGCTTCTTCTCCTTGGAACACCTGAGACACCTCACTGTCCTAGTACAACCTTACATTTCTAACTGCTTTTTTCTTGTCTCTATCACTGGCTCTTTATCCTTTTCTTGTTCCCCTTCACTGGGAACTACCCAAAGTTCCACCCTTAGCCCCATTCCCTTCTATCTCTACATATTCTCGCTGTGTAGTCATCTCAACACCTGCTCTAGGGCTGAGCTGTCTAATAGACTGGCAAATGAGGACAAACTGCTTCTGGTCAGCCCCAAGCCAGATTTCATATCCCTTCCTTCTGTCTATCCTGGCCTTCTTCTTGTCATCCACTCCCTCCTCCCCACCCAGGACCCACACTCACTTTTGTCCTTTTTCTCTGGGAACCAAAATAAAATCAATACTACCATTTCACTTATAAAGGGCAAATCAATTAACACCTCTGGGGCTCTACTTACCATCCCTGTCTTGTGAATTTCCAGACTGAGACACCCTTTCCTGATTGTCACTTGCCTACACATATATTGCATTAGAATGCAAGCCCCTGTAAGTAGGGGCTGTCTTGAATTTATATTTATTTGTTTCTCTGGTACTTGGCACATAGAAAGGGTTCCTCCCTTTAACCACTACTCTAAATTCCTTTTCTAGATCTTCATCCAGGTAACACCCAAAAACTGTAGGTGTCACCTGCAATCTCTGTTCTGGGCCCTCTTCTCTTTGCCCTCCATATTGTCTCACTTGGTGGGCTCATCAGTTACCATTGGCCCATGTTTTGTCTCTGCAGAAGATTCACTTATCCAGTCCTAACCTCCCCCTTGTGCCCCAGTCCTATATCACAAACTGCCTTTTGGACATTTCAAACTGGATGTCCAAAACAGATCCCATTCTCTGTGCCGCCATCACCCCCAGGCCTTCTCCTCTTCTTAACTTTCCTGTTATCCTGATATCCTCGCAGTAACCAGGAGTATAATTTCAATGTCACCTCTGACTGCTCTCTTCCCCTCTCCCCATATATCAATCCATTACCAAGGTTTGTCTTTTCTGTCATCATAGCATCTCTCATATATATCTTTTCTCCACTGACACAACCACCTCCCCTGGTATAGACTCTCATCACCCCATACCTGGACTATTGTGGTAGCCATCTAATTGGCTCCCACCTCAAGTCTCTCCCCATTCCAGTCCACCCTCCACTGGTATAATGATTTGTAGGCCCAACCATGTCTCCTTCCTACTCAATAAAACCCAGCAACTCTCTATCCCTTCAAGGATCAAATACAATATCCTCAGTCTGGCATTTAAAGACCTTTACAGACTAGATCCTTTTGGCCTTTCCTATCTTCTTACAATTCTCTCCCCTCCACATATTCAGCAGTCTGTTGACACTAACCAACTTGTATTTGTTCACACACAACACTCCATCTCCAAACACTGTGCCTTTTTACTGATTGCACCCCATTCCTGGAATTCTCTCCTGCCTCATCTTATCCGTTTGACTTTCTTCAAGACGCAAATAAATTTCATCCTCTGTACGCCTTTGCTGGTCCTTTCCTACCTCACCACCTTTGCTATGCCTTGCTTCTGAGATCACTTTCCATTTACATGAATCTATCTAGTATTATGCCCATATGGATGCTTGTATGTTGTTTCCCTTAGTAGAATCTGAGTTCTTCTAAAGACAGGGACTGTGTTTCTGCCTTTCTTAGTACTGTAAGTACTTAGTACTTCGTACTCTAATGTTTAGCACAGTGCCTAGAACTTAGAGAGTCTTCCTGCCTCTATTTATTCCATCTTTGATACATCCTTCTCCCAACTACCATAGAGATCTTCCTTTTATACATAATTTAACTCCTCTTCCCAAAATCCTATTGCCTGCATTGAATAAAGTCTAATTCTTTAGTCTGGCATTCAGGGCCTTGAAAAATTTAGTTCCCATCTTATATCATTATATTCCCATAAGATGCAGCATGATATAATGGAAATAGAATTGAAGATAGCCCCGGAGGACTTAGGTTCAAATCTTGACTCTGCTATTTTATCCTTATGTGACCCTGGGCAAGTGAATTTCTCTTGGAGGTCACATATTTCAAATGTGAGACCCTCCCTCTACACCATGTTGTCTTCAGAGCATGACCTTAACTGCCTGACCATCTACTCTCTCTGGCTCACCCAGTAACTCCTTGAGGGTGCTCATCATTGATGCCAGTCCCAGGGGACCCATTTCTCTTGCCGGTGCATGAGGAATTTCTACCATGAGAAAAGAATATAAAGATTAACTAGGTGGGAAAATTTTTCCCTTGGCTCTAAAGCACTGAACATTTGTCTGCTCCAGCACATATTCTAGAGGAGACAGCCTAAATTAAAATACTAATGGACTGCTGTATTTAAAATATATTTGCCAATGATTAACAACACGGCAGGTGATATATGTTTCAATAATTTCTTATTATGGCCTCAGTAAACCTCAATAAATATTCTGTGGGTAATTAGCGGGTGTTTGTTTAACATTCAGCTTTGTTTGCCTCCTGGGGACCAGAAGGGTGCCAGCCTGTGGTGGCCATATCTGCCCTCTTGTGGGTGTGGAGGAGAAACTTGCCATAAGAAGGGTACCAGCCTTAAATTTCTAATATTAATAACTCACACTCATATAATATTTTAAGCTTTGCAACATATTTTTTCTCCTAGCAATTCTTTGAGATACGTAGGGCAAGTATTATTGTACTCCTTTTAAAGATCAGAAAACTGAGACTTTGCATGGTAAAGCATCTTGCCTTAGGATCCCCAAGACCCCCTGAAGGTGTAGGTTTGAATTGTGGGAGCACCAAGACAGTGAGAGAAACAACATGGTAGCAAAAAGAACTTTAATTGAATTACATAAGCTCATGTTTCTAGAAAATCACCAGAAAGCCCCTACAAGGGGCTATCCCTAGTACTGGAGTTCTTAACCTAAGTTCTGTGGACCCCTAAGTCTATCAGACCCCTAAGGGATGCATGGACAGATTTCAGAGAGTCAGAGAATTTAGATGGGAAAAAATAATACATCTTAATTTCAATGTAATTGTTTTCCTTTGTAATCCCATGTGCTTATTTTATGCATTTAAAAACAATACTCAGACTCTATGGGCTTCACCAGGCTGCCAATGGGGTCCATGACAGCACAAAAAAGGCTAAGAATCCCTGGCCTAGGGAAACCTTGTGGTCCCATTGGTTCCATCTACATAGAAGCTTCAGGGAGCCTCATTAGGGTGGTAGTTCCTTTACTCTGATTGCCAGTGGTTATATAACCCAAGCAGTCAAGTAGGTATCCACTCAGTTATTACAGAGAAGGGGCTCTGCTGTCCCACTGGGTTCAAGTCATAGTCACTAGCTGGCTGAGTAGGTGTTGATAGTTCTAGTGGACAGATTCAGAGGTGGTTCACCATTATTACTGAAACTGAGTGAGTCCCTCTGCTTGCCCTATATTTCTTTATAAAATCTGCAAAATCCTTATCTCCTTCAGTCATGCCACTGATAAGTGTGAAAGCCAGGATTCTAACACTGGCCTCCCAATTTCAAAACCATTGATCTTTCTGCAATGTCCACCTTTCAGACTCTACTTGACCCATAGTCTTCACAGCCCAAGTACTCTCCTGGTTGGGGGGTAGGTAAAGGGGAACAAGGCATGCTGGATTAGGAGTCAGAAGAACCTGCATCTGAATCCCAGCTCTACTACCTGACTACATACTTTGTCATAAGCAAATCATTTCCTTTCTCTAAGCCTCAGGTTCCTCCTTCTTTATAAATAAAGGGGTTGAGGGGCAGCTAGGTGGCACAGTGAATAGAGCACCAGCCCTGGAGTCAGGAGGACCTGAATTCAAATGCACCCTCAGACATTTAACTCTTACTAGCCATGTGACCTTGAGCAAGTCACTGAACCCCAATTGTCATCCCTTCTCTTCCTCCAAAAAGCAAAAATAATAATAATAATAATAATAATAGAGGCTAGACTAGGTGATTCAGCTCCTACTTTTGGAATGTTCTAACTAAATACACAAGCATAGTCCATTTCCCCAAATACCCACAGGGTCAGGAAACTTGGACGGGAAAAATGAGATCTTGTTTTCAATAGTTACACACTCTAAATGACCCTCCTTATTATGGGACCAGAAGCACCAAGGACAGGAAGACAGCAATAACTATTGTCCTTCTACCTTTTTTCTATACCCTTCTCAGCTGCCCCTCTTTTTCATCCTAATAGAATAAGCTCCTTGAGGGCAGAAACTATATCATTTTTGTCTTTGTATTATTAACAGCTTACATAGAGTAAGAAATGAATATTTATTGGATTGGATTGGCATTGCCCTATTCTAAATTCCTTTAGCCTCTCCTCTGGACCATATTTAAAAATCTCCTAATAGGTATCCCTGCATCTAATCTGACTTGTCCTCCAGTCTATCCCTGACAAAGTTATCTTTCTAATAAACAGGTCTAGTCACTTCACTCCCTTGCCAAAACCCTTCAGTGCCTTCCTATTACCTACTGGCTAAAAGACACCCTCATTAACCTTAACATGATTTCAAGGACCTCCATATTCTAATCTCAGTCTATCTGATCAGGTGTAATAGCACCTGTTACTCTCACTAATAATGATCCAACCAAACTTGACTATCCTCCTAAATATGCTCCGTGCTTTTCAATCATCAGGATTTTGTCCATATCATTTCCTTCATCTGGCATACCATCCTCATCCACTATTTTAATTTGTTAAGACCCTCCATTGTCAGGTTCTGACCATTTAGCCGTCTTTGGCAATATTATAGTTATCAATAGGAACCCAGTCACCCTTGAACTTTTTTGGAATGGTAGCTATAAAACTCATCCCTTCCCAATTTGGCTCTCCCCAGAATAATAGGTCTCAGGAAAGTAGGCCCCAGGAGTCATATGACTGAATTGACTTTTTGGGGGGTGGAGAGGAGCAGTACAAGGCAATCAGGGTTAAGTGACTTTCCCAAGGTCACACAATTAAGTGTCAAGTATCTGAGGCCAGATTTGAACTCATGTCCTCCTGACTCCAGGGCTGGTGTTCTATCTACTGCACTACCTTGTTGATCCCTGACTTTCATTTATTACAAAGAGTAGACTTCTTTGATTCACAAGAAAAGATGATACCATTTTTGATGACACCTCTTGCTAGAATGAATGAACATCCATGAGCCCATATTCCCGAACTGAGGATATACAATTTAGTTCTGCTCCCAATTAACATGTTGTTAATAGAACAGCTCTACCTTGATCTAAAACTATTGTATCCCTTGCAAAGGAAAAATTGGGGAGGATTGTGAGAAGATATTCACCGGCCAATGCTTGACATAAAATTTGGAGTACAGAAAACACAATGTTACCTCCAAGCTCAGATGAACAAATTGAACTGACCTTGAGAAGAACTGAAGTAGAAATGGTGAGAAGAAATTAAGGAGATTCCTTTGTGGGTATGGCTTCTGGTATTAGCTCTCTCTTTTCCTGGAAAATAAAGCAGCAAAAACAATGTGGTTCTTATGTGTGGGAAGCCTTCCTAGGAGCTCCAGTGATGGGTAGAAACACCATTTTCCTTATCTATTCAGTGGAGAAGCAGCCAGCAGAGAAAGAAGATCCCTGTAGATAGCAAAATAGTGAGAGGCAAAGAAAAAAATAGAAAGCAAAGCGTCTGCCCTTCATTTGGGGAAGGGTTGGTATGTGAATGTAATCAAAAATGACCATATAATAACAAATGATGAATTCAAAGGAATTTAATTTAGAGAATTCAGTTCAGCAATTCAGGAAAATCAGATGAAATCAGAGAAAATGTGAAGGCTTATAAGAACTGATGCAGGTTTGCAGAACCAGGAAAACAACACTGTATGTACAATAATTAACAGTGTTAATGGAAGGCAATACCAAAATGAAGTCAAATGCTCTACAATTTGTAATGATCAATCTTGACCCCCAAGGAAGACATGAGGAAACAAATTTTTACTTTTATTATAAAGCTAGAAGATTTGAGCAGGTGGGGGTGGGGGGAATACCTTTGGTTCAGGATGGTGTGAAAACTGTAAGATATGATTGCTTGAGTATTTATTTCCTTGGCTATTCTTATGGGTTACAAAGGATGATTCACTGGGTAAGGGGGAGGGGGTGTTACAGATCTAGTAATGACTTTGATATAAATGCAAAAGATAGCCATAACAATTATTCAAAAAATATTGATGGAGAAAACTGGACAATCTCTTCAATACCAAAACATATTGTTTGTACTCTGCTTGTTACTTCTGAGATTCTGCTTTGAATTGTGGTTAAGTGTAATATCTTATCTCCCCTCCCCTTCCCTCACCTCCTATCAGATTACAAACTGATAGAAGGAATTTAGTCATTTTTCTTTGTAACTCCTGTATGTGTGAGAATATGACCTTACATGTTATAGGTATTAAAAATGTTTTCTGCCCCTTACTTCAGACATCTCTGCCAGAAGGTGTAGCAACAGGTGGAAATTTCAGAGAGGCAGATTCCAGCTCTTTAAAAGTGAAAATTTTCTACAACTTAGACCTCATTCAAAATTAGAATGAGCTTCCTTGGGGTATGATAGGTATCCCCTCACTGAAGATATTCAAGTGGAAGCTAGAAGTCCACTTGTCAGGAATGGGATGAAGTAGTGTTCTGGGATCAGGGTTTAAGAAGATCTGTCTCAGGTGCCTAGTAGTTGTGTGACCATGGACAAGTCTATTAGCTCCTCTGAACCTCAATTTCCTCATCTAGAAGATGAGGCTAATAATAGCACCAGTCAGTCAATAAACATTTGTTAGATGCTAGACGTTGTATTTAGTGCTACTAATACAAACACAAAAAGGACAATCCCTGCTCTCAAAGAGCTTGCAAACTAATGAGCGAAGACAATACACAGAAGAAAGCTGGGAACATGATAGGGAAGTAAGAGAAGGATAGTTCAAACAGGTGAGAAATGAGATTTCTGAGCTGAGTTCCTTGATGAAATGGGGAATTTGGGATTTTATGACTCTACCCTCCAATCAGAGGTGAGCAATAAGGCAGAACACCACCTTCCAGTATTGTTTTGAGGAACAAATGATATATTATATGTAAGGACTTTTTAAAGCTTATAATATTATAAAAAGATGAGTTTGTGAGTGGACTATTAAAAAATAGGCCCATGTTGAGTCACAGGTTACAACTGCCCATGGGGAGCCTCAAGTTCTGAAATTTTATAATTCAGTGCTCTTTATTCTCTCAGAAACAACATTAAATCAAGCCTCTAAATAGATCCTAGAGGAACAAAAACTGCAAAAATATGGAGTGAAACAATTTTTCAGCTTATGATAACAGAGAAGGACTTCAGGAAAGGTCTATAAAGAAAAAAGCATGTTTAAAAATTAAGGGGAGAGGAGGCAGAGCCAAGATGGCTGAGTAAAAGCACAAACTTGGTGTGGGCTTTGGATTCAACCATCTCCAAAACCTGCAAAAAAAATTACTCTGAACCATTTTTAAAGCTGAAGAACACACAAAGAGACAGAGAGAAACAAATCTCCCACTGAAGGCAGCCTGACAGGTCAACAGGAAAGGTTAATCGTAGCACACTGGGAGCTGAGTGCAGTCCCCAGTAAACTGTGGTTCGAGCCCCAGGGCAGCCCCTACCAGTCAGATCAGCCTTCAGGAAAGTGAATAACCAGCAGCTGTGGCAGTTTCCAGATGACTCAACCCATAAACGCCAAAGAGAAAATAAAAGGTCAGTCAGGAACTGCATGGTAAGACTCTGCCCCAGGGCCAAGAAGTGGTGGGAGGCATGGCAGTGCTTTGTGGCTGCCTTCAGAGCTCCTTGCCTGCAAATCATAGGGGCACTAAGTGACCATTCAGTGGGTAATCACTCCTTCTTTGACCTGCCTGAATCTGGATCACAGTGTTGGGTGATGGTCCTGGGTGTGTGGTCAATGAGCCAGAGCTTGTGGGGGCTGTAGAGAGGGCACCTAACTAATAGCTCAAGTAGCTGGAAAAACCCTAGCAGTTTAGGACAAAGCTTTCTCCATTCTGTAAGCAGAGTTCTACCATGGCAAAGAGCTCAAAAGTCAAGTAATCTGCAAGATGAGAAAGCTTGATCAGACCATACAATCCTTTTTTGGGGAACAAAAAGGATCAAAGCATGGAACTGGAGGAGGGCAACAAAGTCAAAACTCCTGCATTAAAAGCTTCCAAGAAAAATATGAATTGATTATAGGCCATGAAAGAGCTCAAGAAGGATTTTGAAAATCAAGTAAACAAAATGGAGGAAAAAATGGGAAGAGAAATGAGAATGATGCAAGAAAATCATGGAAAGCCAGTCAACAGCCTGACTGAAGAAAATAACACCTTAAAAAATAGACTAACTCAAATGGCAAAAGAGGCCCAAAAACCCAATGAGGATAAGAATACCTGAAAAAGTCAAATTTTCTAAATGGAAAAGAAATTTCAGAAACTCACTGAAAAGAATAATTCCTTCAAAATTAGATTGGACTTCATGAGAAATCAAGATACCATAAGATAAATGCAAATAAATGAAAAACTAGAAGGCAATGGGAA
>CM053599.1:98110038-98130715 GCA_028646575.1 Pseudocheirus occidentalis
GGAAGGAAGGAAGGAAGGAAGGAAGGAAGGAAGGAAGGAAGGAAGGAAGGAAGGAAGGAATCTAGCCAGTAAATCCCAAGTTAAGTGGACAGCTTCTGGCCATCAAATTTTGGCTTCCTTTGGAAAGGAAAGGGAGAGGGAGAAGAAGAGGATGAGTTGAGTTACCCAACCACAGGGGTCCCCATTCAGGAAGCTTGGTCTATTCACAGGTTGTGTTTGCCTTTTGTTTTTGAAGAGGACCATGGCATCAGGGAAATGATGACATGATTTGCAGTTGACTGATTTGAGTGAGGGGGAGCTGTTCAGACCTCCATGAGGTAAGGAGATATAGTCTTAAAAAATACCAAAATCTTACTTTAAGTATAAAGAATTAAGTTGATCATTAACTCCAACAGTTACTAGCTATGTGACACTAGGCAAGTGATTGATTCTCTCTGGACACTCAGTTTCTGTATTTGTAAAATAGGCATGGTAATATTTGTACTATCTATCTCACATGGCTTTTGTGAGCATTTTGGGATAGATGGATAGATAGATAGATAGATAGATAGATAGATAGATAGATAGATAGATAGATGATAGATAGATAGATTGATGGATGGATAGATAGATATGTATATATACACATACATATCACTATATATACATATATATCACTATAAAAATATCTGGTATTATTAGTAAATCAAATTTTTGTGGAAGCCTCCTATGCAGCACAGATAATATTTCCTCCCCCTACCTGAGCCTCTGGGCAGCCTAATTGGGGCCAGAACATTATATACCTGAGAAAACTGTCCAAGTGCTGAACCATGATATGCTAGTAAAGGACAAAGGCCCAAATGGAAGAGACTGGTTTTTAAAATTACTTTGGAAAGCCACAAAGCAGAAAAATATTACGTCCTTCTTTCTTATCCACTCCTGACCGCAATAACCCCACTTCCCTGACATGAATCTTGACTGTTTCGGGAAACAGAACTGACAGTCTAAAATGACATGTGAGTGATCATGTGAGCACCCCACCCAGCACCCCTTTTCCTCAGCATGGAACATCTGCCAATCCTTCTTCACTCCTGACCTTAATACAACCTCATAAAAATCAGAGAATATACAATAAGAAGTAGCCTTAGAGATCAAATGTCCAAGCCCCCTCGTTTTACAGATGAGGAAACTGAGGCCCAGAAACAGAGCCAGGATATGAACCAGAGTTTTATGATGAAAAATTTAAAGAACTCTCTTCTACCTCTTGTTTCCTTTTGCCTAAGTAACCTATTCCTAATTAGGAAAAGTCTGTGTCTCCCATGCGTATGACTAATTTGGAACCAAGGATGTTAAAATGCCACCATTACAGAGAATAATGATTTCTTCCTAAGGATCACAACTGTAATTTGGGGACCTGACACCTAGTGAATACTGACACCTGTTAATGAGAACACAGGGCCAATAGAAAGTAATATATATTTACTTTGAAAGGGCTTTTGAAACGCTTTGTAATTCAAATGAAGACATTTTATTTATTTGTATCATCATTGTTGTCCTCCTCATGACTCTATTATTCTTCCACTAGGAAATGTGACCTATTAAAGCTGCTCAGTGCTGTGCAAAGAGGCCTGAACTTTGGAGTCACTAGACTTAAGCTGGAAGACTGGTTCTGCCATTTATTATATTGATATGAAAAATGGAAAAGAAACAGAATTAGCACATATTTGGTCAATTATGTTTTCCTATAAAATAGGACTGTTTATAAAATTACTAGTATGAAACATTAGTGATCTCTAATAATGCTTTAATTTTCTAAAATAACCCATTTTTGTTCAGTTATAGGTTGTCCCAGCATATATCTGTTCATTGGAGAATGTTATTTTTAATCATTTTCAGTCATGTCCGATCTTCATGACCCCAGTGGGGATTTCTTGGTAGAGATACTGTAATGATTTGCCGTTTGTCATTTTTTAGTCTTGTTCAATCTTTGTGACCTCATTGGGGATTTTCTTGGTACTGCCTTACTTTGTTCCTGAAGAAGTTGGTTGAGCCCCAGGTCTATCAGTTACTAGGAATGTGATCCTAGCCAAGTAACTCCCTCCCTGGACCAGTCTCAGTTTGTACATTTGTGAAATCAGACTACCTCACAAGGTTGATAGGAGACAAGCACTTTGGAAACCATAAATCATTAAAATATCACCTAATATTATTCAACAAATATTTGTAGAGGCCAGATTGTTCAATAGAGGCATTCCTCAGATTGCATTGCTATTCTCTAAGCTGCTATGCTACTGTCAGGCCCATGCAGAGTTAATAAATGCTGTCTAAATGTTGAAAACAAATGTAATAAGCCCCTAAAATTGGTTTTCTTTGAAAGGAAAAAAATGTAAGTATGCACAGAAAAAATAATAATTAAATTAATGTAATAAAATATGTTTATATATTTGCTTTGAAAGGATTTTATAAACTTTTTGCAATTCAAATGAGGATGTTTTGTTTATTTTATCATTATTGCTCTCCTCATCACTCTATTGTTCTCTTACTAGGAAATGTGAGTAATTAATGCTGTCTGGTGTTATGCAAAGACAGCTGAACTTTGGAGCCGCTTGTTGTTTGTCCTTCATTCTTGAAGACCAATGACCTCACAAAGGTGATAACTTGGGCATGAAATGAGTTTAAGTGAGGCCAGAGCTAAACAAAAGTCGTCAGCCTCACTCTCCTCCAACGTCATCAAAGTCCAGTAGCAATACTGAATAAAGTCAAGATAACTGGTGATGTCCCAGGATGTAGTGGGAGACCTTGACCTTTTTAAATTAAAGTCTTGTCACTATATCTGAGTTGGAAGTCTGATTCTGCTATTTTGATGATCTCAGACAACTCTCTGTACCTCTATTTCCTTATCTGTAAAATGAAAGATCAAACCAGATCATTTCTAAAGCTCAACTCTAGAGCTATGATCCTATAATTTGTTGTAGGTTGTTGTTGTTGTTATATATTGTTGTTATATACTGAAATTTTACAATCTGCTTCTTTTTTCATTTCAAAACACAATCTGAACATTTCAAAACACAATTGTTCAATCATTTCCTCAAAGTGTATCTGCATCTTTTTTAGATAAAATTCAGAAGGGGGACTAAACTTTTTTTTTTTAATACTGGAATAGATAGAACCTGGGGCTTGAATTCTCCAGGTATCTTAACACCGAAGGATAGAAAAGTCTTCTATGTTCAAGCTGGTACATCCTTCAAAATTGGGAGCACCAGGAAAATCAGAAGCCACTATCCCTGAAAAAAGAAGCAGCATGCGAAGTATTGCTACACTTCACACATCTAGGAGGAATGTTTTACAGTTGTTGTCTGGCAAGGCCCAGCTGAGAAAGTACCTCATAGATCCTGTCTTCTCAATGAAGTGTGAACCTACAGATGTGCTGTGTTCTTTGTAAAAACATATTTTGACGCTTTTGGGTCTACCAACTTACTAGTCCCTGAGACACTTGAGCAACGTATTATTACATCTGCACACAGTGTAATTACTAAAGATAACTTTAATCAATTTATCCTTTTGTCCTTTACAAAGCAGGTTCCTCATAAATAGTCAAGGATTATTATGCCTATTTCAGAGAAGAAGAAACTGAGGCTCAGAGAGGTGACAACTTAACCAGGATAATACAGCTAGGAAGTCAAAGAATCAAGACTGAAATACTCAGCTACCGTTTTTCCTTTCATCCTTGGAAACAGCATATCCAAGGCATAGAAAAGGAAAGGGACCTTTCTCTTGGGGAAAGAGCTCATAGAACCAAAGCTTGTTAAGCTACAAGAGGTCTTTGTAGAATTATAATATGGGTCTGAGAATCAGCTATAATTCTGGAATTTGTAGTTCAGAGGGGACAAGCCTTCTCCCATATCCCTGTGAGTGATTTGGACTATTGTTGTTTTTGGACCAAAAGAAAGACTTGAGTTATGCCCGTGTTATACTACCAAAGATCAGCCTGAGAGAAAGGAGCGGAATGAGGTGGCTTTCCCAGCCCTATCCAGAACTTAACAAGTCAGAATGGAAAACATCTGTGTGCACAGGGACCACAACCAACAGAAGAAATTAAAAGCAGAAACCAAAAGAAGAGTGAAGCCACAGAGAAAGGAGAAATTCAGTTGGGTCATTAGAACTCTATAAATATCTCAGAGCAGAAGGCTCAGGCTAAAGTTACTGTTTGTACTACCCCCCTTCTGGGATTGAAGGAAGTTCCAAGAACCGCTCAAATTTTCCCCAACATCCTTTCCTCGTGCCTACTCAGTAAAAGACTGTAATATATTCTCACTTCTTTTACTTGTTACCTCAAATAAAGAGGAGCCAAGGGAGTGCTGGAGATACACATAAAATTCAATTAGAGCAGAGGGTCCAACCTCTATCTGAATATTGGGAATCTTCCTTACTGGGGTATCTAAGCTTTTGTCATTATAGTATCAACTTTATGTCTACTATAAACTTCATAAAACATAATAAGTTTAAAAAAAAGGAGATAATTGTTGTAAAAGTACTTGGCTAATTAAATCTTCAAAGAAAGGAAGAGTAGTGGTGGTTAAAGAAAAGCTCACAATCTAACCTACCCACCTTAGAAAGAGATAGCCAAGCCCCTAGGAAGGATTCAGTCCTGCCCTAACTAGAAGGGAGGAAGCAGTGAAAAGGATTGAGTAGCAGTTGGCCAGCTCTACACTCGACTGCGTTGCCCAACAGTGTTACCCAACAGAGTTGCAGATCCATAGTTTTAGAACTGGAGGATACTTCAGCCATCGACTATTCCAGAAGTTCTTTACTTTTTTTGTCTCATGAACACTTCTGGTGGGCTAGTGAATCTTATGGACCTCTTCTCAGAATAATGTTTTTAAATACATAAAATACCTAAGATCACAAAGGAAATTCATTACATTAAAATATAGTTATCAATTTTAAAAAACAGTCACAGACTCCAGGTGGAGGACCCCTAGCTTAGTCCAATTCATTCATTTTATGGATAAGAAAATTAAGGCTCTTGGTCATCACATAAATAAGAACTGATGACTTGGGATTTGA
Organism: Pseudocheirus occidentalis; assembly: GCA_028646575.1. NCBI lineage: Eukaryota > Metazoa > Chordata > Mammalia > Diprotodontia > Pseudocheiridae > Pseudocheirus > Pseudocheirus occidentalis. Next base: position 98,115,085 of record CM053599.1, read on the forward strand.
ATGCGTATCCTCTGGCTTCAAAAATCAGTGGTTGCTCCATTGCACCATAGCTACCACAGGACAGAAAATTTAGAGTGGAAAAGAACCTTAGGACATAGAATACCAAGGTTGGAAAAGACCTGAGGCATCTTAATCCAAACCTATCATTTTATAGGAGAGGAAACTAGGACTAGAAAGATTCAGTAACTTAATCAAAGTCACTGGCTAGGACTAGAGCCAATCTTCAGTCTAGTGCTCTTCCCCCACAGGGCTGGCTTTGCCAGGAACTGAATATTGGCATTCTGGGGCTCTCCTTTAACAAATGCAGTAAGCTAATACTGTACTCCATGATGGTCCAGCCAAACTCAATCTAGTTCTAGAGCTCAAAGAGATCATCTGGCTCAGCCCCCTCATTTTCCAAAGCACAAAAAGACAGACACAATTTAAAGCCCATTGTTAAGAAGTTTAATTGGAGGGGGAAGTAAACGCCCATGTATTCAGCAATTTCTGTGTGTCAAGCAATGTGCTAAGCACTTTACCAATATTATCTCATTCGATCCTCACAACAACCCTGAAAGGGGTAGGAGATATTATTATGTCAATATTTTATAGTTAAAGAAACTGAGGCAGACAGAGGTTAAGTGATTTGCCTAGAGGTGCACAGCTAGTGAGGGTCTGAAATCAGATTTGAACTCAGGTCCTCCTGACTCCACACCCAATACTTAATCCCCTGTACCACCTTGTTGTCTTTCCATCATGAAAAATAGAGAAGGAACGTTTAGGAATTAGAGATTGCTTAAATTTGGGTGGAGAGAGAGAAAACAGGGAAATCACTAGCTAGTTCTTTCCCTTCCCTCTCCTCCCCTCCACTTCTCTTTTCCCTCCTGGGGCTATGCCCTATGGGTCATTCCTGGAAGGTGGCATCTGAACAGTAATGTGTGGAAGGCAAGAAGTCCTTCCTATAATAATGGCAGTGGATGCCAGTAACCTTGTCCTAGTGATACTTCCTCCCTCTCCATAATCTTATGAAACAAAGGGGGAAAAGAAAAGAAAAACAGGATGTATGGGAAGGGAAAGGGGCAAGGAGCTGAAGGTTGAAGTTGAGGGTGATAGATCTGAAGGGGTTCAGTGTGACCCTTTTCAGCCCAGAATTAATTCAGAAGCTGCAGTAAACCTACATTCCCAAGACCAATATTGCTAATGCTGCCATCGGATCTCTAATCAATACCATCGCCTGCTGTGCATGCCAAATATTAACATTGAATCAAGGGAAAGAACTCAGATGAGCTGCTTGAAAGGCCTTAGGAGAGGACAGAGCTGGGAGGAGAAAGAAGGAAATGATAATAAGTTGACTTGTTCAGCTAAAGCCTCCAGCACTTAAGACTAGCCCTGCTTCCTGATCTAAGGTGACACTATATTTAAACCAACAGAGTATAGAAGATGAGGGAGAGACTAAAGGGAAAGGAAATGAGCCGTTGGTAGGGATTCACTTCACTAAGGGAGCACCAAAGCAGTTCTAACCTACCCACTCCCACATTCAAAGACCTTTCTCCTCACAGCCCACCCCCCCGCCTCTCAATGTCCCAAAGCCTATTTCCCAAGTCCTTCTGCTCTAATCTTGTTTGAATCCTCCCTCCCTTTTCTGAGTCAAGGACCACAGAGGTTATCTAGCCACACTGTGGTCCAGAGAGGCCAAGTAATTTTCTTATTGTCACACAGGTAGTGGACCATAGAACCGGAATTCAAACACATCGCTCTGATGAAAAACCCTCTCCTCAAAGCAGAGAATATCTAAGTGAGGCCCTTTCTAGAAGTAAGCACCATTGTGATGTCAATGTGTGTTTTCTGCAAATTTTCAACTCTTCTAGAGAGAAAAATATTGAGACAGACTTCTTAGGCCTGGGACGGTAGGGAAGGGAAGAGATAGGGAATAATGATTTATTAAGGGCCAACTACATGCTGGGCTCCATGCTAAGCATTTTCCAAATAGTACCTCTTTTGTTTCATACAACAACTCCATGAGGTAGATGCCATTATTATCTTCATTGTATGTGATGAAAACTGAGACTAAGCAAGGCTAATTGACTTGTGCAGGGTTACCTAGTGACTAAATGTCTGAGGCGAGATTCAAACACAGGTACTCCTGACTCCGAGTGCTGTTTTCTATCCACAACACAACCTAACTGCTTTCTCTAAAATCTCTTGATCCAATAGAAAGTAAGGTCCTTGAAACCTTCACTTTTTCCTTAATACTCACACTGGTCAACATGATGCCTGGTATAAAATAGGTGCATAATAAATGCTTATCAACTGATTTTTTTAATCCCCCTCCTGAATATCAAGTAGAGAAGTCCTCAAGTATCTGGAAGGTTTGTCAAGGAGAAGAGGGATTAGATTTGTTTGTTCTACTTAGCTCAGGAGGGCAGAACCGGGAGAATGAGTAGAAGGTGCAAAGTCAGACTTCAGTGGGACACTCAGAAAACTTTCAAACAATGAATGCAGTCTAAAAGTGCACTGATCTATTTGAGGAGATTGGGGGAGAGGGTTCCTCCTTGACAAGAAATCTTAAAACAGGAGCTCTACGACTACTTACAAGAGATTCTATAAAGATTTCTTTTCAGGTTCATTTTGGACCAGATAATTTCTGAGGTCCTACATGATTTTGAGAGCCTGGAAAAGTTATAGGGGTGGGGGGAGGGTCTAGGGTCCTTGAGCCATCTCACCACGGTTGCTCTTTTATGACTTGACACATAATTATCCCTGTCACAATTTATGCCTTTTCCTCTTTTCCTCTCAGCTTGACTTTTATGTCAATCCATTAAAAAAAAATTCTTTGTATGGCTGGTCTCAGGAGATGAGGGTAACACAAAGCAGCTCATTTCATCCAGAGCTTATTGTGTGCCCAGGTCTGTGCTTGGTGCTTTGGGAGACCCCTTGGAAAGCTCAGAGCATCAGGAGGAGGTGTCAACCTGAAGACCAGAGGCTGACAAGGAAGCAGTATGGCATAATGGATAAACCACTGGACTTGGAGTCAGGAATCCTGCCTCAAACACTAGCTATGTCACCCTGAATAAGCCACAACCTCTCTGAACGCCAATTTCCTTATCTGTAAGATATCAAATTCTGACACAAAGACCTCTAGGGTCCCTTGCAGCTCTAAGCCTATGAATAACTAACAAATCAGAATTTATCCATCCAAATGAAAATTGACCAACAACACAGAGGCCTAGACACTTTCTCCAATCCTTATAATCTCTAGAACTTCTCCAAAATAGGGAATTACATGCAAGAGAAACAGCATTTTTTTTCATGCTCTAAGACACCAAGGATCCTAATGAGATTTTTTTTTAACCCAGTAACTAACAGCAGAGAAGACAAATCCCTAAGCCCTAACATGCTCACTCACTACCTGTTTCCCCACTGGCCCCTATGCTCTGTCCAAGCTGCACAAGCAGACACACAAGTGAACAACAGAACTTAACTCTGCTGTCCATCCTCCCTGTGCTGGGGAAAACCAAATGACAAAAGCTTGCTCTGGTCGGGCTGCTCAGAAGCACTCTGGGCTACCTCAGGACTTAGCTAGAGAAATTAGGAATGGAAGGAACTGGGGCAGGATGTAAGTGAATTGGCATCCAGATTGGGCTGGTTCTACCTCTCCGGAAGCCATTTGTAATATAAATTGAGGATGGTGAAATCCGAATGAGGATTAGGCAGCTTTGAGGCCCAACCCTCAGGATCAAATACAAACTCTTTTTGGTATTCCAAGGCTTTCATAACCTAGCTGCCACATACACATACACACACACACACACACACACACACACACACACACACTTCAGTCTTCTTACAGCTTACTTCCCAACATGTACTCATCAGTCCAGTTACACTGGCTCCCTGGCTGCTCCAGAAACAAGACAATCCATCTCTTAGCTAAAGACATTCTTTTTCTGGTTATCTTATGGGAGACTAATTTGGTGGTCTGGGAGGTGTTGTCATCCCCAAGGCTCCTTTATCTATCTGCAACCCAAGATGATATAGCCCGCAAAGCTGAGCCTAAGGAAAAGAGACCCATGTCCAATAAAAAAGAGGTATGCAAAGAATTCCTAGAAAGAAAACCATCCAAATGGGAATCATTCTCTTCAAAGACATCTTCCTGAGAAACCACAAATTCAATCCAATGAGACCATCATGGTTCCAGAAATCTTGGTAGTTCCTCTTCTGAAGGAGTCTGGACCCAGAGAAATCTAAAAATCTGATTTAGAAAGGATCTCAGATCAGCTGTGAATGACTTGGCTATTCCCAGCAATACAATGATCCAAGACAGCTCTGAAGAACTTATGATGAAAAATGCTATCCCTCCCCAGAGAAAGAACTGATGGTGTCTGAATACAGACTGAAGAATGCTTTTTTAAAATTTATTTTTCTCGGGGCTTTTTTTGGTCTGTTTTCTTTTACAAGACTATTATGGTGATGTTTTGCACAACTACATATGTATAAACTATATCAAATTGCTTACCTTCTCAGTAGGGGGGCAGGGAGAGAATTTGGAGCTCAAAAGTTTTGAAAACAAATATTAATTGGGTTTACATTTAACTGGGAAATAAAATACTGAAGTAAAAAACATAAAGGACCTCAGAGATCATCTAGCCTGCACTTTAACTATACAGGTATTCCTGACAAGTGGTCTTCCACACTCCAATTGAAGACCTTGACAATGTGGATTTTTCTATCTCCCAAGGCAACTATTATACTTTTGGACAGCTCCAAATAAAAATAGGAATGGATCTGAAGTCAAACCCTACCCTACCACTTATTGCTTATGTTACCTTAGGCAAATTACATAAACTCTTCAGGTTTCAGGTTGCTTATCTGAAAAATGAGGAGGGGAACCTGTCTAGGTCCCACCTACTCAGCCCAAATCAGCCTCCCTATAATTTTCGTCCTCTTTTCCCCTAATTTTGCCCCCTGGAATCAAGCAGAAACAAGTCTTCCACATAACAGCCATTGATATAGTTGAAGACAGCAATGATGGAGTTCCTTAAAGCTTCTCTTCTTCACATTAAAACATCCCCAGTTCCTTCAACCAATACTGCATCTGAGGCACATTCTTTTAAATCTCCTCAGTGGTAGCAAATCTTTGACATTTGAGGTTGCATTTAATTTCTAGAAACAGCCAAGAGTCATTCAGAGACAATTCTAGTGAAGGAGATGGGTGTCAAACTGGGTAATATCGTTTTGGGTCAAAACCTACATGTGGCTATAAAGTAGGAAGATGGATGTTCTTGTGTGACTCATAAACTCAATCCTATAGCAGTGGCAAAGAAAGGAGGAGGACAAGATACTCTCATAGCTCCCATTTAACTAAAGCTCATCAAGGTTTATAAAACACTCTCCCCACAACATCCCTGAAAGGTAAGGGGTAGAAGTCTTTTTATTCCCATTTTAGAGATTATGAAACTGAGAATCAGAGGTGCTAAATGCCTTTCCCAGGATCTCATAGCAAATAAGCATCAGAGCCAAGAGTATCAGAACTCAGATTTTTCTGACTCTAAGATGTATGCGTTCACTACACCAGGCTGATATGGACATATAGCACTATATCTGTCATTATTAGTGATGTTCTGTATGTTACCAGGATGCCCCTATATGTGGGACTCAAAGAGCATAGCCCCCATCGATGCCGAGGATCTGTAGAACATTCCTCGGGGCAGATACATGGTATAATGAAGAGGATACTGAACTTGGAATCAGGAAGACCTGGTTCAGATCCTACTTCAAACTTGATAGGTGTGTGACCCTGGACAACATCTGTTTCCTCATCTATAAAATGGAAGGGGAAGGGGTAACTTAATAGATTTTACAATCCCTCCCAGTCTAAATAATCAATGACCCTGTGAAATGGTTCCACCATGACCAGAGGATTATGGATTTAGAGCTGGAAGGAATCTTAAAGACTGCCTAGTACAACACCTTCACTTTTCAGATGAGGCCAAGAGAAGGTACATGATTTGCCTGAGGCCTGTTGTCCTTTAAAGCTCAAAGACGCTGCTGCAAAGAACACTGGGTTAAGGTGTGCGGTAGGAGAATCACTGAGCATGCATGGAGACCCTCCTTTGGGTCAGCACCCCAAGGCCAATATAGCTCTCTCCTGAGTCTCTCAGTTCTTGGGCTACTATTTCCCTCAAAGGCTTCTGATGTTTCACTTCAAAGGAGTGCAATCAGCAACTTAGCAGGAGCCCCAGCATAAAAAGAAAGAGGCTTGGGGACTGTCTAGTCTTTTTGCACAGCATAATGGAGGAAGAACCCTGGCCCGGGAATCAGAGCACCTTAGATCAGTTCCTTCTATATTGACTGTGTGACCCTGGGCAAGCCCCCACCTGGCCTTATTTTCCTCCTCTGTAAAAGTCAATCCATAAACATTATTAAGTGTCTACTGTGTTCCAGCCACTGACCTAGACACTGGAGACAGAAAGACAAAGAAACTAAAGATAACTTCAAAGAGATTACATTCTGTTGGGAAGAATAGTACACAGAAGATTTAATTTAAGGGAAGGGTGATCAGATGTAAAAGAAAATGCCTTCCAGGAATGGGGAACAATCTATACCAAGGCATGGATGGAGACGGGAAGTGAAAAGTCACCTACAAGGAGCAGCCAGTCACCCACCATTTTGTCTATGATAAGAAGCTGCCTCTCCCTAGGCTGCCCCTTGACTCCCTGAATGGCTGTTCTGGCGCTTACTCCCAGATATCTCACTCTGATCCCACTAGCTTCTTATTCATTGATCCAGTTCAGAAACTTCTACTCTCTCTTGTTGCTCACTGTCCTTTCCTATTGCATAATACCTGAGTTCAAAGCTCTTTGCTTCATCCAGACTTTATCTGACAATGATCTGCCTCCTTACTTGACTTCCATGCCATTCAACCCAGATAATACTTATAGTAATAGCTAGCATTTATATACTTCCTTCTATATGCCAAGCACTGTGCCAAGGGCTTTACAATTATTTTCTCATTTGATCCTCAAAACAACCCTGGGAGGTAGGCGCTATTACCCTTATTTAATAGTTGAAGAAGTTGAAGCAAAGAGAAGTTAAATAACTTGCCTAAGATTACATACATAGTAAGCATTTTAGAACTCAGATCTTCCTGACTCAGGCCCAGTCCTCTGTCCCCTGCACCACTACTAGCTACCTAAATCTGCTAGCTGCCCTTAGGCAGAATATGACCATATGCTGACCAATTTTCCTTATCATATAAAACCTTATATTCAATTTCTCCAGTAACTAGAAAAATGGGAATTCAATGTTCCCTTGGGTGGGCACCCTAATTTGCTTAGACTTCTCACATCTGAAAGTCTTCCTCCTCACTTCTCATATTCAACCAGTTAAGTCTTGTAAATCCCATTTCTGTAACATCTTCCACATTCATTTCCTCCCCTCTCTCTTTTCCCACTGGAAGTCTTACTCATCACCTGAGTGAAGAATTACTTTAACCTCTTAGGGGTTTTTCCCACTTCCACTTTCTCCCACTTCTAACCTGTCCTTCATTACCCTACCAGGCAAATCTTCCTTAAGTACCAATCTTTTCATCTTGCTCCTCTACTTGAAAACCTTCCATTGTTCCTCTACTGCCTACTGAATAAAACTAAAACTCTTCTTTTGGCATTCAAGGCTCTCCATAGTCTGGTACTATCTGACCTTTGCAATTCGAGCTTACTACATTCCCTTCCAAATATATGAAGCTTCAACCAAACCCCAGGATCTTCCCACCTCCAACTCCCAAAGCACACTTCCATGCATTTACATATCAAAGCCACCAAAGCTGGTTGACTGAGGCTTTGGGAGATTTGCATAGCTCTTCAGCAGCATAAAAACAACAGAAATTAACCCCTAGCATATCCAGTGACCATGTTTTGCCATGTTACCTTTTGCAGCATCCTAGTTGCCCTCTTCCACACGGACTCCAGTTTATGAATTCCCCTCTCAAAGTACGCTGCCCAGAACTGAATACAATATTCCATATATGGTAGAGCTGAACATAGAGGAACTATCACCTTTTTCTTAGAAACTATGCCTCTCTCAATGCAACCCAAAATAGCTTTGGCTTTTTCAGCTGCCGTGTCACACTACTATTCATAACGAGCTTGCAGTTCACTAAAACCCTCAGATCATTTTCAGAAGAGCTGCCTCCCCCATTCTAAACTTGTAAGTTGACTCTTTTCTGCCCCCATGAGTAAAACTTTATACTTCTCTCTATTGAATTCCAGCTTATTAGAATGAGACCAATGCACCAACCTGTCAAGATCTCTTTGGTTCCTAACTCTGTCATCCAATGTGTTAGCTCTCTCTCTCTCTTAGTTTTTTGTCAGCTGCAAATTTGATGAGCATGCTATCTATGCCTTTATTATCATTTTCCTCTGGGCCCAGAGTGATGATGATTTGGAAAGGGAGAAGGAGTCTGGCAAAGGATTCTCTCATGATCCTGGCGCACATGAGAAGGATGATTGATGGCCTTTCCCACCTAACTGGGAGTCACAGGGAACACATGCTTACAACAAGCCAGGAGCCATATGATTGGATAGAGACCACACATTGGCACTCAGGATTTGCTGCTGCTCTTGTCTTCTGCTACCCTTAAGATAAGACTTGCTTATCAGCATGAGGTGGGAAGGAATGAGAGGCTGATATGCTTCATTTCAGTCTTCTGGGCTTCTATGGTGTAGACTAGAGAGGCTGGGGTTGTGGGCACCAGACATCAGTGCTAAAGCAGCAACCCACCTCCTAGAGTATGGATAGAGACTGAAGCATGAGAAAGGAGAGTCAAGAGTCCAGAGGCTGGGAATAATTGTGACTCCCGTTGGATTGGTGAGCTGGAAGGGAATTTTAACTTCTCTCAGCATTCTTCCCCTGTTTACAAGCCTGTGATCCTGAGATGGAGTCTTAGGTACATCTCTCCATGTTCTTTTCCATTATCTGTAAGTATTGGTGGTTCAAAGATTTCCCCTTTAATGCCCCCCAACACAGCTAAAGATCTAGGAGAGGAAGCAAGAAGGGGTGTAGGAGATAACTGGAGGCAGGTGGCTCTCCATACGAGCTCTGAACCTATTTCTTTCTCTTTTTACTATGTTCCATAAACAATGTGATCAAAGCATGCTAAGATTTTGAGTCTATGGATGGAGGAGTCCAAGACTAAGAGAGGAGATGGATAGATGGAATGGATAGAATAGAGTGAGATGGGGGAGGGGGCAGATGATGAGCTATCTTATATAGAACAGAGATTTCATATTGTATATTTGAATAATATTCTATTTTATCCCTTAGATTATTTCTGGACCTGAAGAGGACCATTGCTTAAAACCACAGCTCAGTTGTGAGGAGAATGATCTAAGTATCTGCAAGTTAATCATCTTTGGGTCTCTAGTTGGTTAGATTGTTGCAATCTTTTAGAAAGCTATTCCACACAGGGACAGCCAGGTGGCACAGCAGATGGTGTGCTAGACTCGAAGTCAGCAAGCTTCATCTTCCTGAGTTCAAATCTGTCTTCAGACACTAGCTGTATGACCCTGGTCAAGTCACTTAACCCTATTTGCCTTAGTTTCCTCATCTGGAAAAGGAAATGGCAAACCACTCCAGTATCTTTGCCAAGAAAACCCCAAATAGTGTCATGAAGAGTCAGACATGACTAAAAAATAACAACACCAATCCCACTCAGCCCCCAGAGAGACTCTGACAAGACCACTAGGCTGATGGCTCAAAAAAAGAATATTATTCAGATATTGTACTCCCTTGCTGGATAATCAGTATAGTGACATTTTACCTTGTGGAAGGTTTAATAAAAGTAGCTCTAGACCCACATGACCCAAGACACCAAGGAAGGGGATATACTGGTTAGCAAGAATAATTAGACAACACAGGAAGCTCTATGCCTGGCTTAACTTTCCTCTTCCCTCTTCTGCTGAATTCTCTACATAGCCTTTAAAGTTTAGCTCAAATGCCACATCCTCCAGGAAGCCTTCCTTGGTCACCCCAATCAGTGATAACTTTTCCCTACACACACACACACACACACACACACACACACACACACACACACACACACACACACACACACACCCCTCTATGAAGGAAGGAATCATTTTTCCATAAACTTTGTATCTCAACACGTAGAGAATGTTCTGCACACAGCAGGCGTTTAAATGTCTGTTGAACTGAACTAGATTGAATTCCAGCAGATATCGCTCTCAGTGACAAGAAAAAAAAATCTGTCGTGACTGACATTGATACATCGCTTTACTTTTAGAAAGCACTTTGCATGCTTTATCTCCTTTAATCACCATCCGATGAGGAAGGTTAAACAGAGAGAGCATCACCACTCCCACATTAAAAGTAACATGCCTCTGGATAGAATAGATAGCAGAAGGAGGATTGGACCCCAGGTCGCCTGACTCCAGCTGGAAAGGTCTTTCCACTCCCCTGCCCTGCGTGCAGCCCCAGAGCTGAGTCTACACCAACATTCCATCCCCAGGGTCCTCCGTTCCTTCCCTTCCCCTGCCCTGAGCCCCTGGGAGGGGTAGGGCGGCATCCGGGCGTCTAATAAACAAGACCGAGGAGACGCAGCCTCTATTTGCATGGGTTTCTTGAAGCAGCTGCAAACCCAGCTGAAGTGGAAGGGAATTTGGCTGCGACAGCAGCTGTGTTTTTCAACCTCTTCACTCTCAGATAAATAAATATGCTCGGATGCAATTTCCACGAACATCAATATTGACCTGAGGTTGAAACGCTTCTTGCTCAGCAGGAGGATCATCCGGAAGAATAGCACCATCTCCCGGCTCTGCCAAGTACCCGGGATCAGGTGCCTCTTCAGGAGCACGGGGAAAATGCCGTCTCCAAACGGGAGCCTGCCCCATCAAGGATAAACAATGTCCGAGGAAGAGAAACCATTTAGTCAAATATCTTTTGCTTACCTGGCTAGAGGAGACCTGGAAAGGGTCATGTAATGCATCCCTCTGTCTGTGGGGGCTCCCTTTCCCCAAACCGACCATCACTGAGATCCTGTTAGGGCATGGGGACTCCTGGGGAGTAAGAAGAACTCACATGTATATAGAGCTTTTGGATTTGCAAATTGCTTTAAGACCTCCTTCAAGTTTGTCCTTAGAGCCAATGCAAATCCCACGTGTTGCTGCTGAAATCAACATCATCTTCCCTGTATTCAGCCAGAACACTCTTCTGCACCCATTCCTTCCATCCCCTGGTTCTAATATCCATCCAGTTGTCCACTAACCGCTGTAACCTAGTGCAAATCATTGTAGTTCTCTGAGTCTCAAAGTCCTCTCCTCTGCAAGGAGAAGAAGACTTGATTTCTGCAGGATTGTTCAATATTCATAAATTCAATAAATGCATCATATCAGCACCATATTGAGTGTTGGGGAGATAACATGGTTCAGTTCCTACCTTCAGAGAACTTAGAGTATAATCTAGTAGAGATATAAGGCATAAACATAAACGACTATAATATAAAATAGTCCACAGTAAGTGTATTAGAGCGAAAGCAAACTGCAAGGTGAGGTCAACAGGAAAAGGCAGTATATGAACTGAGTGTGGGGCCAAGTAAATTTGATCTGGGTTCCAATCCTGCCCCAGATACTTACTGTGTGACCCCGGGGAAATTACTTAGTCTCTCTGGGCCTCCCTCAACTTCTTCATCTCTGATATGAAATGTGTCTCCTAAGATTCCTTATAGCTTTAAATCTATGATTTCCAAGTGCCAGAGAAATCACAGAGGAAGTAGCATTGAAGTTGGAGTTTATAGGATGGGTAGGAACTGCAAAGAAAAAGAGAGGAGGAGGGGAAAGCATTTTAGTGAATGCAATAATGAATTACATGAACAAAATCAGAGAGGTGGGGGAGCGCAGTGAGCATCTGGGGCAGAATGTATTCTATTCTTTTCTGAAGCATAATTAGCGAAAGGGAAACATAAAGTTAGAACGCAGGGTCGTGAAAGCCCTTGAAGGTCAGACCAAAAAGTCTGAACTTTGCTTTAAGGAGACTCAGAGATCAATAACAAGTTTTGAACAAAGAAGAAATCACAGCGACATGGCTACTGTGAGCGTCATTGGTGGGGTGTGTGAATCAATGAGATAAGGGAGGTCCAAATACATATTGTGGAGGAACTCTAATTATTATAATAGAAAGTATTGTTATTTCAACGTTCTACCTCATTACATTCAATATATTTTCTCTCTATTGTTTTTACCTCACTAGCTTCTCTACAAGCCGTCACTAATTAACGGGAGGTGAGTGTTAATGGACCAAGCTGACCAAGGGGTCATCCTTCACTCTCCCCAGCTCATTCCCCTTTATCTCATCTGTCGTCAACGCCTATATATTTGACCTTCATGATATATCTTGCATACCCCGATTTTTCTCCTCTGACACTGCTACCACCTTAGCGTAAACCCTTCACTTCATACCTAGACTATTGGCAATGGCCCAGTTTGGCCCAGTGCCTAGCACACAGTAGGTGCTTAATAAATGTTTATATACTCGTTGCTGCATGTATTTGTAATTGCCTCCACAAAGGGCAGCTAGGTAACACACTAGATAGAGAACTAGACCTGGAGTCAGGAAGACCTAAGCTCAGATACAGTTTTAGACACGTACTAGCTGTGTGACCTTGGGCAAGTCACTTCATTTCCATTTGCTTCAATTTCTTCCTCTGTAAAATAGGGGTGATAATAATAGCACCTACCTCCCAGAGCTGTTGTGAGGATCAAATGGGGCAGTGTCTGTAAAGAGCCTAGCACAGTGCCCAGCACACAGTAGGTGCTGTAGTAATGTGGGCAGCTACTGCTACCACTACTACTACTGCTACCACTACTACTGCTACCACTACTACTACCACCACTACACCACTATCACCACCACCACCACCACTACTACTACTACTACTATTACTACTACTACTACTACTACTACTACTACCACCACTACACCACCACCACCACCACCACCACTACCACTACTACCACTACTACACCACCACCACCACTACTACTACTACTACTACTACTATTACTACTACTACTACCACTACTACTACTACCACCACTACACCACCACCACCACCACCACCACCACCACTACTACTACTACTACCACTACTACCACTACACTCCCACCACCACCACCACCACCACCACTACTACTACTACTACTACTACTACTACTACTACTACTACTACTACTACCACTACTACCTCTACTACCACTACTACCACTACTACCACTACTACTACCCTTGTTATGGTCAAGTGAAATAGTGAGTTTTAACAAAGTTACCACAGAATCCAATCAAAAGTTTAAGGAGCTTTAATAAAAATTTAGCCAGTTGGTGACTGTCCCCCATATGCCAATTAAGGGAACAGCCCGGAATTGTAGAGGTACAGAGCCTTTTATACCCTATACCTTGATTGTTAAGGTTTGTTAATTGATTACAGATGACAACCAGGTGCAGGGATCTGTTCTTTGTAGTCAAGGGAGTGTATACACCTTATTGATTAATGAGGAGTGAGGTATGGGAACCAAGGGTTTGTAATTACCTCAGTGTTGATCAATCAAGAGCTGGACATGGGAACCCAGAGACTGCAATTGCCTCAGTATTATGGATGAGGAGTTAGGTACAATAGAGAGGTTTTGGCATAAGAATGCAGTTTCAGGTACATAGCAAAAGGAAAAACAAGACAGATTACTTGAGTGCATTCTTCTGCCTATCATAGTACATTCTTCTGCTTAGCACTGGTTAATCTCTATCTTGGGTTCATTCCCAGTTTACTGTCCTGCTTGTTCCTGGTTCAGCTTGGGTATTCAAGGACATTAGATTTCTTTAATGTTACAGAATATCAGACTATTTCACTGAGACTTCTACTTAACTAGTTTCTGCCCACTTCACCCTGAACAAGCCAGTACTGGAGTAACTCCTGTACCTCAGTTGTGCAGTGCTCTTTTTGCCCTACAGATGAATGGCCTGGAAAAACCAAACTGCCACCAAGGATAAACTCTAGCAGATGTAACAACTATGAGTCTTCATGTTGCGGTCCAGTGAGGACTTACCAGGGTCTCTCATGGTGAAAGTGGAAATGGCAGATTGACTGGATAACCAGAAATTTCCCCGATTCTATGCTTGCTATGACCGGATGGAAAAAGGACCAGCGCCAATGCCAGTACAGCTGTGTTTTAGTCCTAGTTCCCCACTTAGTAGCTACATTAATTGGTTGTTGTTGTCATTCAGCCATTCTGTTGTGCCCAACTCTCTGTGACTCTATTTGGGGTTTTCTTGGCAGAGGTACTGGAGTGATTTGCCGTTTCCTTCTCCAGCTCATTTTACAGAGGAGGAAACTGAGTCAAACAGGATTAAGTGACTTGCCCAGGACCATACAGCTAGTAAGTACCTGAGATAAGATTTGAACTCATGATGAGTCTTCCTGACTCTAGGCCCAGGACCTCCATGCGCTGTGATGCTACCCAGCTGCCCATATGAATTGGATAAGTTGCTTATCTCAACTTCCTCATCTAGGAAATGGGCATAATTACACCTGTACCTCCTGCCTCCTAGAGTTGTTGGGGAGAAAGCACTTTGCAGACTGTAAACACTATACAAATTTATACTGTTGGTTTCTGTGAAAGCTTGGTTTATTACACAATTTTGAGTGTGGTCAAAGCCTAGAAGATTCCTGCCATCTCTCCTTTTTGCAACCAAGAGAACGCTCCTTAATGAAAGGGACTGATTTTTTTTAGTCTTTGTTGGATACCACTTTGTACATAATAGGTGCTTAAAAAGTAGTCCTTTAGGGGCAGCTAGGTGGCACAGTGAATAGAGTACCAGGCCTGGAGTCAGGAGGACCTGAGTTCAAATACAGCCTCAGACACTTAATGCTTACTAGCCCTGTGACCTTGGGCAAGTCACTTAACCCCAACTGCCCTGCCTTCTGCTCTCCAAAAAGGAAAAAAAAGTAGTGCTTTAACTGAATTGTTGAAGTAAACCATGCAGAGCTGTGGAAATAAATTGAGCAACATTCTAACTCATCATCTCCCCTCACCTTTTCCAAGTCTGTTCCTCTGATCATCAGCAAGCTCTGACTTAAATTCAGTTTCCATCTCCTTCACTCCCACAACTGTTTTAACCATTGGTATTTTTACCAATTAATATTGGCATTTTAACCATTAAAACCTCCTGTGTTTCAGGAGCAAGGGAGAGTCACTGATCACCATCTTCTTGTATGCTAAGACCTCTCAGCCTTCTCTTCCCTAAGCAAGGCAATCCCAGTGCCTCGCTGGGCTAAAGGACAGCTCTCATCTTGAGGGTAGTGGGGTCTTTCTCTACCAGTGTGAGTCACTTTAAAAAAGGGAAGGGGAGAGCGGGGCGGCTAGGTGGGGCAGTGAATAGAACACCGGCCCTGGAGTCAGGAGTACCTGAGTTCAAATCCGGCCTCAGACACTTAACACACACACACAAAAAAAAACTAGCCGTGTGACCTTGGACAAGTCACTTAACCCCAACTGCCCTCCAAAAAAAAAGGGAAGGGGAGAAAAGGAGAGATGACAGAGATAGGGATTGGAAGAGAATAAAATGAAATATTATTTATTCAATCATCCC
>CM053599.1:98131215-98146951 GCA_028646575.1 Pseudocheirus occidentalis
AATATTATTTATTCAATCATCCCCTAAGGTGGCACAGTGAGTAGAGCACCAGTCCTGGAGTCAGGAGGACCTGAGTTCAAATACAGCCTCAGACACTTAACACTTACTAGCCCTGTGACCTTGGGCAAGTCACTTAACCCCAATTACCTTGCCTTCCCCCCCACCAAAAAGAAAAAAAAATCATCCCCTAAGCTTCCACTACAAATAAATGGAAATCTAGTCTAAAATGGAAAGTAGGTCCAATGCTTTCCAACCCCAAGGCAGGAAAACCAAAATCACTTAATTTCAGCAAGGCTCTTTTCCCCTCTTTCCTTCTCTGTGGCTCTCTGCCTATCCCTCCCCTCTGGGTCTCTGTTTCCTCCTCTCCAACTCTGAATGTATATATGTATATCTCCTCTCTCATTCTGTTTTTTTCTTTCTTCCTCTCGCCTCTGGCTTTTTTCTTTCTTTCTCTTTCTCCATCTCCCTCTCCCTTTCCTTCCCTATACATCTCCCTTTCTCCTTCTGTCTTCTTATTCCTTTCCAACTCCATTTCTTCTAATTTCTCTCTCTACCTCCCTCTCAGTCATTCCCTCTTCCTCCCTATTCATCTTTCTCCTTTCCATCTATCTCTCATCTTCCTCCCCTTCCCTCTACCCACTGCCCCTTTTTTCCCATTTCTTCCTCTCCCTCTCCTTCTCCTTTTCTACCCCTCCCCTCTCCTCTCTTCCTGGCTCATCAGTCATGTTTCTGTCTCTCTAGGAGTGAGGGGGAGGAGAGTAGCAGGGCTGGGGAAGAAGCCTCTGCAGGCAGCTGTTTTATTTCCCCCGCAGAAGGGTTGTAAATCCCTGCTGACTGTTGCTGCGATGAGTGAATCCCCCCCATCTCCTCCAGGGGCTGGGGGGGGGGGTGCCAGTAGCCCTGGGTACCAGTGAGCCTAGTCACTAGCCTGGGTCAGTCAATTGCTCATGTCACATTTTAGCACATGTTCCTAACAACTCAGACCTTCTCCCCAAATCCCCAATTTCCCCTCAGCTCTGATTATCCTTAATCCAGTCTTCTGTGACTGCCTGCATAGGGGAGGGGTAGCTGAAAGAACGAGAAGCCCTCCCCAAGTAAAAACCATCCTCCTGTCCTTCCAATCTGCCAGAATGTCTGAGAATAATAACAACAGCTAACATTTCTACAGTATTTGAAAGTGATTTCTATGCCTTGGCTATTTGATTCTCACAATAATCCATTGAGGCATTTGCTATTCATATCCCCAAAGAAAAGTAAGGCTAAGATATTGCATGAATTGCCCAAGACCACACAACTAAGAAGTGCTGAAGCTAAACTTGAACTCACATCTTAATGAGTCTAGGTTCAGCACTATGTCCCCTACCATTGACTACCTCTCTACTATTCTACTTCTCTTTAAGGGACAAAGATGTTACCAGGGAAGAAGATACCTTAAAACATGGATTCCAGGTGACCTAACATCCCAGATAGGGTTAAGTTCAATCATATATTGAAGTGTGTCATTATAATGCCAAGCATGGTCCAGAAGAAGAGATACGGGAAGTTATCTCCCTCCCTTCTTTGAGGACGTGGGGGACTATGAAGGTGGAAGACAGAATATACTTTCAGATTTGATCAATCCATTGGTTACTTTTGATGACCTGACTTTTTTCTTTCTTGTTAATTCTTTATTGTTATAAAGGATGGTTCCCTAGGTGGAGTAGAGGGAAAATATATTGGGAAATGAGGGTGGTGTGAAAACAAAAGACAATAATATAAATATATTAAAGGTTCACTGAACCTTGAAAATTTTACATTTCTATCATAAAAGCTCTCTGAAGTGGATAGTATAAGTGTTAATATCCCTGTATTATAGATAAGGAAATTGATGCTTGGATAGGTTAAGTAACTAACCCTTGGTCGCACAGCTAGGAAGTAAAAGATGTAGGACTCAGGCCCACGTCTTTCTAGCACTAAACTTAATATTCCTTCCCCTGTGCTATGCTGAGCCAAGAGCAGGGCACTGAAGGAATTGGACCTGGAACAGGTAAAGTTTGATGGCAGAAAAGGGAAGACAGGGTACTTACTGAGGAAGAGCAGCTAAATCAGAGTTCAATTAGATCTTGCAAATGTCCATGTTTATGAAAATGAATGGGTATCTGATGAGATCTGAGATAACCAAATGAGATAGTATAGAGGGGAGAAAAGAGCCCAGGACAGAACCTTGGGGAATATTCACGGTTAAAAGGCATGAGCTCAATGAAGATCCAACAAAGGAAACTGAGGAGTGGTGAGACATTGCTGGAGAACCAAGAGAAAGTTATGCAAGGAAAAGCTAGGGGGAAGAGAGTGTCAAGAAGAAGAGGTTAATCTACAGTGTCAAAAGCAGCAGAGAAGTTAAGAAGGATAAAGAAAGGGGGCGGCTAGGTGGCTCAGTGAGTAGAGCACAGGCCCTGGAGTCAGGAGGACCTGAGTTCAAATCCTGCCTTAGACACTTAACACAAAAACCAGCTGTGTGACCTTGGGCGAGTCACTTAACCCCAACTGCCCTCCAAAAAAAAAAAGCAAATGAATGAACACATTTAATATCTCACATTTCGGGGCGGCTCGGTGGTGCAGTGAGTAGAGCATAGGCCCTGGAGTCAGGAGTACCTGAGTTCAAATCCGGCCTCAGACACTTAACACAAAAACTAGCCATGTGACCTTGGGCAAGTCACTTAACCCCAACTGCCCTCCAAAAAGCAACAAAAAAAAAAAGAAGGATAAGGAAAGGCCATTCATTAGATGTGGTGATCACTGGTAACTGGAGAGAACTCTGGTAAGGTCAAAAATCAGGCTGCAGAAAGTTTAGAAAAGAGTGAGACCAGAGGAAGTGGAGGCACTGATTGTAGATGTTTTCCTTAAGTTTAACCACAAAAGGAGGAGAAATTTAAGATAATAGCTAATAAAGAAGGAAGGATGGACAAAGTAAGGGCTTTTTAAGGATGAGACCTGGGCATGTCTGTAGACAATAAGAATGCTGTCAGGGAGGGATTGAAGAGAAATGAGAGAAAGGGGATATTAGAAGGGGCAACCTAGTAGAAAATGCAAGATGAAAAAGGATCTTACGTGTATACAGAGGGGTTAGTCTTCGCAAAAAGAATGGTCACCTTTTCATGTGAGAGGGGGCAAGGTAAGATACAGGGAGGGGAAGAGGAGGTAATGGGGAAAGACATTTGAGTGGTATGGGATGGGAAGGAGGGGAGAAGAAGGAGCTCTTAGTGAATGGTCTCATTTTTTTCAGGAAAATACAAGACAAGGTTCTCAGCTGAGAAGATAAAGGGAGGAAGTACAATGGGAAGTATGAAGGAGAATGAAAATGTTCCCAGAAATCAAAGTCAAGCTCACTGGTCGTTAGTTTTAGACTTCACTCTTTCCCCTTCTCTTTTTGAAAAATTGGGACAACTTTTGTTCATCTTTGGTTCTGCAACAGCTGTTATTCTTAGCTCACTAATTTCTCTTATAAGTGTTCACATATTGTACAGGCTAATTGATGGGAGTTGAATGTTAATGGGTCTAAGCAATTATATCCACTAGGTCTTTCTGGATCCCAGGATGTATGAAGTTCATCTGGGTCTGGTTGACTTAAAGTCATCAAGGACAAGGAAGCTTTCATTTACTATCACCCTACTTATCTTCAGTTTCAAATCCCTATTTGCCATTGTTGGCTGTCTTTTCTGAAATTAAAGTTTTTCTCCTTGAGAAAAAAAATTAAAAAGAAGCAAAATAGAGTTTGGAGAAACTTTGTCTGTTCTTGTATCCATTGTCATCACTGCATCAATCCCTACCAGTAGGCCTATCCTTGCTTTGAAATAATAATAATTTTAATAACAAGTAGAATTTATAGAGTGCTTAAGAGTTTTACAAATCCCTTTACATATTTTAAAATTATATATTTATACGTGTTTACTTGTTTGAAATTCCCCTTTTCCCCAATATTGCTGGGATACAGGGGCACAACGAATAGAGCACTGAACCTTGAGTAAGGAAGACCTGGGTTCCAATGTAGCCTCAGACACTTATTTACCATGACCTTGGACAAATCATTTAACTTCACCTTGCCTCAGTTTCCTTATCTGTAAAATGAGAACAATAATAGCACCTACTTCCCAGGTTGTCCTGAGTATCAAATGAGATAATAATTGTTAAGTGCTTACTTAGCACAGTGTGGCACATAGTGAGCTCTAGATAAATGTTAGCTATTAGATAGACAGAAATGCAAACACTTATATGTATATACACTTATGTATGCACATAGATAAATGATATGTGTATATAAACTTATGTATATACATACATAAATAATATGTGTGTATGACTCTGTTCTTTGCCCTGGGCTATAGACGTCATGATTAACAAATCTGCAAATGAGTCACATCTAGGAGAGATAGGTCCCGTGTTGGACAACAAAGGCAGGATGGAAAAAGACAAGCAAGAGCACCAGAGCAAATCTAGTACGATGAAACTAAAGAGGGGTAAGTACAAGCACATAGGTTTAAAAATGAACTTAGCACATAAAATATAGGGGAGGGGTGACAGAAGAACAGCTCATCTGAAAAGGATCTGGGGGCCTCTGTGGCTGTATGCTCAATATAAGTTAACAGATGTGATGTAGCCGCATCAAAAAAAAAAAGAAACATTCGAGCATTAAGAGAGGCAGAGACTGCCTAGGACCATGGAGTGGTAGGGTCACCCTGGTCAGACCATATCTAAAGGATGTTTGGTTCTAGACATCACATTTTAGGCAGCAGATTGATAAAGTGCAGAGGTTACAGAAGACAATGATCAGGAAAGTGAAGGACTTGAAAATCATGGCATAGGAGGACAAGCTGATGGAATTAGAAAAGTTTAGCCTAGAAAAATAGGTAAAGAATTTAACAAAGGTAGGGAATTAACAAGTTAGCTATCTTAAAGTATTTGAAGAGCAGCAATGTGGAAATGGGATTATATGAAACTCTTGGAGGTCCCAGAGAAATAGAAGTTATGAGTAAAGCTGCAAAAAGACAGATTTCCATTCAATATAAAAAAGGATATAACGATCAGGTCTGAGGAAAATTAATGTGATTGTCTTTGGGAAGTAGAGGGTTCCCCTTCATTGGGGGCCCATGATTACTTATCTCATAGGTCATGGGAGGAATTGTTTTTCAGGGATATGTTATACTAGATGGTCACTGAGGTCTAACATCACTATAAGACTGTGGTTCTGTGGTTTAGAGCAGGCAGACCCAACACTTAGAGAGTTTGGGAGGCAGCAAGAGCACTAGCTCTGGAGTCAGAGAACCTGGGTTTACATTCTGTTTCTGACACTCATTATCTATGTAGCCTTGGGAAAGTCACTTGTGCTCCCAAGGCCTGTTCCCTTATCTGAAAAATGAGGGAGTGGGACTAGATGGCCTCTTAGGCCCTTTCCAATTTAAGATCTATAGGCCTACTGTATGATTAATGACAGTCAACGAGGGATGGTCTGCAATACCCATTGGCTCAGACATTCTGAATCACTTCTTCCAAAAGTTGTCTCTTAAGTCTCCCTTCTCCCTATTCTGTTTCCCATTTCCCTCCTTCTTTGGGGGCAGAGAGTTTTTGGGATTGGGGTAGGGATTTTGTGGAAGGGTTTGGGGTGGATATTGTTGAACCCAAGACTAAGAAAAACAATCTTCTAGATACTTTACTTTCTCCATCTAGACCCTTTCAGCAGAACCCATCCCCCTCCTAAGAAGGCTTCTTTTGGCCATGTGCTCCATGGAGCTTCAAGATCTAAAGATTATTTTTAAGTGAAGCAATTGATGTCATATTTTGCTTCTCTTAATGTGAGACAGATCCCAAAACAAAGTGGAATTAAACATTATGGGCAGGAGGAATGGTGGTAAGAGAAGTTTCAATTAACCTCCCTTTTGTAATCTTCCATGCAGTGCATAGCTTTTTCCAGCTGCTGGAGGAGTGGCTCATTTAATTAATGAAGTAATTAGGCATTTCCTTCCTGCTGACTTTCAGGGCAATGCTTGCATTCACCATGCTGCAGACTGACCTCTGCTGACTCAGGCATCCCCAGAATAGATTGCTCACTGCCAGTGAGCAGTGAAGTCACTACTGGGAGATCCTTTGTCTCAGGATAACACTACAATTAACAGAGATAGTGATTTAGGACTCTGGCTAGACTGTTGCCCTCAAGGTCTTCAGGATCTCTTTTGGAAGTGGGATACTGCCTTGTTGCTCTCCCTAATTCCAGTCTCTTCCGTTCCTTTCCCTTCCCATACATATGTTTTTGAGTAATCTTCCTACAGAACAGGTTTCAATTCATCATTCCCCTACTTCAAAAACTTTCATTGCTCCCTATTGCCTAGGATTAAGTCCAAATTTCCTGGCCTAGAATTCAAAAACCTGTCAATGCCAGCAAGATAAGTTAAGTTTGCATTTAGTGTCAGTTAAGGAAGGCAGAATTCCTGAGGATCCAAAGCTTTTTCACAAGCATACCAGCTCCAGAATCACAATTCATCACTCTGAAAAACACCCCTTCTAGTACACTGTAGGAAAGGAAGACGCCAAACGGATCTCCACCTTCAGCCCCTGCCATGATGCTGGTTGAAACAGACACATTTAGGGGGCAGCTAGGTGGCACAGTAAATACAGCACCAGCCCTGAAGTCAGGAGGACCTGAGTTCAAATCAGACCTTAGACACTTACCACTTACTAGCTATGTGACCTTGGGCAAGTCACTTAACCCCAATTGCCCTGCCCTCCCCCCTCCAAAAAGACAAAAAAAGAAAAAGAAATAGACACACAACCTTGTTTCAAGGAAGGGGTAGTGGTAAATGGGTGGGTGTTCTAGATGTACTGCCCAGCTGTTTTAAGCTGAAGTCTTGAACCCTCTATCCAGTTGCCAAGGTTAGCAATAATACTATTATTGACAGAAGAGAGGCAATATAGTTTTGAGAGCTAGACTTGGACTCAGATCTTAGTTCAGCTGCTCCCTAGTGATGTAATTGCTGGGCAAATAATTTCCCTTCCTCTTTGAAAATGATTTTCCTAATCTCAGTAGTTCGCTTAGGGTCTATGTTTGTAAAATAAAGGGCTGGGCTAGAAGAGGGCCAACATTCTATGTTTCTGTTCTAGTTGCTTTAAAAATATACAGGGTGTTGATATATGCTTCTCTTTAGGTTACTGAAGTCATTCTGGGGAAGGGTCAGTGCCCCATAGTCTCCAAAGAATCTGCACTCCTTCCTCAGCTTCCCTGGGGGATGCTGCTCCTTGGCCTCTCCACTGCCCTCCCTGGCAACACTGCCACCAATGTTCCTACAACAAGAGCCCCTGAGTATCCCACAAAGCCAAGGGCTATTTGCCCATTTGTTGTCATGCAGGAGCAGGGATTAAAGAAAATGCCAGGCCCAAATCAATAAATCTTAATGGATTAGAGACACTGGTATTCATGCCTCAAAGTACATGTTTAGTTAAAGCACCAAAAATCACACAGACAGGGGAGGTAAATACAGCTGTAAGAAGATGAGATTGCTCCACCCCAAACACACACGCGCGCACACACACACACACACACACACACACACACACACACACACACTAAACTAAGGTGACACAGCAACTCATCCAGACAGCTGAAAATGTGGGCCAGGAAGACGAATCATGGGGGAGTGAAACAAAGCTTGGGATGGGACCAAAGAAGCCAAATAACATTGGATCCATCATTCCTCCCTCTCTTAATTGACTTCCTGTAATGTGAAAAGATGGAATGGGACCATTTGCCAAAAGACTACTAGTGTTCACCCAATTGTTCAGGGAAATGTCTCTGTTTTTAAGAAGCTCATGACCTAATTAAGGGTTATACCTAGAACCCTGACGAGATGAAGTTATCTAATGCTGTTGCTCAGGGTAATCACTGGTTGGGTTCTATTCCTTATCAATCACCAGTGATTATGGCCCGATACTATCTGCCAATGCCAATATCTCCCTGGATGATTTAACCAGCTGATACCTCCTCACTATCACTGAGAGGCAATTAACACCAATTCTCTTTTACAAAGGGATGTTTACTGAGAAGATACAGCAAGAACAAAAGTACAAATAAATCCATAGGAACTGGGGCACATTCTCTCCTTTGCCATACCAGTCCCTGGGGATAATAGGTTCAAGTTACAATGTTTTCTACTGGACATTTGCCCTAACTAGTTCACTTTTGGACATAACTCCAAATAAGTCGCCCCTCTGCATATAGGACATAATGTCCTATGTGTTATATAAATGCTAGTTACTACTATTCATTTCCTCACCAGTAGAAGGAGGGAGGACTAAATGATCTCTAATGTCCCCTCCAGCTCTAAATCTCATGAATTTCATAAGCATCTAAGGACAAGGCTCTACACCAAATGGGCACTTCTAATAAAATACTTCTTGAATGTGCAATTAATAAGTGACCCTTATTTGAACCTGAGTCTCCTTACTCCCTGAGCAGCCAGTATTCTTGCCACCATTCTCCACCATACCCCAATTAGGCTTTTCAACATCATTCCAACACAAACTTGAACTGGAAAAAAGCCAATGCTGGGACAATATCCACCCCCCCTATCCAGCACCCTCCAGTTCCCATCCCTGTGAGCCTTCTAGTTTCTCAGGGTGAGTAATTAAGATCCCCTCAGTCACGATGGGAAGTAAAGCGTCTGGTATTTAATGACATTTTCAAATATTTTTAATAGAAATTTCAAGTCTTGTTCCTAATCTGACATTTATCTTCTATTAGGCACAGACAACAGCAGGGCTGAAAATCCCTGCCCTTCTTAGGGAATGACTATGTGGGTTGAAAGAACGACCCATTCTTAGAAGCTGTCATCAATAGTGACTCCACCATTTGGGTCCACCTGACCTGGGAAGCCTGTCATCCCTCTGCTTTGATTTACACAGGCTGGACCTCTGTTATAATTTTATTCATCTGAAGGATAATTATCGACTATATTATTAATGTGACTCACTTGTCCCCAGGGAAGGCTGTGGCAGAAAGGGTAAAGTATTGAAAAGTGATAAACCACATCTGATCATCACACATGGGCTGGGAAAGATGATCAGTTGGGTTTAGGGAGCAGATACAAAGCAATAGGTAGTTGGCCCAGGGGAGACACAGCCTGCCCCAGCTTTCAGGGATCAGGCCTTGTCTGAATTCCTTATGGACAGCCATCCTTCCTAGCATGCCGCCTTATGCTACTGGCACCTGAAACAAATTTCTTTCTCCCATCCTCTTCTAGAGCGATGGAGGACAGGGTAGGGAGGATGGAGTTTCTAGGACAGAAACCCAAAATCATCATTAGGAAAACCCCAGGCCTAGCTTTACCTCTAATTTGATGTTTGTTATAATCATGTCAATATATCAAGGATCTGTGATCCCACCAATACAGGAACTCTCTCCATTGATGCAGGATGCTACCTCTTTAACCCAGTCAATCAATCAATCAATATGCTTTTATTAAGTTCTAAGTGCTGTGCTAGATGCTAAAGATAAATACAAAGTCAAAAGTGAAACAGTTCCTGTCCTCAAGGAGTTTACATTATAACAGGACAATGTGCACATTCAATATAGAACTATAAGTAAAATATCTAGAAAGATAGATAGTTTAGATAGATAGATAAGAGATAGATTAGATAGATTGATAGGTTAGATATAGATAGATTAGAGACAGAGAGACAGATATGCAGACACAGGTATAACTATAGATATTAATATAGATATAGATATGGATACATGACACATAGCAGCTATCAGTAGCAGAGTCCAGGAAAGATCTCAGGAAGATGATGCCTGAACTGAGTCTTGACTAGAAAACCAGGGATTCCAACAGGCACAGGAGAAGAGGGAGATTGCCCTAGAGTATTGACTAAGGCTTAGAGGAGTTAAGTGACTTGTCCCAGGATCACACAAATAGTACCTGGCAGTTTTCTATCTACTATACCAAGCAGACTATGTAAATGGGAGGAGGAAGACACCTGAGGTGATGACAACAAATAGGGTAAAGAGGAGAAGCTGTTGTTATCATGTCAATGAAATCTGCAAACCAGGGTCAAGTCCTAGAAAGGCACTTGAGCCATCTACCCCCTGTCCTTAACATAAAAAATTCTCCAGATCATGGTATAAAACTGATAAAACCTCATGGCTGATAAAACCTCAGAGATCTGCTGCTCCAATCCTCTCATTTTACAGATGAGAAAATTAAGGTCTAGAGAGCTTCTATATATTTTTCCCAAAACCACAAATATATAAGGCTCAGATTTGAACCCAGTTCTTCTGAACCTAAATCCAATCAATATTCTAGAACAGAAGTATCAAACTCATGGGAAGTGGACCTCCCAAGGGCTTCCAGAACCTGATTAAAATGTAATTGGGAAATGTTTTAACAAGATAGATAAAAAAATAATACAACACAGAGGGTGCTAATTGGTGGTTTTCTAAGTCAATATGCAACCTGCATGAATATATTTCTATTTGAGTTTGACACCACTGCTCTAGAACATATAGAACTTGGATCCTACAAGCCATCTTAGAACATAGAAAAGCTGCTCTTTGACTATGAAAAGGATGTCCCTAACTCACTCCTCATTGTCTACAGGGTCAAATCCAAAGAGTTCACATGTAAACAAAAACACATAGTAACAATGGACAGTTACATAGTACTCTAAGTTCTACAAAATGCTTTCCATGAGACTAAAGAGATTCGTTTGACTCTTGCAACAACTCTATAAAGAAGCTTTTATGTTATTATTGTTATTATTATTGTCTCTCTTTTATAGATGAGGAAACTGAGACTCAAAGGGGTTAAGTGAAATGCCTGAGATCAGTGACTTTCAAAGGAAGGGTTTGAGCCAACTTCTTCCAGACTTCAACTCCATCACTCTATGTCAGGCCTGCACCATGTGTGGCCTCCAAGCCACTCTCCCCATGCCAAAGGATTTCTAGGACCTGCCAAAAAATGTAGAGGAAAACATCCTTTGTATGTAGGGGAAATCTTTTGGTGTATGGCAAGTGGCCAGAGGGCCATAAGCTGCCTGTGGGCCACAGGTTGTGCAGGCTTGCCTGTGCTGCACTGGATTTCAAAATTTGAGTTGAAAATTAAGCACCTCCTGTGTTCAGGCACTGTGCTGAGTGTTGGGGATACAATTAATAAAAAGAAAGACAACCTCTGCTGCCAAGTAGTTTGCAATCTAATGGGGGAGAGGGAAGAGAGGACACACAAAGAGAGGCAGAACACCAGAATGTACCCAGCAAGGGACATCTTGTTTCATGAAACCAGGCAGAGCAACCAATACAAAGTGGAACTAGAACCCAGATTTTCTGAATGTCCAGTCCCGTGATCATTCTGCTTGTGAAGCAGATGAGGCTATTTTGATCTAGAGCTGGGGATCTCAGTGCCCCATTCTCTCCTCCTGTTTTAGGAACCAGCTTAAGACTTCAATAAACTTGGCTTTTGTCCTAGGACTATGACCTGGTCTTAAAAATATTTTCACCCTGCCCCCTTACTTTCAAAGTGCCTGAAAGCATTCTACCATTAGAATTTCTGCTCTGGGCAAAAGTATTAAAATCCCCTGTTGAAAGATTGTTATATACTTGAAGAAGGAATAGAATGAACCCTTATACGTGACTGATCCATTAATCCAAATGGGTGAATTAGAATCTATCTTCTATCTCAATTCAAAGAAAATCAATCACAGAGTAAATACCTATGTTGGCTATATGGTGGTGGTGGTGGTGGTGGTGTGTATGTGTGTGGGTGTGGGTGTGTGTGGGTGTTTTCCACATGAACTAGCACAAAGCAGTTACTTAGAAAATGTTTGTTGAATTAAATTGAATTAACAACTGCTTCAACTTTCTCCTGCAGGCTATAGAAATTTGTTGTCAAAGGACTGCACATCATCATTATTAGTAAATGGACTGAAGTCAACAGTGGAAAGACACAATCAAATAGGTTCTGGTCAGAAATGAAAGGTGACCTGTAGAGAAGCTGGAGGGTAGCTGAGCCAACAAGGAGACAGAACATTGGGCAGTGAGTCCACAAATTAACAATTAACTAGAAAGACAGGGTATACGGCATATGAATAAAGAACTGGTCTGGGAGACAGGGAAACCTGGGTTCCTATCCTGTCTCTCACATACTAATTACGTGTGACAATTGTAAGTCACTTTAACTTCTCACTATCCCTAAACAATAAGAAAACAAATTGCTTTATTACAAAGTATTGATGGGAGCTGCCTCATACATGAAATAACCTTCCAGAGAATAAAAATTCACCACAGCAATGAAATTATCGCAATGCTAATAATAATAATAACTAGAATATATGTAATTCTTTAAGGTTTACAAAGTGCTTTACAAATATTTTCTCATATGATCCTTGAAATAACACTGAAAAGTAGGAGCTACAAAAAAAAATAACCACATCTGAAAAAAAAATCAAAAAGACTTTAGAATTCTAAGATTTAACTGCAACAATTAAAAAATTATTAGACATCTACCACATGTAAGGTATGGGGAATAAAAGACAGCCCCTGCTCTCAAGGAGCTTATATTCTACTGGGGAGAAATGGTATGTGTTTTTATTTTTTATTTTATATTAGAGGTAATGGATAACAACTGAAAATTTTTTATAGCAGGGAAATGACATGGACAAACTTCAACCTTGAAAAAAGATGGGGGGGGGCAACTATGTGGAGGATCAATTAGATAGAGAAGAGTAGAAGTGGTTATTACATTAGAGATAAGAGGACCTGAACCAGAGTGGAGCCTGGGGGAGAAGAAAGGAAGGAACAGATACAAGAGATGTATAAGCAGAATTCACAAAATTTAGCAACCCACCAAACGTGGGGGGTGGATGAGAGAGAGAGAAGAATTCAGGATAACTCTTGTGTTGCACATGACTGTAAGAGTAGTAGTATTCACACACACACACACACACACACACACACACACACACACACACAAGAAATGGGGAAGTTGGGAGGATGGCCAGGGTTAGGAGAAAAGATAAGTACATTGAATTTAAGATGTCAGCAGAATAGCCAAGTGGAGATGTCCAATGGGCAGCTGGTGAAACAGGACTGAATTTGGGAGAAAGAGCAAGGCTGAATGTATAAATTTAGGCAGCCTCTGCATTGAAATGATACTCAAACTGATGGAAATAGATAAATCATCCAGGGAGTCAAAGGAGAAGCAAGGGATTCAGCAAAGCAAGATGGAGCAATGAATTAAACAATTAGATGGGGAACAGACAAATAACGTTGTCCCAGAAGCAAAAGGACAAGAGAGAGAGAGAGCGATTGAGAAGAAGAGAAGCGGTGGAGAGGTCGAGGAAGTGGCTAAGATGTTAGGATTTTATTAGTCTCCAATTTTAGGGTTCTCCGATACTAACATTCTGCAATTTTAGGGTACTAAGATTCTAAGGATTCGGATTCTAAAATCATTGTGTTTAGAAATGTAAGGTGAAAGCTTTCTTAGATTTTAGAATTCAAAAATTCTAAGGTTTTAGGATTAAAGACTAGAATTTGGACCGGTCATCTCCACAGATGATGGTTCAACACTGCCCCTAGTGACTCAGAAAAGGTATAACACTCCTTTTAGCTAGGATAAAAATACTCACGTTTTGGTCAGCCTTCCCAACCCTTCTCCTACCTCCTACACAAGAGAAATGGGCAGAGCTCTGGTTATGTGTGGGGCTGTTGACACCTGATGGCCTCTGGTGGCAGGTGCTGCATAGAACAGTGTGCTGATATCAAACGTAATTGCATCCACCACACTGTGTTCCCCTACTGTAACATGACTAACAGGACTGGAGGTGGTGTGACAAGTTAGAAAATTGTTTCAGATTGAAAAGCACAGCAGAGGAAACAGCAGTTTTCTAAAGTAATTATTCCCCTATTGTTGTTGTAAATAGGAGCTTTCTCTTCTGAGTACTGGAGTTCTCCCACCCCCTCCTACTTCCCCATCAGAATAGAACACAGGCATTGGGACATTAGAATCCAACTAGAACCATAGGTAGGACTTTCATACAAAGGAAATGTTCTGAAACAGGGCTTGGAGCCAATTTCACCTGAGACTAAATGGAGAATCTCAAGTGCAGAGAAAAGAAAGAAATCCTTTCTTTGCCTCTCTCAAACATGGACCAAATCCAAAGCTACTCCATGTCTGAATATCCTTTTAGGGTCATCGATTTAGAGTTGAAAAGGACTTTAGAAAGTATCAATTTAAAACTCTCATTTGATACATGAGGACCCTGAGGCTCAAAGAGGGGAAGTTCACAGGATTACAGATTTAGAACTGGAAGAGGGGGAGAAGGGGGAAGAGGGAAAGGAGGGGAAGTATCTTATATGTGCCAAGCATTTACCTAAAGCACTTACCTAAATATTATCTCATTAATCCTCACAGCACTGTGAGGTAGGTAGGCACTATTATTACCCCCATTTTACAACAGGGGAAACCCAGGCAAACAGATGTTAAATGACTTGCCCAGGGTGACACAAAAAGTAAGTGCCTGAATCTAGATTTGAACTCAGGGATTTGAACTCAGGGATTTGAACTCAGGTCTTCCTGACTCCATGCCCAGTATCCTATCCAAGGAACTAACAGATGGCTATAAAATCATCTGCCTTAACAGTATCTAGGCTACCCACCCCTTTATTTAGGATGCTGAGGTCCATAGCAGTTAAATGACTTGCTCATGGTTACTGAGGTAGCAAGTGGCAGGGCTAGATTTTGAACCCAAGTCTTCTAACTCCAATTCCAGCATTCTTTACACTAACCAAGAGTCACATAAGGACTAAATAGCATAGAAGCTCAGACCCTGTAACTGCAAATCAAATCCCCTTAGTGCACTAGAGACAGAGAATGGGTTTTTCAAAACCATTTTATTAGTAACCCACAGTAATAGCACTTGAATATACCAAAAGACCTGTGACTTCCCTGGTGAAGTCACCTCAGGGAAGTCACATCCCTCCTTCCACTAATATAGATTTCAACTCTTCAGTAGACAAGTTCATTCATTTCTGAAGCCAACAAAATTTGCCAACTGTGGACCCATCCTCTAGTGATGAAATTCTCTCTAGTTAGCTAAGCTGAGCTTCAGAAGTTAGACTCAGTGTCCATTAGCAGGCCCTGGATACCTTTGGTAGTAACTACTTATATACCATGGACAAAGCCATCAAGAAGCCTATATTGCACCCATGCCATAAGGTGGCACAGCTGAAGAATACTAAAGGAGAGAAATAATAATAATATTGAGGGGACCTGGGGACTGGATGAAATTCAGAGCTTAAGAAAACATGTGGCTAATACATTACCATGAGCATACTGCCTATGGGCAAATTTCTTTTTTTTTTAATTCACTTTATTTTTTTATCATCATTTTGATTTGGGGTTTTTTTTATTAAATTGATTTGTTTATTTACTTTTAGTTTACAAGATTTAGTTCCAGAGTTCCTTGAGTTTCAAGTTTTCCCCCCACCCACGGCAGCATGCAGTCAAGTATAGAATCTGCAAATACTTTCACATTGGACATTAGTCTGGTTGTATAGAAGGGTTGTAACCAATGGAGTGGACAATGGGAAAAAGGAAAGAAAACCAAACATGGAAAAGAGCGATAGCATGTAGACTGCTTCAGTCTCCATTTGAACTCTGTTCTTTCTAGATCTTTCTCTGAATGTAGGTATCTCCTTCCATGCTGAAACTTATAGAGTTGT
>CM053599.1:98147451-98164297 GCA_028646575.1 Pseudocheirus occidentalis
TATAGCTACTAGTCATTCTTCAAGTGTCTTGGAAGCAGTTGGTGTGGGAGTTCTGACTGTGTTGTCTTCTTCCCGTTCCATGCTTTGATCCTTTTTGTCCACAAAAAAGGATTCTAGAGTTTTATTGCTGTTCTTATTTTTGCTTCCTTTTCCTCATGTTGGCCAGTCAATTAATTGGTTGGTTTTTTTAGCTTTATGAAACTCTGCTTCCAGGGGGGAAAGCTCTGTTCCAAATCGCTGGAGTTTTCCCAGCTGCCGGAGCTTTTAGGGGGGTGTTGCAGCCTCCTTTAGCTTTGGCTTGCTGAACGCGCTACCCAGGACCACCACCCAAGACCACGATCTGGATCCAGGCCACTCAAAGCAAGAGCACTTGGCCCTGATCAATTCACTCAGCCCCCCTGCAGAGTCCGCAGGCCAGGGGCTCTGAAGCAGCCCAGTGGGGGCATCCGCCAGTTATAGCAATTTCTGCCCTTCCCCCACTGCTTCCTTGCCTTGGAGGTAGATTGGCCAAACTGCTTTTCCTCCCCCAAATTTAGCTTGAAAGCTTCACTTACTTTCACTGATCTTTAATCCTGGCTTAGTAGATGTAAAGATTTCTCCAGGTACTTTAGATCTTCTCTGAAGTAGACTCACACTGGGCTTGGGAGGCCCAGCTCCTCCCAACGACCCTGGAGCCTGGCCACATGGCAGTTTTAGGCTTGGCTGGTCTCGGGCTCCAGCCTGCAAGCCTGGGGGATGAGCCCCTCCTGCCTAGCTTCCTTTCTGTAATCCCTATTTTTCACACCTTTCTTTAATCCCTATTTTTCATACCTTGGTAGATGTGGAGTTGCTGGAGGCTGTAGATCTTCTCTCTTGTAAACTGGCTGCAGCTCCAGAGGCTCCTTCCTACTGCCCTGGGCCTGGCCCTGGTTTTGGCTTCAGGCTGGGCTGGCCTCAGCTCACGTCCTGCCTCGATGATCCCCTGCTGCCGAGCTGCCTTCTGTGAGAGATGTGTTTTCTGTATTTTTTGAGTTTGAGAGTCCTAGAATTTGTCCAGAGTCATATTTTTATGGGTGTTTAGGGTAGCTGCGTGGGAGCTGCAGGACTCTGCCGCTTCCATGCTGCCATCTTGGTTCTGTCCCCGGAAGTCTAGTCACTAATGTTCTTCTGTCCATGATCTAAGTCACATTGAAATTAAGGCATTATCTCTTCAAAAGGGAACTGATAAAACACAAATCTCTTGCCAGATAATGATGTCACATAATAATCCAACTGCCGTCTACTCCAGTGTAAAGCCTTGAGAACAAGTCACTACCCTGTTCTGCACCTTGGCTGTCTCATTTGTAAAAGGAGGGAAGTATGACTAGATGATCTCTGGGTCCACTTTTAGTTTTGATAGTCTATGCTCTAAAATCTCTTTCAGCTTTGAAGTTTTTTCTATCCATGTTCTACGAGTTACCTTTAGATTAAGGCACTGTGTCTCCAGAAGGCACCCATTAAATTGTGAATTTATTACTAGGAACAAGTCATGAATTCACCTTGCCACTTATCAGATTAATTTGAAAAGTTGAGACCCAGGTGTGGGGGGAAAAAAAGGGTTCTAAGTGGGAAGGGGGGTAACTTAATTATCTGATGTCCAGATCCCGTTCTAGAAGGCTTTCCTTACTCTATGAGCATTTCCTCACTCTCTAAAAGGTCCAAGCCCCAGGTCTATTAGGGTGATGTCCCCACTGCTACCAGTTGCACAAACTATAGAAAATGTAAGGACAGACAAGAAAGAAGGTCTACAAGTTCTGTGTAAGTATGTCACTGTGGGTGATCAAAAGCCATTCTGGTCATGGGATCTTAGAGGTTGAAAGAGCTTTCACCCTCCTCATATATTCCTAGAACACTTGATCTCAAACTTTTTTCCTCTATCACCACACTTTGTGCTTATCTTTGAAGAAGATAACTACCCCTCCACCATGAGAGTGTAAGCTCCTTGAAAACAAGACTTGTGCAATTTTATCTTTGTATCTCCAGTGTTTAGCTCAGTGCTTATCCATAATGGGTTAATAAAGGTAGGTTTGAATTATTTAATTGATTTGAAGAGAGTAGTGTTGAAATGGAGGGTCCCTGAGGCTGATGTGATGAAGCATCTCTCCAGCTCCCTGGCTGGTCTGTTATTCAGATACTACTCAAAGAAAGGGCAGCTAGGTGGTACAGTAGTTAGTGCCGGGTCTGAAATCAGGAAGACTCATCTTCATGAGTTCAAATCTGGCCTCAAACACTTACTAGCTGTGTGACCCCGGTTAAGTCACTAAACACTGTTTGCCTTAGTTTCCTCATCTATAAAATGAGCTTGAGAAGGAGATGGCAAACTACTCCACTATCTTTACAAAAAACAATGGGGTCCTCCTAAATTGGGTCACAAAGAATTGAACACAACTGAATAAACTCAAAGAAAATCCCTATGTATTGTCCAGAGAAACCATCTGTGAAATATTAAGTTTTGTGACTTATAGGCCACCTCAGGACAGCCTGTAGTTGAATTCATAGCCAAGTTTACTGGATGGGGATAGGACCTAAGAAGAGAACAAATCTACCCTTCAGAAATGGTTAATTCAGGTGCACATCCCCTTTAATTACCCAGAAAAGTTTAGTTTTTAACCCTACATTGGCACTGAGAAATTAAAGGAGAAAAGTATTCATTCCCTAACCAGTCTACTCTCCACTTTATTGCTGATATCATTCAATTTAACTCAGTTCACTTTAGCCCTGTGCTAGCTGCTAGGAGAGAAAGACGATTTAGATAATATGTTTCCTGTTCTCTTGGAGCTCACACAGTCAAAGAGAGAAACAAGATACAACTGCTAAGACAGAATACACAGGGTAAAGTGAAGAAAGCACTGGAGCTGTATGCAAGCTCTATACAAGGTCTGAGGGGGGATGGTTGTAATAAAAGGAATCAGGGAAGACTTCATGGAAAAGGTAGTAATGGAGTTAGGCTTGAAATCATGGGCAAGAATTCATGAGATAAAACAGAGAAGGGGAGAATTCTGGTTATGGGAAACAGCACAAGCTAAGGCAAGGGCAGGAAAGTACACAGAATATTTCAGGGAAACAGAATAGCTCTGTTTTCCCAAGTTAAAAAAAAACGAGTATAAGGAATTAATGTGAAATATAATTGGAAAAGTAGAGTTGAACTAGACTGATTATTTATTAAGGACACTGAATTCCAAGAAAAGGAATCCAAACTTTACTTGGTAGGCAATAGTGATACCCAGAAGATCTTTGAGTAGAGGAATGACCTACCCAGATTCATGCAAAAGGAAAAGTATATACAAAATTATCTATAAAGATAAGAGCAACAATGGCAGTGAAAAGACCTGTAATACCAATGGGAATGTAGAAGATATGGGACTGGTAACATTTTGGTAACTAATTATCTATGATAGATGAGGAAGAGGGAAGATTCAAAGACATCACCAAGATTTAAAACCTGGGATTCTGAGTCAAAAACCCTGAAGTCAAAAGAGGAGCAGGGTCAATGAAAATGATAAGGTACTCGGTTTTGGACATCTTCATCTTGAGGCATCAGTGGAAATGTTTGGTAGGTGGTTGGAGACATCATAGAAAATATCAGGAATGGAAATACAAATTTAGTAAGCCCCTACATAGAAGCAAGAGTCAAAGTTACACGAATGAGTTAAATTGCCAAGGGGAAACATATAGAGAGAAATTGTTTTTAGTGTTTATAGTGGTAGAGTCAGGGTCAAGTAGATTTAGGTCCTAATACTACCTCTGATACTTCACTAGCTGCATGACCATGTCAAATCATTTCATCTCTTTGAGCCTCAGTTTTCTTATTTGTAAAATGAGAATTATAGTATTTGTTGTACCTCCTTTACAGAGTCATTACAAGGCTTCAATGAGAAGGTATGTGCAATGTGCTTTCCAGAGATTGATGAATGTAATAGAATAATTGATATACACTTTTGGACATGGACAATACAGGAATTTGTTTTGCTTTACTATGTATATCTGTTTTGTTTTTTATTGCATGGGAGGGGGGTGACAGGGAGAGAAAAGAAATGCTTGTTAATTGGGGAGATGTAAAATAAAATTTACACTTTGGAAACTTCAAAGTGATATATGAATGCCAGTAATTATTATTAGATTGAGAAATGAAAAGGACCAAGGATAAACCTTGGGGGAATACTTACCTTAAAGAGTCTCAAAGAAATTGAGGGGACCTTGAAAGATTCAGAGATGGAATTAGCGAGATTGATGCTGAACAATAAGAGCTCATGTCTCAGAAGCCAAGAAAAGAGAATATCCCATAATCATGCCATGCATCTTAGTGTGGATTTGGAGAATGCTTACATTATTTTTTTAAAAAGAGAGAGAGAGAGAGATCAATACTGGGATCAATACTTGGGTCCAGGGAAAAGTCCCTTCAAGTTTCAAGACTGAGACTTCCATATTTCAAGACCCTCAACCAATCAGAGGTAAAATACTGAGCCAAGGTGCCCATTTTGGAAATGATTATATTGTTAAGGCTCTTGGAAAGCATTGAATGGAAACTCAGATGCAAATTAAGAAATTATCCTTCCCCACACTTAGCAACAGAGCCACAGAATCTTAGAGTCATGGAATTATCTATATTATATAATTTTGGAGATGGAATCTACTTTATTATTTCAATCAATCAACAAATCTTTATTGAATACTTACTATGTGACAGGAATCATTCTATATACTATGGGGAGAAATAAAAGAAAGTCTAAAACCCAGTCCCTGACATCTCAGGAATTTGTAATCTGTTTAGGGAGATAAGACATCCATATACAACAAACTAAATGCAAGGCCAGTAGTCCTGACTATAAGTGAAACAACAGAAAGCATACAGAAAAGAAGATAGCCTATGGTGGTCAGGGGATGCTTCACTGGCCCTAACCTAGTCCTTGAAGGAATGGTTAGGATTGGATGATGAGGATGCCCCAGCAAAAACAGCATGAGAAAAATTATAGAGCATTGCATTAGGATAGTGAAAAGATCAATATGACTGAAACAAAGAATTTGTGTATGTAGGGAAATAAGAGTGGGAGATGGGGAAGAAAGGACAGTTGGGACTAGATTGAAGACCTTAAAAGCCAAATGAAAGCTCAAATTTCGTCCTTTAGGGAAATGGGGGGGACCAATGAAGATATCTGAGCAGGGGGAGTGACATGATAAAAACAGTATCTTGGGAATTTTAATCTTATAGGAATGAGTAAAATGGATTAAGAAGAAGTAAATAAATTGATAAGAAATACAGGAGTCAGGAAAACCTGTTAGAATACTATTAAAATAGCCCAGGGGACAGGTAATAAGGATTATGGTAATGGAAAGGAAGAGGAAGATATATCAGATATTATGAAGGAAGAATGGACTGAATTTAACATTTAGATCTGGAAGAGACTTTCCAAATTCACCTTTATTTTTTAAGTTGAATGGTAAGGGGAGGTGGGGGAGAGAACAAGGTGCTCCCAAAGAAGAAACCCAACAAAGGGACTGACAGTACCTGTATTCTGCCAACAGGGAGAAAGTTTGGGAGGGGTTTTTTTTTCTATTTGGTTGATTAATTGGATGATTTTTATAGTACTTGTAATTTCATTGTTATTGGGAACTCCTGGTAAGGAAAATCTCCTTGCCAATATAGGTAAGCACTCAGTCTTCAACTCGGGCAGGATATAATAGAGAGTCCTACAATAATGGAAATTTAGGGTCAGGAAGACCTGGGTTCAGGTTCTATATATATGTGGACACATACTTTAGACACATACGTGACTCTGAGCAAATCACTTAACCTAGAATGCCTTAACACCTCCCCAGTAAGTGCTCCCACTTTCCCCAGGGGGTTTTCAGGTTCTTGTCTGGGGTTCCAGAGTTGCTAGCTATAGCTCTAATATCCAAGCATATTCCAAAAGGGTTTTTGTTGGGGGTAGAAGAGTTGCCTGTACTTAGTGTATTGTTAAAGAAATGGAGGAAGTAGCCAGAAGCCATGGACATTGTCCCGTGACCTGAAATGGTGGGGATAAACCCAGTTGACTATAAGGAAAGTATCAACCTTGGGTCGATTATTTCCACTTCTGAAAAGATTTATCAATGTAAAATCTGCCATACCACTGAAGATGGGAAGGCCCTATCTAAAGGACAAAAGTCAATGAGCTGATGGCAATGCTCCAAGCTGGGCTCACCATCCAAAGGCTTCTACTGCTCCAGGAATGTTTCAGATGTTCCCCATAAGTATAGCCCCTGCAAAAGAACAGCATGGTACAGGGGATACAATTTGGCATTCTAGAGAAAGCATTGGATTTGGAGTTTTTTACTCATTGTATGACCTTGGATAAGTCACTTTTCCTATCTGGCTTCATTTTCCTATTCCATAAAATAAAGATTTTGAACAAGATGGTCTCTCAGGTCCCTTTCAGCTCTAAATCCTATGATGCTATACATACAACATTTATAAAAGGCCTGCTGCACACAAAGTACTACACTAATCCTAAGGAAAAATACAGTTTCTATGAAAGAGAATCCCTGCCATCATTGAGTTCATACTATGTTGGGGGAATAAAACTAAAACAGAGAGCTATAGTGCTTAGCATTGCATAACCTTATGATCTTAAGTCCTTTAGGTCATTCCAAGTGATGATGGTGCAGACAGCTCTGAAGTAATGGTTCCTAAATTATTGTGATGATCAAATATTTTAAATATGAAATATATTGACCTAGTTCCATATAAATACAAGGAGAGTTAAAGAGACAAGATGCCTGAGAGGATAGGAAATAAACCACAAGGTGGTCAGGACATCTCTCCTGCCTCCTTGAACATTTTTTTAAAAGCAGGGAATAAGAGTGGCATAGGAAGTTGAAGGATGGGTATCATAGGAGAGGAGGAATATGGCAGTAGTGACTTCTGGCAGAGATAGGAAATGGGGGCTATCTCCACTCTTCCCAGCTGTACCTTCCTCCTATGAATGTTGCTCCCTGTAGTACTCAGACAAGAGTTAGAAATAAAGCTGGGAAGGGAATCTCTGAGTCAGGCACTTCCTTAGTAACATTTGTATAGAGAAAAGAACACTAGATGTATGACCAGAGGACCTGAGTTAGAGCCCTAAATCTGCTCCTAACTATATTGCAACCTTGTGGAAGTTCCTTCTCTGCTATGAGTCTTAGTTTCTCCATCTATTGAAAAGAAAAAAAGGCATTGAATCAATTGTTCTCTCATTTCTCTTCTGGATCTACATATAAGATGTCATGATTTCCATAGGTCAGAGAACCTCTCTGATGGTTCACTAGTCTTGAAATTTTCTCCCTGGATCTCTGTTTTACAGGGCAACTATGATATGGACCATAACTATAGAAAAAGAAGGTTTTGGAAAATGCTTCTCAGGGATGTGAAATGTGCTATTTGAAGGTAAAGGAAGTACAGATGGGGGAGAGAGAGAGAAAGAGAAAGAGAAGGAGGGGGAGGTGAATAGATAGATGATAGACCAATAGAGAGAGAGAGAGAGAGAGAGAGGTAGATAGATAGATGATTGATAGATCAATAGATAGATAGATAGATAGATAGATAGATAGATAGATAGATAGATAGATAGATAGATAGATAGACAGATAATGCTGTGAAAGCCCTGACTGCCAAATGCCAGGAAAAAAACCCAGAAAGATCTGTAGACCAGAGTAGACCACAGGACAGACTCACATTGGGCATATAGTATTTTTGATTGCTAAAGTTATCACAGAGAAGTAGAATAGGTGAGTGGGAGTATAACAGATTGAATTTAATTGCAATAGCACATGTTCTTCCTTTGTTACGTTGGGACAGGAAAAGATTTATCAATGTAAAATCTGCCATACCACTGAAGATGGGAAGGCCCTATCTAAAGGACAAAAGTCAAAAGCAGTAGCCCATTATTCACCCACATCTCAGCAGTATTCCAGCATCTTGTCCTCTTTAAAAGAAGCCAATTTATTTTTATTCAAAATCTATACAATACAATTGAACAGTAAAACTGTCAAACCCACCATTTGTTTCAATGGCAAAACCTTATCAGAGCTGAAGTGAATGGGAGAATCATCTTCCAAGCCTTCTATCCTGCTGGGGATTCCTAAAGGATTTCACAATATTCTCCCATGAGTTTAAGGATGTCAAAGGCAGAACAAAAGAACCAATACATGCCAAAAACATACACAGAGGCACCTTCTATTGTAGCAAAAAATAATAATAATCCATATCAGTTCCCATTAATTAGGAAACTAATTGTGGTACAGAGTAGTGACATCAGAAATGAGGAAGATGGGAAATACAGAGGAATGTGGGAAGACCCAAACACAGGAGAAAAGTACAAGAGTAGAATGTATTGGAAGTAGTATGGAAGACACGATAAGGACTGAAGTAGTTCTGTACAATGGAAAGAGCACCGTATGTTGAGTTCAAGTACATGGGTTCAGATTCTGACCTGGATAATTGGATGACCTTGGGCAAATAATTTAGGCTGTCTAAATTGAGAAATGAAGCTGTGAAGGGAAGGGAAGCTCTGGGTCAGGCACTTCCTTAGAAACAACATTTGTATAGAGAAAAGAGCACTAGATGTATGGCCAGAGGACCTGAGTTAAGTTCAAATCTTAGGATTCTCAATTTACTTCTCTGTAAAATGAGAATGATGGACTAAATCATGACTGTGGTCCCTTACAGTTCTAGGTCTCATGCTCCTTTGATGCTTTAATTGTATTCAGATTCTAATTCATAGGTTGTGTGTCCTTGGACAAGTCCTTTGACTACTCTAGATCTCAGTTTTCTCTCCTGTAAAATGGTGGTCTCTAAGATTATCCTTTTCATTCAAAATACTATGATCTTAGGTGTGGCCAGAAAATGAGAAAGACCAGTCAAATAATGAAAATAGGAGAAAAAACAGATGGACAATCATAGAGGCATAATGAATATATATTAAGGAATCCGTGACAATGAAAAGAGTGGGAGATTTGAAAGCAGAAATCATGGGTTCATTTCCTGGCTCTGCACTCACTACCTGTGTCACCTTGGGCAAGTCATTTAATCTCTGTTTCTTCATACTTGAAAATTAGAATTTTGGATTAGATGGCCTCTAAAGTCCCTTTCAGCTTTAAATCTATGGCCATAATGTAGCACTAGGTTCAAGCCTGAAGCATTTCTATAAAACTCTCCTCATTGGTAGGAAGAATAATTACATGATGCTATGTGAGGGGGTGAAGTTGGCTCAAGAGTATGGGAAAAAAAGATCTTCCTACTGCTTCAAAAGAAGGCACACACAGTTCCAAACTCTCCTTGGGATGAAAGCGGGGAGGGAACGAGAAAGAGAAGGAGGGAGGGAAAGAGAGTAGAAGACTAGGGAATTTTCCCTTGGGTGAGATTGGGGCCTCCTCCTTAACTGAGCTGAGGTATCCTGTTCCCACTTGGATAGCTCAC
This sequence comes from Pseudocheirus occidentalis, assembly GCA_028646575.1. Taxonomy (NCBI): domain Eukaryota; kingdom Metazoa; phylum Chordata; class Mammalia; order Diprotodontia; family Pseudocheiridae; genus Pseudocheirus; species Pseudocheirus occidentalis. The sequence goes on from CM053599.1 coordinate 98,156,903, forward strand.
TCACTGTGTGTATTTTCTGGTATATTTTAATCTGTGTAACTTCTCTAATTTCTGTGTGCTTACTTCTTGGGTAAACGGGTTTACTCGCTGTTCCCTATCTGTGATAATCTTTTGTGTAACAAGCATGAAAAGGAATCAAGCCTGCAGATATAACCTTGGAATATGCCTTTCCTTTACAATTATAGTGGCCAGGAAAGCACCTTTAACCTAAAAGGGGTGGGTGAGAACAAAGGACTAGACTAGCAATATTCAATGGAGGAAGAGGAAAAAGATATAAGTCTAACCCCAAACCCTTTTTCTAAGGAGAGCAGAATGGTGAATCTCATGGCCCCTTTTCCTGCCCCCTCTCCAGACAGGAATCAAAGTCTCCCTTGGAGAAGGGAGGGCAAGACAGAGATAGACAGAGATAGATATGGATATCGATATATACACACATGCATATACATACACATGTCTTCATATATAACACATACATGTATATTGAATGTATTTTTGCAGTGCATACATACATAAAATACATAACATCTATACATGCACACATATGTGTATAGAGAGACCCAAAAAAGAGCAAATCAATAGAGGGAAGGCACTAAATAACTGGAAAAGACTTCTTGCAAAATAATGTAGAGATGATAGATAGATAGATAGATAGATAGATAGATAGATAGATAGATAGATAGATAGACAGATTTCAAAGCTTCCCCCCTCTGTTTTCTTTGAGAAAACAGAGTAAATTCACAAAAGATAAAAAGGCAAGGAAAGGCTATAATCTAAAGGCATGTCAAGGCTGTAAGGTAGAAAGGCAGACAGAGTGTCCATACTGATGATACCTCAGCACCTTCAAAGTTTCAGAGTATCAAGAGTATGTCAGGAGCATCAAAGCTCAGAATGAGATGAGACTGGCCACGAATGCTAATGACAACAAAAGGAGATTTTGGTGTTTCTTTGCTTGTTTGTTTCTAGTTATGGCCATTTTTAGTTAAACTGGAGGGGGAAAATCAGGGGTTAAAAGAAGGGAAAAGTTATCTCTTTAGAATGGAGAGAATGATGAAAATGAACAACAAAGAGAAGGCAAAACTACTCAACTCTTGCCTTGTTTCTGTTTCCTCTGCCAAAGAGAAGAATATTTGGGCTAGAAATAACAGAACAAAAAATAACTAGTAAGAAGCTGAAACTCAAGTAAAGTAGGAAATTAGTAAAAGAATACTTTATTACCCTTGATTAGTTTAAGTCACCAAGCCAAGGTGGGGACCATACCCCAAGATACTGAAAGAATTAACAGGTAAAATTATTTGCCCAATCTCAGTGATCTTTTAAAGATAACAGAGAAGCAAAGTGCCACAGGACTGCAGAAGGACAAATAATGCAATTTAGGGGACCAAAAAAATCTAGAATGAAGCTTATTAATTTTAGGACACTGAGTCTGACTTTGATTACTAGCAAAATATTGTTGAAGAATAGTCAGTAAACATTTCAAAATTGTATTTCAGTTATTCACAGTTCATCATCATATAATATTGCTGTTACTATGTATAATGTTCTACTTCTGCTCACGTCACTGTGTATCAGTTCATATAAGTCTTTCCCAATTGTTCTGAAAGTATCCTGCTCATTATTTATTATATCATAATATTATTCCATCACAATCATATACCACAACTTGCTCAGTTATTCCCCAATTGTTTAGTATCCCTTCAATTTCCAACTATTTTCTAGGCAAATTTCTAAGATTATAAATTACAGCAAAGGTGACTTCTTGTATTGGTAGAGGGAAATTCCTCATTCTGGAGGTCTCTATATCAATAAACCCCAGGTCCAGTTCCTATCCCTATCAGCTGCAGGTAGTGGGCAATGATCAGACTAGTAAAAGTCCTTTGGGTTATATCATATGGCAATCAGTTGGGAAAATGGGACTATTTAACCTGGAAAAGGGGAAATAGGAGACTGTGAGGTGTGTCTGCAAGTATCTCAAGGGATTAGATTGTTTTTGCCTTAAAAGATAGAACTAGATGCAAGATTCATAGACTTCAACTGAGGTTTGATACAAGAAAAACTCCCTAACAATTAGAGCTACCCCAAAGAGTAAGGCACTCAAGACATAGTAAGGTCAATTCAACAAGTATCTATTTATTAAGTTCTTACTATGTACCAGACTCTGTGCTTAGTACTAGGAATACAAAGAAAGGTAAAGACAGCCCTTGTGTTCAGGAGCTCACAGTCTAAAAGGGGAGGCAACATGTAAACATTTATGTACAAACAATATGTATATGTATGTGTGTGTATATGTCTGCATATATGTATATATATATGTCTGTGTGTATATGTAGATACAGACAAATGAAAGAAGGAAGAAAGGAAGGAAGGAAGGAAGGAAGGAAGGAAGGAAGGAAGGAAGGAAGGAAGGAAGGAAGGAAGGAAAATAAATTTGAGGAGATCTCAGAGGGAAAGCACACTAGTATTAAGGAGGACTAGGAAAAGGGGTCTTATAGAGATGGAATTTTAATTGAAACTTGAAGAAGCCAGAGAAGACAACAGGAAGAGAGGAGGAGGTAGAGAGTTGCAAGAATAGGGGACAGTTGATGAAAAGGCACTGAATAAGGAAATGGAGTGTCTTGTTCAAAGAACAGAAAAGAGGCCAGTGTCCTAGGATTATAGGTCATGTCATTGGATCTCAAAGTATGTGGAGGAGAGGATTGTTACAATGGAATTACTAAAGAGCTGTGATACCATAGAGGCAGGGGAATGTATGCAAAGGGAGCTTCTCTAGCACACCACCCTATCTCCAGCAGCCGGAGTTGGTCTTTCTGTACCCCACCATACTTGCAAGCTAAGCCCAAGGCACCCTGCCTAGTTTCAAGTACAAGTACAAGTATATTGGAAAAATGGGAAGGGGTCAGGTTATGGAGGGCAAATGACTTTATATCTGATTCTGCAGGTAATAAGGAGCCCCTGAAGTTTACTGAATGGGGGAAGGGCGGTAACATGGTTAGACCTGCCTTTTTGGAAGATTGTTTTGATATCTACATAGATGATGAACTGGAGGGAGAGAGCTGAGGTAGGGGAGACTAGTCAGCAGGCTATTGCAATAGTCCAGACATGAAGTGATAGGGTTATGCATCAAGGTGGGTGTTGTCAAGTGCCAAAGGGGAGGAGTGATATATGAGAAATACTGGGGAGGAAGAATCAACAGGACTTGGTAACAGTATGGGACAGGGAGAGAAAATGAGGAATTGAAGATGACACTTAGGTTAGGAACTAGAAGATTAGAAGTTAAGGTGATTCCCTCAACAGTTGGGAAGTTCAAAAAAGCAGAGTTTGGGGTGAAAATAGTGAGTTTAGTTTTCTACATGTTGCATCTAAAATGTCTTTGGGACATCCAGTCTAAGATGTAGGGTGTCCCAGAATAGAGGGGCTTTAAGGAAAGTAAAAAGAGTTTTTCTCCTCTAGTTTATCCAGTTTCCTTTCTTCCAGGGCTCAGGACCAGGCAGCCAAGGGATCTCTGTCACTGAGATCTTCTCAGGGGCCCAACTGAAGCTGGTTTTGTAGCAAGAAAAATACTTTGCACATCTTCCTCTCATTGCAATTCAGTCACGTCAAAACAGCCCACAGGATTTGAATGCAATTTTCTCATTGAATTATACTAAATCCTTCAGGGAAGGAGGCCAAATTATTTAAAACCCATAAAAAACTAAAGCAACATTTCAGCTCTATATTTTAACTTTCTGATAATTATTTAGAGTTAACCTTTTCTACGGCTAAATCACAAACTTGTTTTGCTGTATATCAACTGGCATGGACCATAAGCTGAAAGGAGGGAGGGGGAAGGAAAAGGAAAGAGAAGCACACAAATAACCCATCTTGGTATTTTTTTTTCTTTTATCTATGCATTTGGGCTAGGGCAGTAATAGAAGTATAGGTAGTATTTTGCTCTCAGAAATCAGAAGAATCAGAAGGCAATCATTGGAGCAGGAGCTGTATATAAATCACTGCTGCCTTGTTATAAGTATTAGGGCAATAGATTAAAGGTGAAGTATATTACTGGGAAAGGCACTGGATTGTTACAACAGAATTACTAAAGAGCTGCGTCACCCCAGAGGCAGGGGAATGCATGCAAAGGGAGCTCCTCTAGCATATCACCCTATCTCCAGCACCTGGAGTTGGTCTTTCTGTACTCCACCATACTTGCAAGCTAAGCCCAAGGCACCCTGTCTAGTTTCACATGTTTTTGTTTTTGTTTTTGTTTTTAATTGCTCCCAAAATAAAACTGTGGTATAGTAGACAGGGCAAGGTTCTAGAAGTCAGAAATCCTGGATTCTAGGATAATAGAATTAGGACTGGAAGGCACCTTGGAAGCCACCAAATATAAACCCCTCATTTTAGACCTAAGGAAACTGAGTCATAGAGAGGCTGAGTGACTTACTTGTCCAAAGTCTTGCAGGTAGGAAGTAACAGTCAGGCTATGATCCCCAACATGTTGATCTTTCCACTGTTCCACTGGGTCAGAATTCCAATTCTGTCACTGCTCATGCCCCCCCCTTTGCCAAGATTCCTGACAGTCTTCAGAACCAGAAGGAAAAGTAACAGACAATCCAATCCCATCCCCCACCTTTTTTTTAAATGAGAAAATCGAGATCCAGAGAAAGCAAGGTTCCACAGTTAGCATTTGATAAAGCCAAACTTTGAACTCAGGTCCAACTGAAAGCCAAACTTTTTTTCATTATAGCAACACCTACAGTGTTTATTCATTGACCCATTGGACAGACATATGCTAAATGCCTACTTTGTGCATGGCCTTGACTAAGTCCTGGGAGAGATAAAAGAGCTAAATGGGAATCAGACCCTGTCCTTACAAAACTAATACAACCATTCGTTCCAGATTAATTAAATTTCTACCAGACACCAAGTTCACTGTTACTGACGAAGTTTCTGGGACCAGATTCTGACTCTGATGCTTTAGGTGATGCTTAGGACAAATCATTCAATCAATCAGTAATCAATAAACATCTATTAATGTTTACTACTATTATTCCAGGCACTATGTAACCCACTGTGTGGGGTTAGGTACAAAAAAGAGATAAAAGATAGTCCTTGCCTTCAGGGAATTTACAACTGGCCTCAGTTTAATAGTGTATTAATAAACAAATAATTCTATTAAGAAAATTTAACTAAATGACCTCTGATGTCCCACCTAGCTCTGACTCCATAATCTAGTCAATCATCTTTGTTTTACAGATGAGGAAACTGAGACCTGGAGAAGTTAAATGACTTAAGGTCACATAGCAATAAACAACAGATATGAGATTTGAACAGAGGTCCTCTGCTCTCCCCAAAGTTACCATTGACCCCTTATGCCAACTCTAATGGCCTTTTCTCAAACCTCATCCTTATTGAACTCTCTATAGGATCACCCTGTTCTCCTACATACTCTCTTCTCTCTAGGTTTCCATGGCACTATTGTATACAATTATATATTGTATTCCGTGGCACTATTGTATCTCCTACTTATCTGACCTGCTCCTTCTCAGTCTCTTTTGCTGTATCTTCTTCCAGGTCATTTCAGCTAACAGTAAGTGTCCCCCAGGACTCTGTGCCGCACCCTCTTCTCTTCTTCCATGGATTCATCTAGATCTATGCTGATGATTATCAACTCCACTTATCCAGTCCTAATATTTTTCCTGGTCACCAGACTTGCTTATTGGGTATCTTGAACTAGATATCCTGTAGATATCTTAAACTCAACATGTCCAAAACTGAACTCATTATCTTTCTCACTAAACTCTTTCTGAACTTCTCTACTACTGTTCAGGGTGCCACCATGCTCCCAGTCAATCTAGGCATTGGAGGCATCATCATCATCATCATCATCATCATCATCATCATCATTTCTCTCTCTGTGTCTCACACACACACACACACACACACACACACACTCCAATCTGTCACCAAGTTCTATTAGTTTTACCTACATAACATATCTTATCTACAGCCCCTTCCCTCTCTTGACTGTGCTACCACCCAGATGCAAGCCTAAACACCTCATACCAGGACTACTGCAATAGGCTTTTGGTTAGCCTCCTCACCCCAAGTCTCTCTCCACTCCAATTCATCCTCTAACTCACTGTCAAACTGATCCTTATAAATAAGCAAAGGTCTGTCCATGGCTTGTCCCTATTTGATAAACTTTCCATCACCTCTAGGATCCAATATAAAATTTGTTTGGCATTTAAAGCCCTTCATCATCTGCCCCCATCTTCTTACACCGTACCCCTACACAGACAGTGATCTAGTTACACTGGCATCCTTGCTGTTGCTTGCAGAAGTCATTCCACCTCCTGATCCTACGCATTTTGACTTGACTGTCATCCATAACTGTTCTCCCTCCATCTCTGCCTCTAGGCTCCCCTGGCTTCCTTCAAATCCCAGTAAAATCTCACCTTCTACAGGGGACCTTTACCTTTGCCAGTCTACCTTAATAATTAGTGCTAGTGCACTAATTGGCTATCTACAGTTTATACTATTTATCTCTTCTTTGTACATAATTCCTTCCATGTCATCTCCCTCATTAGACTGTGAGCTCTTTTGGGGGAGGGTCTGGCTTTTTTGCCTCTGTGTCCCCAGCAGAACACAGGAAGTGCCTAATAAATGCTTGTTGACTGACTGCCTCTGACTCTCAATCCAATGTTCTTTCCTTTGTGCACTAATTCTGAATCTAATACTTTGTTCCCTACGCTATACTGATGACTGAACTTGCAAAATCTCTTTTGATAATCCAAATAAACTCATACATTTGCCAAGAGATACTTAAAAAAGAAGAATAAATAATCATTGAACAAGTTGAGCTCTTCGAGTATGGATGAGTGGAACAATATGCCCATCAATTTCCACAATAGGTGCAAGGTGGCGATGATAATGGAAATATTGTGCTCACTCTTCCAGTTTTTGCTGAAGTTTATATTGCCTTTTGTGTCACTGCATTCTATTCCATCAAGACAATTTGTTAAATATATAACTAACTGGTTCTTTTTAATACTTTTGTAAGACTTTTCATATAAATAAGTTCACAAATCAGGAAAAAAGAAATCCTTTTAGACCGTCTTCAGTTATTAGCCTTGGCACATTGTCCTCAGCTACCCCCAAAAGGTTGTTCTGCCTCTATCAAGCTATTACAGAGCCTCTCAAGGCTGGGGTTTGGGTTGCCAATCTCCGTGATGGTGATTGACTCCTATACAATTTAGAAAACAGAGAAAAGGAATTATTATACAGGTAGAGATTGGACTCACCAATCCAATAAACCAATATTTAAAACTAGCTAGCAGGGCAGCTAGGTGGTGCAGTGAATAGAGCACCAACCCTGGAGTCAGGAGGACCTGAGTTCAAATCCAGCCTTGGACAATA
>CM053599.1:98164797-98219042 GCA_028646575.1 Pseudocheirus occidentalis
CACACTACAACCCTTCTCCTCATCACCCAGTTCAGCCTCTAAATGATTGTGTGACCTTGAACAAATCACTCCATCTATAAAATGAAGAGGTTAGACCACAGATCCCCAACAGCCTCACCAAGCTTGGTTTGGGCCTTGACATACAAAAAGTCTGAATCTAGAAGATTCATTAGCCATGGTATTCCTACATAACTAAATCTAATTACTAGGATTTTATTGCCATCTATTAAGGATTGCAAATAATACTTCCTGCTTTTTCTCTCTTTGTGCCTCTGGGGACAGAGTATCCTAGGGAAACCTGGTTAAAATTAGCAATTCACATTTAGGATCATCTATACAGATCAGGAGGGGACCTCAGAGGCATCTAATCCAATTCTCTAACTTCACAGATGAAAAAACTGAGGAACAAGGAGACTGACTTGTCCAAGGTCACATAGATGATAACATAGTGCTTTACAATTCAGAAATCCCTTTCCTCACACAACAGCCTGTGAGAGAAGTGCAAGTATCATTTTCCCCATTTTACAGATGAGAAACTGAGGCTTAGAAGCAAAATGCCTTATAAGGGTCACACTCTGTTTCTAAGTGGGACTTGAATCCTGGTCCTAGATTCTCAGATCTAGCACTGGAAGGAGACTTAAAGATTATCAAGCACCCACCCCACCTCCATTTTGAAAGTTGAAGAAACTGGGACCCATAAAAATGAATTTGCTCAAGAACACACAAAGAGTAAGGGGCAGGATGAGGATGCAAATCCACATCTCTTGGTCCCAGATCTATTGTCCTTTCCATCAGCCCTGAGGCTTTCTCATTTGTGTGGGTGTGGCTCTAAGTCTGCTCCACCTCCCCCATCTATCTGCCCCTTTTATGACTAGGCAGAACGATTTTGCTTCCCAGGCTAGATCTCTTGGTGTAGAAGAGCCTGAGATCATTAAGGGAAAGTAACAAGGAAAGTGCTAATTAGGTTTCAGGGATGAACAGATGCTCAGGCTATTTAGGAGGCTCTGTGGCTAAGTGGTGTCCTGGGGCCGGTGCGGTTTCCCATTCATTTGATTAGAAGGTATAGCTGGAACATGGGGGCTTAGGTGCTAACACAATTAGTCGCTCCAACATCATCAGGTCACCAGGGGAGAGGGGAAAAGGAAAACAATTACTGTGATCTAGCTGTAAACATGTCAGCGTTATTTCCCAGGCAATATTCCCTCAGAATTCAGACTCAGTCAGAGACTGGTTTTGCCCACCACCACCACTACGGCCTGTGAGATGTCCCCATGATGCTCTGGATCCAAGAAGGGAAGGCCAGATATGCCCTGGAGGGCAGTGGTTTTAGGGAACCGACAGGATTTACATCATAAATCTCAGTTCACAGGCTGTCTTAGAGCTGGAAGGCACTTTGGAATGTGGAACTACGGAGCTGAAAGGGAATTTAGAACATGGAGTAACAGCTAGATAGGCACACTTTAAAATATAGAACTGTAGCCCCCAAAGCCTCTTCACACCTGGGCCCCTAGAAAAGTAGCCCAAGATCAAGATACTCTGTAAATCAGCACACACTCAGTTCACCAATCCAGATTAATGAGCTTGTATTTTACTAATTCAACAATAAACACTTAAGTACCCATCTGGTATGTTCTAGGCACTCTGTTAAGCTCTGGAGTTACAAAGACAAAACAGAAAAAAAAAATATCCCTTCCCTCAAGTAGTTCACATTCTACAAATGGAAAACAACAAAGGGATCTATGCACTTTGCTAACTAAGGCAGAGGGGAAGGAACAGAACTAAGCTAACCAGAAAGAGCAGATTTGTTCAGAACAAACGATGCTGTTTCATTAACAGCAAAGTAAGCAGCTGGTGAGATCTCACGCTGCACCTCACCCCATTCTTACAGGGGTACCCTGTCCTAGGGGTTATCCCTCCACCACTAGGAGGAGTGACTACACATTTGCGGAAAACACAGGTGACCAGGGACCACCAAAGAAAGCAAATGACCCCACAGAACATAGGATATGACCAGCAAGTGACCTGCCCCGAGGGCCTCATCACAGTGAAGGCCAGCTTTGTTCTGAAAGAGGGGAACTCCTGAAATCCTGAGTTCATGAAGACTCTAATAAGATTTAGAGCTGGGAAGGACCTTGGAAAGCATCTTAGCCATATCCCTCACTTTACAGATTAGGAGACCAAGGCCTAGGGAGTGACTTGCCCAAGATACCTAGTAGTATGGCCAATATTCAAACTCAGAACATAGGACCATAGTTCTAGATCAGGAAGTGTCCTCACAGGCCAACTACTCCGACCCCCTAATTTGACAGTTGAGTAAATTGAGGAAGAGAGAAGTTAAGTGACTTGCCCAAGGTCATATAGGCAGTAAGCAGTAGAGGAAGGATGGGACTCCACGTTTTACTTGAACAAGGAAGGGAGGCTGTCTGCAAGACCAGAGAACAAAGGCCTGATTTGTGTCACTGGGCTGGCTTGCTCAACCTGCTCTCAGAGCCAGTCATTCCATTCCAAAGCCCAGGGACTCCAAGAAGCCTCCCCAGATCATAGTGGTTCTCAGTTCAATGGCTCTTCTTCCTCTGAACTCCCAGAAACCTTATGTCTGTCTGTGAGAGACTGCAGTGGGGTGAAAAGTGCTAGACTTAAATAAGAACATGGGGGTTCCAATTCCACCTCTGTCACTTCCTACCTGCAAGGCCTTGGACCTTAAGGTGCTTAGCCTCTATGGGCCTCCCTTTCTTCACCTCTACAAGGAGAAAGTCCTTTTCCAGCTCTCATGATCAGACTGATGCAGCAGGAAGAACCTTGATTCTGCAGTCAGGGCACCTGGGCTCAAATCTCAGGCAGCAAGGTCATGCATCAGATAGACAGCTGGGACCAGAGTCAAGAAGATCTGAGTTCAAATATGCACTTAGCCATGTGACCCCAGGCAAATCATGTTGCCTGTTTGCCTCAGTTTCCTCATCTATAAAATGGGTTAATAATAGCCTTACTTCCCAGGGCTATCATAAGGATCAAATTAGGTAATAACTGTAAAACATTTAGTACAGTAGTAAAGACAATATAAACATGTAACACATGGTAGGGATCATATACATGTTAGCTACTATTATTATTCAATCTCTCCTCTGGAGTTTACTATCTATGTGGCCTTGGACAGCTCACTTGACCACCGTGGGCCTCAGTTTCTTCATCTATAATATTAGAAAGTTGGCCTAGATGGCCTCTGACAGCTCTTCTAGCTCTAGGTCTATGACCATGTATAACTACTCCTATTATTAATAAACTCATTATTTAATTTTTCATGTACATATTTACTTCCCCAACTAAATTGAAAGTTTAATTAGGGCAATAACCAGTGTATTTTTATTTAAAATAATCAATTCACAAATATTCCCTATTTACGATACAGGCTTTTTTTAAACTGTTTCTTAATATTAGGGGTACCTACAGGAATTTTTGGTAAATGTCCAACAAATGGCTCTCTGGACACACTTTTTTTAAGTTAAATCTGCATTATTAACATTTTCTCTATTACTTTCTCAAATCTAGGCAATTACTAAAACAATAAATCAAGCCCTAATTTGTAGCATTTGCTTATTTTCAAGCTATAAATGCTCACACTGAAAATTTAACAATCCTTGAGCCAGGAGGAACTTCCTGCAGCACACCACTAGGTAACAGGAGGTGTGCTAAGGTCCTATGAGCTATTTCCCAAGCAGAAATTAGGCTTCAGATGTTTACATGAAATTTAAGGGTAGGGGGATTAAAATGCTAAATTTAAAGATATCACTTCAAAATTTATTTTTTTTCTCTTTTATCACTTTTCTTACTTGTAAAATGAGGGAATTGGACTGTATGATCACCTCTAAGTTCCCTTTGAACTCTGAACCTATGATCCTCTGATCCCCACCTGGCCTGGACTGGAGAGTGGCATCTTCTGTTGAGATTTGCCCTAACTACTGCCCTAGATCAGGGTCCTAGTGAGAAGCTCCATCATTCCTGCAGGCAAGTCACCAAGCACTTAGGTAGTTCTTACTATGTGCCAGGCACCGAGGTCTGTGTGGATGGTACAAAAAAAGACAAAAACAAGCCCTGATCTCAAGGAGCTTATGATCTAATGAGGAAGACAAAATGCAAACAACTACGTACCAACAAGATCTATACAGGACAAACTATAGACAATCTCAGAGGGAAGGCATTAGCATTAAGGGAAAACTAGGTCAGTTTCTTAGAGAAGGAGGGATTTTAACTGAGACTTGAAGGAAGCCAGGAAAACCAGGAGGCAAAGATCAGGAGGGAGAGCATTCCAGGCATGGGTGATAACACTGCAATAGTCCAGACAGGAGGAGATGACGGCCTGTCGCAGGGTGGTGGCAATGTCAGAGTAGAGGAGGGGCATGTCCCAGAGATGTTGTAAAAGCAGAATTAACAGGACTTGGCAGCAAATCGGATACAGAAGGTGAGAGAGATTTAGGAGTCAACGGTGGTAACTAAGTTGTGAGCCTGAAGGATTCGAAGGATGGTGGTGCCTTCAACATTAATAGGGAGGTTAGAAAGAAGGAAGAGTGGAAAGGAGGAAGAGATGAGTTTGTTTGGGGTTTAAGATGATTCCAGGTAACAATGACTATCAGGCAGTGCATGGTTCTCCATTGCCCCTCCCACTCCCCAACAATATCAGGAACCGTCCAAGAATGTGACCTCTGGCCATGTGAGGAAGGGACAAGGGAAGCACCAAGGTCAAAGGCAGGCCAATCAACTGACTCATGGCCAAATAATGAGGTAGATGAGATTTGGAGTCGATCAGAAATATTCAGTGACCAGGGGAATGACCCAGAGTGAATGAGGCCAAGACACAGCCTGCATCTGATCACCTGAGTACTGGGAAGACTCTGCCTATTTGCTTACCTGGGAGTAGAGTCTGTGATCTCTGAGAGGGACAAAGGAAGAAGTGTTCTTTCCTAGCCTGAAAGCCAGGGAGCCACAGGGTGAGTCATTGACATCCTTCTAGTTACTTCTTCATCAGGAATTTTCTGATGACCCATCAATCCTTTACCAGATGTGTGAATTTGAGAAAATCACTTCTGTCTGAGCCTCACGTGTCTCTTTTGCAAAGTAGAGAGGAACAAAGCAGTGATCAGGGTTGGGAATGTTGCTGAGTCAGCAGCTAACAGTATGAACTCCTCCACCCTGGTTCAGCGCTGAAGATTTGTGTGCCTGAGGCTACTTGTTGGCTATTTTGATCCTGCTTGATGTAGGGCAGCTGCATCCCCTGAGGCTTGTATGGTTCACTACACAGCCATGACCTCATGCTCTAGGCTTTCCCTTTTCCAATAATGGCCCCATCAAAACATATTGATCTTTCTCTTAGGATTTCCCTCCTTGCCCAATCTAACCTGATCACTTCTAAGGTCTCTCCCACTTCTAAAATCTCTAACTCTGTGACTTATTTGAGCCAATGACTGAGAATATCAGATAACATTTGTAATTTGAAGGAGGTTTCCCAAGAAATAAACAACATTTGGGATGAAGGAAGCTTTCAGAGGTTCTCTCAAAAGATGACAAATACATTCCACCTTCCCAGCTTTTCCATTCATTTCACTTTCTCATCTAGTCCACTTCTTTATGAATTCTATTTTCTCACCCATTCTCTTTCCCTACCTTCTCCACATCCCCAATCAATTTCACCTTCTTCTCTCCCCACATCTATCATATATTAAGAGATAGCATGGTACAATGGGAAGAGTGCTGAATCTGGAGTCAGAAGACACTTAACATCCCTGAGTCCCAGTTTTCTCATCTATAAAAAATGAGCACATATTGGATTGTTTCACTTCCAGTTCTAAATCTATGACCCTATTGTTTCTTGTCCCTCCATTATGGCTTTCTAAGACTGAGAACAATATGGCATGAACAGGCTACAGTGTGCATTCTTAGCAGTGCTTGTATCAGTAAGAACACAGATCAAAGGATGTAGCTGCGGCAAGTCGCTACGGAAAATAAGCCATCTGGGCAACATGGTTTGAATTCCATTTTAACCAAGAAACCACAAAATCATTAGAATCTCAGAGCTGGAAGGAAATTCCAAGGCCATCTAATCCAACCCAAACCAGAATAATAATCTCGTCTACAACATGCCCAAGAAATAGACTGTCAACCTTGAATCCTTTGCCTCTCAGAGGAGCCCACTGCACTTTTCGATGACTCTGTGTGGATGACTTGAATTGTTAAGAGTGTTTTCTCTTTTCCCTTAAATCATTCCTAGATCTGCTTCTTTGGAATGTCTTCCTAACTGAAGGTCCTGGTTTTACACTCTCAGAAGAACAAGTCCAATACTTATCTATACATCAGCCCTTCATATTTGAAGATAGTTACCATGTTTCCTTCCCATCTCCCCCCCCCACCCCACCTTAGTCTTTTATTCTTCAGGTTAAGTGTTATCATTTCCTTCAAACAATTTTCATATGGCATGTTTTCAAGACCCTTCTCTATCCTGGTTCTCTTCCTCTGGACACTCTCCAGCTTATCAGTTTCAGGCCTGAGCGTCAGTACAGCCTGATAAATAAAATTCTGGATTTTACATCTAGAAGAACTGGGATCAAATCTTGCCTCTAAAACTTATTAGCTATGTGACCTTCGGTAATTCACCTAACCTCCATAAACTTCAGTTCCCTTACTTTGAAAATAGAGAAAATAATAACCATAGGCCCTACTTCATGGGGTTGTGAGATAACGTATTATGTAAAATGCTTCACAAAACTTAAAGCACTGTAAAAATGTCATTATTCCTAAAATGTGGCACCAGAACTGAACACAATATTCTAAATGTGGTCTGATCAGGCCAGAGTACATAAAGACTCCCTAATCCTAGATACTGCCTCTCAATTCAGTTTAAATCTATATTAACTGTTTTGACTGCTGTTACGCTGTTTTCCTATACTGAGTTAGTAATCCACTAAAATCATCAATTTTTAAAAGACTAACTACTGTCTAGACGTATCCTCTTATCTTGTACTATCGGATTTGATTTTAAACCAATTATAAGACTTTCTATTTATCTCTATTAAATTTCATCTTAATATAGTTTGCCCAATGTTCTAACCAATGAAGAGCTTTTAGGATGCAGAATCTGTCAACCAAAACACTAGTCATCCTTCCCAGCTTTGTGTCACCTGCAAATCTGGTAAATGTGCCATCTATGCCTTTATTCAAGTCATTTATAAAAATGTTTTTATATAAAATATAAAAATTTTTTATAAAGTCATTTATAAAAATAGCACAAGACCAGGCACACATCTCTGGGAAACTCCACCAGAGACTTCCTTCCAAGCTGAGGTCTGACCATTAATAATCTACTCTTTGGGTCCTACCTTTAAAGAGTTACAATTCCACCCAAGTATACTTTCATCTAGCCCACATTTCTCAGTTTTCTCTATAAGAATAGCCTGCGAGACTATGAAGTGCTTTGCTAAAATCTAGGCAAACTATAAATAAAACATTGTCCTAATCTGTCAATCCAGAAAGGGAGTTTTAAAAAAAAGAAAAGGTTAGTCTAACATGGCTATTCATGGCTTCACATTCAAAACAATTCAGAACTCTCTCTTTGCCATGCCCATGATACTCACTCGAGTTGCTCCTCCCACACCCTTTCCCCAAATGTTACTTAAATGTGAGCCCAGATGTGTCCCTTCTGGTACTGTTCACCTTCATTACAAAATTGTTGGCATATATGCAAAACAGATACATGGAGATATGGTTGTTAGAGCATTCGCAGTGAGAGAGACTAGGAAAGGCTTCATGAAGAAGGTGACTCTATGGCTGACTCGAAGAAACTAAAGGCTCCTGAGAGGCAGAAATGAGGATCAAGCACATTCCAGGCTCGTGGGACAGATAACCAGAACAGACATAGAAACAGGAAATGGAGCACCGTACATGAGGAGCAGTAAGAAGGCCAGTTTAACCACACAAACTATGCTGCTCACTCAACACAGAAAGAAATGAGAGACCAGAGAGGTTAAATGATTTGTCTGTGGCCATACAGATAATGAGTGAAAGAGCGGGGACTTGAAGCTGGTCCTCTGACTCCAGATCTAGAGCTTTTTATACAGTGCCAGATGCTTCATCCAGATTCCACTAAGTAAACTTTTCTGTTAAGCTAATAATAGGTTTCTGCCCCACCCCCCTTGAATTTTTGTGGTCCAGTTTATTTCCTGGGCCAATTTATGGCCTCAACCTAGTCCCTGGAGGTTTGATGATCCCATCCCCTTCTGAGGGATACTTCTCTCCATCTGGTTGTTATCCACTGAGGTGCCTCAAGGACCCATCTTGTCTCTTCCTGTACTTTTTTTTTTTTTTTGCTTTTTGGAGGGGGAAGGCTGCGCAATTAGCGTTAAGTGACTTGTCCAAGATCACATGGCTAATTTTTTGTGTGTTAAGTGTCTGAGGCCACATTTGAATTCAGGTCCTCCTGACTCCAGGGCAGGTGCTCTAGTCACTGCACCACCTACCCACCCCATCCTCCTATACTTCTTAAGATACAATGCTTGAAAAATACATGAAAAAGTGAACTAGACATTTACAAAGATAAAAACTAACAAGGGTATTTCTAAATACTCCAGAAGGGCCTATCTTTGGATGTGAGTCAACTGTTGCCCAAGCCTCCACCCTACCCAGCTTATTCATCCCATCCTATTTCTACGATTCCCAATTTCTGCTGCTTTTCCTACAAGTTTTTTCATCCCTTCTCTCCATCACACTTTCTCTTTTACCTCCCTATTATCTCCCTTTGCATCAGCTCTTCTTCCCCATAAGTGCCTCCTCTTCTTTAATTCTGCCTCCCCATTCACCCCATTGTCCAGGTGCTCCAGCTCCTACTTGCTCTATTTCCCTGAATTCCACTTTCCTACCTCTCTACTTTCCCCACTAATCCTACCTCCCCACATTTTCTGCCTTCCATCTACTCTATTTCCTCATTTATTCTACTTTTCCTTCTGTTCCACCTCCTGATCTATCCTTGCTCCAACTAATGTTTCACCATTTGTGATATCTTTGATTGACTCTAAATTCCCCATATGCCACAAGCCAATCTACTCCCCTTCTCCTCTATTTCACCTCCAGTCACTCTGCCTCCATCATACTCCCTTTCTCATCTGTCACATCTTCCATGTCCCCATTCCCTACTTCCATCAATTCTGCATCCTGTTCTATAACAGCTATCACTTATTCAGAGCTTTAAGCATTACAAAGTGCTTTACATGTTAACTCGTGCAATCTCATTTGGTCCTAACAATAAACTTACGAGGTAGGTGCCATTATTCCCGATTTTCAGATGAGAGAAACTGAGGCAAAGAGAAGTTTTAGTATCTGATGTAGGACATAAACTCAGGTCTTCATGACTCCAAGTCCAGACCTCTATCCACAATACCACCTATATATTCTGTTCCCCTATCTACTCCTCTAACCTACCCAACCTCTCTTGTCATCATCATCACCTATTTTTCTTCTCCAATGTCTCCACTTCTTGTTAATTCTCAACTTTTACTTTGCTTCTCTTTCTCTTTTTTAGTGAAAATGATCTTTGGATTAGGAAGGATAGAACAAAAATCTACTGACAAGGAATGGAAGATTAACATAAGCGATTAGATGGTCAGTCAGCATCTACTTCCCTCCATCAGATTAGCACCAGTCAAGGACAAACTATATTCTAAGCTAAGGCATTGAAAGAACTCATGGGTATAAATGGTGAGCTGCTTTTTTGAAAGGTGCTGGAGAATGGGAGAGGAACCACGACCTGGAAAAGGGTAAATGCCCCAGTTTTCAAAAAAAGAAGAGATTACAAAATCTTCAACTGTGATCATTATGTTTGAGAGATTAGACTTGTACTACTTAGCCCTAGGAGGAGAACTCAGAGAAAGGGGTGAATATTGGGCTAAGGGAAATGTGTTTAATGTAAGGAAGAACATCCTCATAATTAGAGCTCTCAAAAAGGGGAAAGGACTGCCTTGGAAGGAATTAGGTTTCCCTCCTAGAATTCAAGTATTATCTGTTTTTTGTTTGGGGTTTGGGGGCGGAGGGGGAAAGGCAAGGCAATTAGGGTTAAGTGACTTATGACTTACCCAACATCACACAGTTTGTGTCAAGTGTCTGAAGCCAAATTTGAACCCAGATCCTCCTGAGTTCAGGAGGGTCAGCACTCCATTCCAGGGCCAGTGCCCTATTCACTGCACCAACTAGCGCAGTATAGTTGAATGATTATTTGTTGGGTTTCTTATAGAATGACTTCTCAGTTGGACATGAGTAGATTATCTAGTCTTTGAGGTCTGAGATTCCACCTTCTATTAATCATGGCTCCATTTCTAACCTCCCTTCCTTTCTAATGGGGGGAAGAGCTGTGTTTCATATGTTGAATGTCCATAGTTTCCAGGAATGTCAGGATAAGAACAACAACAAAAACTAAAGAATGAGTTCCCAGGATATGGGAGTGTCAAGAATAGTGTGTCTCCCAAAGTTCTTCTCATTCTCCTTTTTTATAATTTGACTCAAAGTACGTACAAGGAATATGTCTCCTCTAGAAGAAAATATTAACAGGTACAGAGCATTGGTCTTAAAGAAGATGATTCCAAGGAATAGAAAAATGAGTTTCTAGACCTTCGCTGGAGATGACCTGAAGGCATAGTCTCATTGCCTGCCTTCTCCCAAATGGGACTGTTCTGCAGGTGGTCATACCAGGCAGCTCCCCTGCCTTGCCCTCTGCTCATCACCAGGAATGTCAGATCCACAGTCAAGATATCAGCCCCACCTCCCTCCTGGTCACAAATCAACTCCTGCTGCTCAACAGAATGTAGCTGTTTCCTGTCTGAAGGCTGACAATCCAGAATGGTTTTGTCCTTCAGACTCTGCCCATCCTTCCCAGGGGCTCTTGCCCAGAGCTGGCTGGAACTAAAAAGAGGCAAATAAGCTCCACAAGAGATGGAAACCCTCCTAGGACAATAATCTTTGTTGGTTCCACCAAAGACAAAACACAATTGATCAACAGCCTGAAATTACTGTGTCAACAGTTTTCATTTTGCCGAATACCTTAATCTGTTATGTTGACAGAAAAACAGCCTGTGGAGTATTTCAAGCCCATTTGGCCGACACAATTAATTTCTCCAAAATTAAATAGTCCTTTCCTAATTGTCCATACGGTAGCACAGGCAGAAGGGAAAGGGGATAAAATGGAAAGGCTATTAACTCTCTAGCAAAGCCAGTGGTGGAGTGTGATCAAAATACAAGCGCAGCCACCTGATGGCAGAATTAAAAGGCAGTCCATATGACTATCAAAGTGGTCCAGCCCTCTATACATCCTCCAGAGCATCTTACACTAGCCAATGTCACAACATAGCCTTGGGTGACACAATCTCAGGGGCAAAGAAGGTCCATTGACTGTATTTCCACACAGCTATAGGATTCTGGGACTAGCAAGAATCTCAAGAGGGTCATTTGGTCTAGTACCCTGTTTCTGTGTTATGGCCACACTCAAATATCATGCATGTGCACACCACAGGGCAAATATGGCATCTGACAATCCAGCCCCCTGCCCAGAGACAGGTGGAACAGTCCCCTCACAAGAGACATATTTTCTTCTTGTTTGTGGGGTGCTTTTGGGGGTGTCTATGTTTTCTTTTTTAAAATTGATTTATTTACCTTTAATTTACAAGATTCAATTCCACAATCCATTGAGTTTCAAATTTTCTCCATTTCTCCCCCCCCCCCCCGCCATGGCAGCATGCAATCAAGTACAGGATCTGCAAATACTTTCACATTGGACAGTAGTCTGGTTGTAAAGAAGGGTTGTAAATGATGGAATGAACAATGGGAAGGAGGAAACAAAACCAAACATGGAAAAGAAAGAGCATGTAGTTTGCTTCAGTCTCCATTTAAACTCTGTTCCTTCTAGATGTTTCTCTGAATGTAGACATCTCCTTCCATCCTAAGATTTTTAGAGATGTCTTATAATTGTGCATTGCTGAGAAGAGTCTGGTTTATCAAAGTTGGTCATCACACATATGGCATGTCTGTGATTGTATACAAATGCTCCTGGTTCTGCTCTTCTCACTTAGCATTAGTCTGTATAAGCCTCTCCAGGTAAATATGAAGTCCATCTCCTTCCCATTTCTTATAGCATAATAGTATTCCATTACATTCATATACCACAGCTTATTTAGCCATTTGGGGTCTATATTTTCACTGGTATAGGGAAGTCCTGGTAAGAAAACTTACTCTACCAATGGCAGTCAGCATCTCCTTTGCTACTTAGTCTTAGAGAGTTGACTGAATTAATGAGAGATTAGGTGACTCCTCAAGTCCCTAGGATCCCAGCATCCTGTGGTTTTTATGACTCCAGACCCCTTCCCCTTCTAACATTCTAGGATTCTTTGATGATGGCACATGAATGACAAGGCTAGGCATGAGCACAATGATGATGAAGAGGGGTTGGATGATAAAAATCATTTAACCACATTTTCCTAAAACTCAGTGACCACAGGATGTACCTGAGATGACTTAGAATGCTATGGTTGGAAGGAAACTTAGAGATCATCTAGCCCAATCCTCTCATGTGACAGATGAAGAAACTGAGGCACAGATGGGTAAGGTGAGTAATCCAGGCTTACACTGAGAGTTAATAACAAAACTGCTATAAAAAACCAAGTCTCTTGACTCCCAGGCCTGCACTTTTCCACTTCCCTGTCTTGCCATTTTTATTATTTGAGAATATGCTAAGGAAAATAATATCTGCCATGTCACACAGTAATATAAGTCATCATACCTGGTCTTGAGACACAAGTGGGGAGCTAAGTTGTTTATCCAACTTAGACAGTAGGTTCCCCAGTCTTCCTCTCCCTCTCCTTCCCCTCTCTTCTTCATTTCTCTCTATGCCTCTCTCACCCTCCTCCTCTCGCCTCTCCTCCTCCTCCTCCATCTTCGCTCTTTGTCTCTGTCTCTGTCTCTCCTCTCCACCCCTCCCCCTCCCATCAACTCCTTGAGAGCCCTTACAACCTTTGAGCAACAAGCACCTTCCTGGAGTCTCTCTCCAGTAAAGGATTCTTCATCCTCATCTAGGATCCAGAATAACTGCTTCCCCTTTTCAACAAAACCCTTATGTTTTCTGTTATTTACTCAGAGTTTGTTTGGCGTATGTGGCTTAAATATCAGCATTTCCCAGCGGGGCCACCCTTACAGAGCCAACTCATTTATTCATTAATTTGCTTTCCATATTTCTAAACAGGATGTAGCCTTCCCAGGCAAGGCAAATCGATATTGTGGTCCCTGATTCATCTTCATTCCCACCACATCTCAGGGCCTATCTCTGGTGCCTGTCATTAGAGCTGCTTGTAATGGGATCTGGGATGCTGACAAATGGGATCCTTCATTACAGCTGCACTATGCTACCAGATTAAATCATTAATATCTGCATCGGTCCTCTTTATGAGGATGTTCCATGCTCCTAACTCCCTGCTGCAGCTGCATTAAGTACATTGTTATTTGTTCAACAAAGACTCTTTCAGAGTTACAGATGAATTTCTGAGAAGAAATGGCATAAAAGTCTAAGAGTTAAATTGCCAGTTCTTATTTCCTCCCTGTATGACCTTGGGCCAGTCACTTAACTTCTCTTGGCTTGAGTTTCCTTGTCTATAAAATGAAAGGGTAGGACTAGAAGTCCTTGAAGTTCTCTTCCAGGCCTAAAACTGTAATTCTCTCATCACTTCATCCCATCGTAGATGTGCTGGTGCCAGCTCCAACAGATTGTGGAGAGCTGATTGGTAAAGTATTGGTGTGAGCATTTACACCTCAGAAATCAGCAAAAGTCGCAAATCAGGGTTTGAATCATTGTTTTGTTGATTGTTTAGATTTAAGAAAATGATAGAGAAAATGTTAATGATGCAAATTAAACATTAAAGTGTATAAACATTTACTGGTACACCATTGCCTCTGGGTCTCAATTTCTTCACCTGTAGAGTAAGGAAGTTGAAAGAGGTGACCTATCTCCCCAAACTCCTTCTCTAGATCACCCCTAAATCCTCCCACAGTCTTTCTGTATTTAAGATCTATCTTGCCTCCATGACAGGCCAAGAACTCAATTTAGCACAGACTCATTCTGTGTCAGATTATTCTGGCCTGCTTGTCAATATAAGCTTCACATATATTTAGGCTCCTTAAGAGACTACACATTAAGGAGAATCTTTAATAAACTTTGCTTTTCTTTAGCTGAAAAAAAAGAAAGAAACAGGTGACCTAAAGTTAAGGTCCTTCCTTTATTGCTCTAATATTCTATGGTCTGAATCCAGATTCACAGACGAGGCCTCCTTTCCTCCCATTTATAGAAGACATTCTAAAGACATTCTATTTCCCATTAAATTAAATTGGGGGAGGGGAGAGGAGAGAAAATGAGTTTTCCTGGGGATTAGATTATTCAGTTGGGGAGTAAGTGGACTATTGAACAATGAACCAGGCCTAGGACTGGACAGGAATGTAGATCAAGCTTGATCAAATTTGGGAAACAGGACAGCATCTTAAGATTGCCAAGTTGCTCATTACCATAAAAGCCCATCTTGTAATAGTATCACCATCATCCCTTATAGCATGATATGCGACTTGTGGAATACCACAGAGAGTATAACAGAATTCTGGGGAGAAATAACCAAAAGTGTAATGGAGGGATGCATAATGAATATAACAAGGCTCCACCACGTTCTGGGCATCTGCGTAGTACAGCGGATAGAGTGCTGGGCCTGGAATCAAGAAGATTCATCTTCCTGAGTTCAAGTCTACCTTCAGACACTGGCTAGCTGTGTGACCTTGGACAAGTCACTTAACTCTGCCTCAGTTTCCTCATCTATAAAATGACCTAGAGAAGGAAATAGCGAACCATTCCAGGATCTTTTCAAAGAAAACCCCAAATGTAGTCACAAAAAGTCAGACACAACTGAAATGACTGAACAATGAAGTCCCATGTTAGTACATTAGAAGTGGTATAAAAGACATTGAGTACACATATGACCAGAAAAGGTGAGACACTTGTTTCACTAGAATGAAGGTTAACAATGGGATAAAATAATATATTGGTGTTCTGGAGGGATTCAAAGAACCAGAATGTGACCTCCAGGACATTAGGTGGATATTCTTTGGAGGATTTCTAGAAGAGCATAGAAAAGAATTATCCAGAATGAGAGGTTGTAATCTCCATCAGCAAAGGGAGTTTTTGAATTGATGACATCACAGAGAGATCAATGTATAAAGAATTCATAATGAATTTAGAGTCCAGAGAAGTTTCAAGATGTTCATGAAGGAGAGATGAAAAAGCATAATGTCGCAGAAAGAATTGTACTTAATAACCCAGTGTTCAATAAATCTGAGAACATAATTACCTAGGAACGAACTCCCTATTTCATAAGATCTACTGGAAAAACTGGAAAGTAGTCTGGCAGAAACTAGGCTTAGACAAACATCTTATACCATAAGTCACAATAAGTTCAAAATGGATATGTGACCTCAATATTGCAGATGATACCATAAAAAAATTAGAAGAGAAGTAGGTGATTTCTTTCACAGCTATTGAAAGGGGATGAATTCTTAGCCAATCAAGGGGTAGAGGCAATTACAAAAGATAGAATAAATAATTCTGACTACATGAAATTGAAAGACTTTTACACAAAAAGCATAAGAAGGGAAGTGGTCAACTGAAAAAAAATCTTTGTATCAAATATCTCTGATAAGTGTTTGGTATATGATATTTAGACAACTAACATAAGAACAAAAACCATTCCCATTAAAGAAGTGATCCGAGGTTACAAATAAACACTTCTCTAAAGAATAATTACAAACTATTAACAATCATATGGAAGAATGCTTCAAATCAATATTAATAATAATATACATACAAATAAAAACAACTCTGAGATTTTATCTCACACAGAGCTAATTAGGAAAGATGGCAAAAGATAGGAGTAGTGAACTTTAGGGGGGTTGCAAAAGGATGGAGACACTAATGCCTTTTTGGTGGAACTGTGAGCTGGTATAAGCACTCTGGAAAATAATTTGGAATTATGCAAATAAAATAGTTATTTTGACCCAGAAATTCCATTGGTAGGAATATTCACCTCATCTCAAGAAGGCAAATGACAAAAAAGAGTGGCTCACTATAGATCAGTGGTTCTTAACCCTCCTAGTGCCACGACCCTCCAATACAGTTCCTCATGTTGTGGTGACCCCCAACCATAAAATTATTTTTGTTGCTACTTCATAACTGTAATATTGCTACTGTTATGAATCATAATGTAAATATCTTATATGCAGGATGTATTTTCATTGTTACAAATTGAACATAACCCACAGACCAAAACATTTATAATGGTACTTACTGTAATAGCAAACTAGAAAGGAAGTAGAAACTCATCAAATGGGGAACGGCTAAACAAATAATGGATTAAACAAAAAAAATAATTAATTACATAGATAATTAAACAAATTAAACAAATATGGTAAAGGAACATTACCATATTGCAAGGAACTACAATGATGATGAATACAAAGAAATATTGAAAGACTTACATGAAAATGATGCAAAATGAAGTAAGCAGAACCAGGAAGACAATGTATATGACTACAACAATGTAACTAGCGATTACATATGAATACTGTGAAACTGGGGTGAACAAGTATGACCGCAGGGCAAAGACATAAGATGCCCACCATTCCTGTGCCCCCCAGCCACTTGTCTAGACACTTAGACAAGCTGTGTGATGTACAAATCTTAAAAGGGCACACATGCATTCAATACTCCACCTTCTCCTCTGATCCTTACAACAATCCCATTAAGTAATCAGACCAGTAATTTTTGTACCCATATTAGAGGAAATGACTCTATAGGAGTGAGAAGAAAAAGAAGTGATTTCCCCCGGTCATATAGTCCTCAAATGGGAAAAATAGAGTTTTTAGTCAGACCCAGATCTTCTCATGCCAAGCCCAAGGCCCTCTCCACCATACCATGACTTGGCACACTAAACCATGTAATTTGTAATAACAAGAGCCAGTGCTTACTACGTGCTGGGCACTGCACTAATTGGTCTACAATTATTATCTCATGTGATCTTCATGGTAACACTGGGAGGCAGGTGCTATTCTTATCTCCATTATACAGATGAGGAAACTGAGACAAACAGGGTAAGAGACACAGCTAGTTAAGCGTCTGAGGCCACATTTGAACTGGGGCTTTCCTGAATCCGGAACCAGAACTCCTTCCACCGTAATCACCTTGTTGCCTCAAAGCTTCCAACTGAGACTCAAATGGACATTATCCTACAATGGCAAGGTGCAAAGAGACCCTATAGCTATCTGTTTACAACATGCTTCAGCAATAGCTCTTATCTCTTCTCCTTGTAGGCTTGAAGACCCTAAAATATCCTAAGCTGCTATTCTTCCTGCCCCCACCTCCACTCAGTAGGGGCACCCCTGGAAACAAGCTAGCCATTTCCGCTTTGTCATGATCTTCATCGGACCATAGGTACCTAGAGGCCCTCCTATGGCTTATATTCAGGAAGATAAGAATGCCTGAGCTATCACACTATGACACAGCCTTCCTCTGATCCTCTAAGCCTCTGCTCCCATCTCCCCTCTGGAAACTTCCCGTCAGCTTCTCCCAGGCAGGGGCTCAAACTCTCACAGGAGGAAAGGCAGCATGGTTAATGGAGAGAAATCTGGACCACAAACCTGGTTGGCCTCCATTCTAATCTTTGTTCTGACATCCATGCTAGAGACTTTGTGAAAATTACTTCTCCTATTTTTTTATTTCTTCCTCTGGAGAATAAGCAAGACTGGACTAGACGATCTCTGAGGTTCCGTCAAGGTCTACATCGATGATCTGTTGATCATAAAACAGAATCTTTTATTCTAAGATCTTCCCCTAAACCTGAGTTCCAATTCTGCTAATTACTTCCTGTACAACCCTGTGGGAGATAACTATCTTCTCTGAACCTCAGTACCTTTATCTGTAACTAACCAACCTCTACATAACTTTCCAGCTCTGACATTCTATATTCTTAAGTCCTTCTGAAGCTCAGTCTATGATTCTATACCTTACCACGGTCTTCTTCTCCATACTGTCCTTTAAAGAGGCAATGTCCTTGACTTGAAGGACCACAGGACTTTCCCCAAAGATCATTTATGATGACTCCCAAACTGGTAGTATGCTTCCTCCCTATCTAGTTATATTATTATATTTAAATATATTTTATTATATATTTATTTATATTTAAACATGTTTTATTTAATATGCATTTATTCCATATACACATATTTTATTTAATATGTATTTATTCTGTTTGAGCAAGTAGGTGGCACAGTGGATAGAGTGCCAGGCTAGGAGTCAGGAAGACTCACTTTCCTGAGTCTATATCTGGCCTCAGGCTGTGTGACCCTGTTTGCCTCAGTTTCCTCATCTAGAAAATGAACTGGAGTAGAAAATGACAAACTATTCCACCATCTTTGGCAAGAAAGCCCCGAATGGGGTCACAAGGAGTCAGACATGATTAAACAATTGAACCACAAAAAACAACAAATTTATTCTGTAAAAATTTAGGGCAGCATAGGATAGTGGATGGAGAGATGACCTCAGAGCCAAGAAGATCTAGGTTTGAGTTTCATCTCTGAACCACAGTGTGGCCCTAGGCAAATCACTTACGTTCTCAATGTTCTAGGCAATTTTCAAAGATCTGTAAGTTGGAGAAAAGATGCCCATTTGTAGAGGAAGTTGCCTCATTCAGGAGTTCCCTCTATCAGTGGAATCACTGATTCAATTCCTGTCCTTCTATTTATCCTGTACATAGGTAATTTTATAGCTGCTATCTGCCTTCAATAGAATATAAGCTCCTGAAGACTGTTTCATTTTTATGGATCAGTACCCCCCTAAGCCTAGCACGACATCAGGAACATAGTAGGTGCTCCATAAATGCTTATTGTCTGACTGACTGGGTCTCATAACAACTGAAACAAAGACATCAATTTTACTGAAATATGGCATGCCACCCTGAGACACACATCTTCAGGGCAGGCTAAGGAGATGCTATAAAATGAACGAATACAGATCTAAGCCTGTCACATCAAACCCCGCTGCAATGAAACATTCCAGGCTAAGAAATCCCTAACAATTAAAGTTGCCTAGGGATAGCATGCAGGGAGAGCCCCACCACTGGAAGTGTTCACATCTAGGATGGATGACGGATTGTCAGGTGGAGAGGATTTAGCCAGTGGTCAGGGAAGTGCTCCAAGGTGGGAGTTTTAACCTTTTTTAGGTTATAGAATCCTAGGGCAATCTATTATCACAAATGGCTCCCTTCTCAGCATAAAATTTTTAAATGAATAAAATAAAATACATAAGATTGTGAAAGAAACTGGATATGTTGAAATGCAGTTATCAAGATATGCTTAAAAAACAAGCTTATTGACCCCAGAGTGAGAAAACCTGGGAGTTGATCACTAGATAATCCATTATTACTGTAAAATTTTAGGATGATGTAATTCTCTGAACACAAGGATTTCAAGACCAGGGCTTCTTAATCTGGAGTCCATGGATAGATTTCTGGGGACATGCAAACTTGAATGAGAAAAAAACACAGTTTTATTTTCACACTCTGTTAAAAAAAAAACACATTACTCTGAGAAGTTCATAGGCTTCACCAGACCGCCAAAGGGGCCCATGATACACATATACACTAAAAGGTTAAGCCCTCCTGCCTTCAAAGATGGATTAGAGTCAGAAAAACTGGGTCTGAATCCCCACTCCACTACTTTCTAACTATAAGCCTTTGGGCAAGTCACTTCCCACTCTGCTCATCCATTTACCTCTAAAACAAGAGAGAGATCAGACTATCCCTACAATCCTTCAGGCTCTAAATGCTATGATCGTTTGGTGTGCATAGCATTCTAGCAAGCCGTACTCTGTAGCCCCTGCCTGGATGGGAAGGTGAAGGACACACAATTTTAGGGGTAAGGGGCATGCAGTTTTTGATCCCCTCCCTCTAGCTCCTTGTAGTCCCCAAGACTAAGAAGGAAATGCTGAGGGTGTATGCGTGTGTGTGTGCGCGCGCACACGCCGTGCATGTGCTGCACGTGTTATGTGTGCCTGTGCCCTCACCTGTGGGAGAGACTGGGAAAATGTGAATTCTGACAGTTAATAACACCTTATAAGGCAAATTGCATCTGTCTCTCTGCACTCAGCACAAAGAAAAGTAGAACAGAAAAAACCAAACACCATGCATTTTGTGGATGGTGAGGGGAACATTCAGTTAGGAGGTGTGGCAGCTACCAACATTCAAGCGTCACATTGGTGAGAGCTGGGCCAGCTGAGCAGGCAAGGAATTGAGTGCTAGTGTAAGTCAATAGGGCTGAATATTCCATCCCAGTGCCCCCACACTATATAACTGACATGGATGGGTCAATGAGTCTAGCTAGCCAGTCAGACCTGAAGCTCTAAGGTGAATCCGGGACAGACTTCACCACTGTACAGTTCTCTGAAGGGTGAGACCTGGGTACACACACCAGAACTGCAAACCCCTAGAAACAACACAAAGGACAAGACATCACTTTAGCTCCTCGCTGCCTTTTCTCCAACTATTTCTCTGCTGTCTTGCCTTCCATCTACTCTTCTTTACACAATGCTCCATCCCCCATCTCTGGGCCTCGGCTATCCCTATGGCCCTAGAATGCTCTCCATCACTACCACCACCTCTTGGGTTCTATTGCTCCCTTCAAAACTCCACTCAGTTGACGCCTTCTGTAGCAGACATTTTCTGCTCCCCCACCCCAACCCCCACCCTCCCCCAACCTTTGGACTCCTATTAAGAACTTATGCAACACACAGACACTGAATCAAGTGCTGGACATGGAGTCAGGGAAACCTGAGTTCAAACATGGCCTCAGACACTCACTAGCTTGTATAACCCTGGGTAAGTCACTTAACCTCTGTTTGCCTCAGTTTGCTTAACTGTAAAATATAAATAATAAGAACACCTACTTTGTAGGATTATTGTTACAAGGATCAAATGAGATAATATTCATAATACCTACAGTGTCTGGCACACAGAATATCATATATAAATCTTTATTCCCTTCCGTCTCCCTTCTCCTAAGACTTCGGATGCAACGACAAAACAAAAGTAGAGCCAGTCCTAAAGGAGCTTCTATTTTCTTGGAAGGAGAGTAAACATATAAAAAAACTAATCTAATTCCTCTTCTGCTACTATGTAGTAAGTCTGCGGGCAAATCACTTAAGCTCTTTGAGACTCATCCAATCCATAAAGTGGGGATCCCCATTAAACCCCTTCAAGTATGCCTCATCAGGGCACAAGTGTTATCTTTGGCTCTCAAAGGCTTCCCTAACAGAAAACAAGCTCAGACAGGTCCTCCTCCACTAAACAGGCTTCAGATATGAGGGAATGACAGACTTCATCACTTTGGAGAGACTCCCAGAGACTAGAAATAGAATGTTTTTTGCAGAGTTTTTTGCACGAGGATCATCTATTAAGGTATAGGAAGGGTGGCAATCTGCATTAATGGAAGAAGAATTTATATTAATGAACTCAAAATTCTAGAAATACTGAACTAAATGACATCCTTCCCATGGAGCAACTTTATGGGAGAAACATGAAGAAATGCATTCATGTGAGGCGATCGGGATCTCAAACAAGGCAACCATGTCTTTTGCTTACTTGAGTTACCTGAATGTTAACCAGTCCCCACAAATAAACCCACTGAAGACTCTGCAGTAATTACCAGGCTAACAAGAGTCACTTTTTCCTCCTTTAATCACCCTTGCTTAAATCATACCATCCCATGTGATCATCATATAGTTGCAATACAGCCTACCCAGAGCCAGACCCATATTTTCCTTGGCCATAATGAGGAATGACTTGATAACCACTCATGCTACCACTATCTTTGATCATTATACTACTGCTGTGTTAATCACCAGCATGTGGTAACTCTCCCCCAAAAGGGGAAATAACAACATTCTTCTCTTGCACACTGACCGGAACAAAACCAAGTCCATACTTGAACGGATGGAATAGTTTTGTTGTTTTTGTTGTTCAATCATGTCTTACTGTTCATGACCCCATTTGGGGTTTTCTTGGCAAAGATACTGGAATGGTTGGCCATTTCCTTTTCCAGCTCATTTTACAGATGGGGAAACTGAGACAAACAGGGTTAAGTGACTTACCCAGAGTCACACAGATAGTGTCTGTGGCCAGATTTGAGCTCAGGAAGATGAATCTTCCTAACTCCAAGCCAAACACTCTATCCACTGTGCCTCCTAGCTGCCCCAGGGTATTTTAGGGTCAGGTACTACAACACAGAAAAAAAACCATCACTGGTAATACCTGCAGAATGAGAGTATTCTCTGGTGGACGCTGTGAACCATAAGAGGAATAATCTTTTGGCCCATTGTTGAAAATCCTTTTTTGAAAAGCATTAGTTGACAGGAAGAATACTGAATATATTAAAATGTAAAACTAGGTCTCTGGTCTCAGCTCTACCACTAGTTACATATATGACTTTGGATAAGACAGTTGATCTTTGGTACAGAGTTTCCATGGAATTGTAGATGATCCAAGTTGGAAGAAAGTGATCTATTTTAACTGTACAAATTAGGAAACTGAGTCCCAGAAAGGTGAAGTGCCTTATCAAAGATCACATACCTGGTAATTTACAGAGCTAGAATTAGAGCCATCTGCTCTTGAATTCTAGTTCTTTTATAATTTTTGCTATAACTTTTATAGCAATAAGCAGAGTTATAACTAGGAATTCTGGCACCCAGGCTAATTCAGTTGATTGACAGGGTTGGGGGGGGAGAGGGAGGAATTAATATGGTGGAGGGAAAGACCCTGGGATACAAAGTCCCTTGGAGAGTGATGCAAAGACTCAAGGCTTTTTTCCAATGAGTAGGAGGAGTGTCACAGGCATCACCCATGAAAGGCATGACTCCAATCTCCGGGATAATCCGCCACAGTTGAGACAGTCGTTCTGAGAAAGACAGGGAAGTTCATCCCTCAGAAAATCTGGCTTGAGAACCTCATGGCAAAGATGATGGGTCCCCAAATCTCCAACTCCCTAGGTAAGAGCATGGAAGTAGCAGGTGGGGGTAGGGTTGAGGTGGGGTGGTATGGACAAAGACAAGCCCTGAGAGGGAGATGTCATGGCAATGAGGGGTTGGGGAAGCAGCCAAACACTAGACAAGAAATTCGAGGCAATTGCACCAGCAGAGAACATAAGGCAAAGGAACAATGAGCTGAATGGAAGCCTACTGGGAGGAAAAAATGCCCTGTTCCAAATGTCAGCACCCTGGCACAAATCGTTTTTCATCCTACCCTAGTTATAGCTCTGATAAATTCTGGGGTTCTTCTTGGAATTCTGGTGCCTATGGTACTTTAGGATGAATACATACATACGTATATATGAATACAAATACATATTTATATATGTGAATAAAATATATATGTATATATGTATATATGTATATGTGTGTATTCACACATATCCTGTCCCTGCCCCTTTGCCTCATACAAGAGAAATTATAGACCTTGGTCCACCTTCTCTTCCTTTCCACATAAGAGTTACAAAGAGTAGAGAAAAATGAAGCAATGCTTCTTACAGCTTTACTAAAATGGAATTTGCCAAAGACTACCTGAAAAATGGATTTAATTAGGCCTGTTAATGGGGAGTAGTTGGTGGTTAAGATTTAAAGGAGTAGTTGGAGAGGGTGTCTATAATTTTAACATTTTAAATTATATATGGGGGCCCATTTCTCACCTCTGCCTTAATTACAAAAATACATCTCAATGAATTCCGACCCCCTCCCAACTTTTGGAGGCAAGTAAAGCCAAAGGAACTCCCTGGGTTTGGTAATTCACTGAAATGAAACATTAGAGATCTGGCAAAGCGGAATCAAAGGTGGCTCAGCTCAGTTCAGGTAACTCCACGCTTTCTCACTCCAGCTCCCAGGGAAGGGAAATTAGAAGGCAGTCCAGCACCCAGGCCTCATTACTCTAATGATTGTCGGCACAACTGATGTGATTTTTAATTGCAGGAGGAATCCAGGGGAGGAGAAGGTGTGGTCTCTAATGAAAAAATGAAATTCGATGTCAGTTTTGAGAGCTGAGTGAATTTCTCGCATTTCATTCTCTGATTAGGAGCCGTGCTTCGGGATAGCGAGCACAAATTGGTTTTGTATACTCTGTGTCATAAGCTTATAGTCTAGAAATGGCCCTGGACTATTCTTAAATTCATTATTGTTGGAATTACTAAATTGCCCTCAAATTGTTTTTTCAAAGAATAAATAAAGAACTGCCTTTGGGATTGGAAGCCACCTCCCTGGCACCTCCTCAGAGCTCTGAAACCCTGCAGGGAAGAGCTCTTACCCTCCTCCTAAAAGGCAAATGAGTGCTGGCATTGTACAGAACTAATTAATTTAATAATATATAGCCCAGACAACCACCTCTCGGCCAACCCTGGCTTCCAGCCACCATGGATTCTAATACTCCCACCTCCAGTTGGATCACGAGGAAATCAATGGGAGAAGTTCAAATGTGGCACATTTCCTATTTTCCTGACAGACTATTTCATGGATCACAGAGACCAAAGTACAGCTGCTTATTCAACGGAGGAAAAGAATGAATCTATTTTCATTCTTTAATACACGATGTGACCTATTCTCTGTTGGTCTATCCTTGCTGAGGCTCCCGTCTTTCTAAGGCCTTCAATTTTGTCAAATGGAGAAAATTTAAAATAATGATAAAAATTTCCCTGCCCCAAGAAAGCTTCCAGCTGAATAAGTGCTGTGCTGGTAATAAGTCCAAATGAAAGATATTATGTCACCTAGTTTGAATTAAACAGATGAACTATAGTCCCAGGTCATTAAAAAAGGAACCAATTTGCTGGAAGTCTTCCAAGTGCTCAGAGCTGAGCTCCCTGCAAAAAGGTGTTAGATTCCACAGAGGTTTTATATCCTCATTTTCCTCAAATAATTCCTCCTCTTTTAAAACATAAAGGAATAATTTGATGAAATGGCCATTCGCACTTCAGCAGCGACACCTCTCCAAAGGCAGTTCTAGCTGGGGTAACTCAGCAAATCAAACCCCTTTTTCTCTTATTTTGCTTATTGTAGGATGTGGGGTGGGAATGTAAAGGAGCTGGGAAATTCAGGCAGCCACCGAGGCAAAAAGAGAATGAGACAGAGAGTAGGTGCCATGGGTACTGCCCAGAATGGCTACGGTTTAGAACATCAGGACTTGGGGCTCCTGACAACTCCTTTGGGCACCTGCCCTAAAGTTCTCCTAGATAGAAGGTAGGGAAATCTGATTATCGGACACACGTTTTGTGAGAAATCTGCTTCTCCCCGAAATCATAGTATCATAAAATGTCAGATTCTAAGGAAGAGATTAAATGATGTCTTATTTCTCCTTTGCCTTCTCCTTTCCTCCTTCCAACTCTGCTTTCTTCTCTCTTTGTGCCACTTCTTCCTCAGCTTCCTCTCTTCTCCCTCCTTCTGTTCCTTCCTCTTTCACCTTCTCTTCTTCTTCTCTTCCCTCTATCCCTCACTGTTCCTCCTCCTACTTCTTCTTCCTCTCACTTTTTCCTCCCTCTTATTCTCTTCTTCCTCTCACTCATATACTGCAATCCTCTATAACACAGTGTAGGAAGGAAAGAATACTGAACTTGGAGTCAGAGGAGTTAAGTACACATCTGAGCTGTGTCTCTTATGACCTCTGTGACCTTGGACAAGTCATGTAGGTTATTTGAGCCTCAGTTTCCACACTTATGAAATAAGGGGGTTGGGCTATATGGTCTCTAACATCCTTTCACGTTCTAAATCTGAGAGCCTCCTTCTTTTCCTTTTTTAGAGGTCATCTATATTAACCCCATATCCAGTGACAGAAATCCCTCAATAGCAGATTATCAGAGGGGATGGACCCATTGTGTGGGTACCACTGAGGGATGCCACATCATCAGCCTGGATGGATCATTCTCATTTTCCAGAGTGGAGTTCTACCCAAGCACTGAATGATCAATGACTCCTTCCCCATCACTGAAACTAAACTCAGTCTCATACAAGTTACAATTCCTATAGAGTTGGGAGCTCCATCAAGCCTTTCACATAAAATGTCCACTATCAATCACCTCTATGGAATTCCTGAAGCAGTAATATGGGGTTTTAGTCCAAGGACAATTTGGGGGAATGGTAGAACTCAAAACAGCCAGAGTTCTAGAGCACTTCAGGGTTTTTTCAGTGCTTTCCTCACAGCAACCCTGTGAGTGAGGTAAGCAGTGTCATACTCATCACCCCCATTTCACTGATGAGCAAGACGAGTCTGAGAAAGGTTAAATAACTTGTCTATGGTTACACAAGTAACATGCTGTCAGAGTCAAGGCAGGAACCCAGGTCTCTTGGTTCAAAATTCTATCCCTTTTCCATGTTAACTAGGATTAGAGGAAAATAGGTAAATGATGGTAATTAATGGGATGGACTTCAAGTCAGAAGAACAATCTTGAAAGTGAGCAAGACAAGAGGATTATATGATTAGAGTTAGAAATTACCTTAGAGATCATCCAAGCCCCTCATTTTCTTTTCTCTCTCTCTCTCTTTTATTTTAAACTTAACAACAAATACCTAAGATCCAGAGAGTAGAAGTCTATCTGGCGGAGGAGGAGGAGGAGGAGGAGGAGGAGGAGAAATAAGTTGAAGAGAAAAATTCTGTGACTGATAATCATAAGGCTCCTCATCGAATCATACAGTCTATGAGATGATGGTGGCACCAAAGTCATTTAGTTCAACAACCAACTTAAGCAAGGATCCCCCTCTGCAATATCTCCCAATGGTAAAAAGTAGAATTTGAGGTACACTGGGAAGAAAAGTAAATATTTAGTTCAGGGATAACAATGAGAATTAGATTTTTTAAGAGAAAAAATAAAGAGAAACTTTGAACACAATAAAGCAGCACCTATCTTTTTAAGGGGGCCCCCACTGAAGGAACGGACAAGAGATCCCTTCTGCCACAAAAGTAAGTGCATCAAAAGGTCTATGATACTTATTTCTCCCATCCAGTGTTCTATTGACATTCCCCAGCATGCAGGCTCTTAGTAAATGTTTGTGGAATTGAATTAAAGCTTGTCTCTGTCACAGCCAACTAAAGGTAATCCACTAAGATAGTCCACAAACAAGCTGGACTGTTCCCAAAGAGGTACAAAGAGACAATTGCTAGCATAAATCAGCAGTCAAGGCAAGTCAATACCAAAGAGCTGAGAAGATATGTAAAGACAGTAATCAACCCTCAGCAAGTCTGCATTTCTACAACACTTTTAAGGGTTACAAAAGTGATTCCTAACTGCCCCCCCATGAGTCTATGAAACAGTTAATCCCTTGTTCCCATTTTATAGATGAAGAAACTAAGAGTTAGAGGGATAAAAATGATTTTGTACAGTCACAAAGCTAGCAAGCATCAGAGCCAAGGTTCAAACCCAAGTCTCCTGATTCCAACTCCAGTATTCTTTCTAATACATAAC
Organism: Pseudocheirus occidentalis; assembly: GCA_028646575.1. NCBI lineage: Eukaryota > Metazoa > Chordata > Mammalia > Diprotodontia > Pseudocheiridae > Pseudocheirus > Pseudocheirus occidentalis. The sequence goes on from CM053599.1 coordinate 98,192,383, forward strand.
AAAGAAAGCTACAAAATTACAAACTGCTGTGCCAAGGGCTCTTTGTTCTGGGTCTTGTTGCCTACCTAATCTAGTCAGGATTAGAATCTTTGTGCTATAACAGTTTCTGAGCAGTGTTAACAAGTCAACAGGCATTTATTACATGCTTACCATGTGCTAGGCACTGTGCTAAGTGCTGGGTATAAAAGAAAGGGAAAAAACAATTCTTGCCCTTAAGGGACACATGGTCTAATGTGTGAGACTACATGCAGACAACTACGTGCAAACAAGACACACACACGGAGATAGATAGATAGATAGATAGATAGATAGATAGATAGATAGATAGATAGACGATGGATGGATGGATAGATAGATAGACAGACAGATAGGTAGATGGATAGATGGATAGGTGGATAGATAGATAGATAGATAGATAGATAGATAGATAGATAGATAGATAGATAGATAGATAGATAGATGGATAAATAGATGGATAGATAGATGGATAGAGAGATGACAGATGGATAGGTAGATAAATAGATGGTAGATGATAGATAGATGATAAATGCATAGATGGATAGATGGATAGGTAGGTATGTAAATAGATAGATAGATAGACAGACAGACAGATACATACGTACATACATACATACATAGATTGATTGATTGATTTAGACAGTTATCTATAAATATGTAGATATAGAAATAAATGAATATATATGGATATTGAAATAGCTAAACATAGATACAGATAGCAATAGGACAATATAGATATAGATCATAGATTAGATATAATCATAGAGGTAAAATGCCAAGATTAAGGTAAACCTTAGCTAAGACTTATAGGAAGATATACTCCAATTTCTTAAAGAGTAGAGACTGTTTCCTATTTCCCCCATGGTATCAAGAACAGGCTCCCAGGCACTAATCAAAATATACCAGCTAGTTAGATGAATGGGTGGATGGGTAGACAAAAGATCGCTTCATATGCACAATGTAGACGCTCAATAAAATCTGTTAAATGAATGAATTTTAATTTCGTTCAAATTTGTGTTGAGGGGGAAGGGGTACAGAGCTGAGGGAAAATGTGGAATACCCATGTGGCATACCCATAAACTGCTTTAGGGAAAGTAAAAAGCATTTATATAGTACCTACTACGTCAGGCACTTCTAAGTGCTTTTTACAAATAGTATCTCATTTGGTCCTGATCCTCACAGTAACCCTGTAGGAGAGATGCTATTCTTGTCCCCTTTCTACAGTTGAGGAAACTGAGGTAAACAGATGTTAAGCGACTTGCCCAGGGTCATACAGCTAATAAGATTCTGAGGCCAAATTTGAACTCAGATCTTCTGGACTCTAAACCCAGCACTCTATCCACTGCACTACCAGCTAGCTTCTGCCTTAGGTTTTGATGGTATTTAAATATTAATTGGGGGGGAGGAGGGTGATAACTATAGTTATAAGTTAAATTACTGAGTATCTCTGTCAATGCTCCTCCATAAAAGTGCAGCATCCTCCATACTCTTCAGGAGTATGTTAAACCTCAACAGGAGTGCCCTGGGGAAAATTTACTTACTTAGCAACTTTTTATTCATTTGTATCTACTCCTTTTATGTTTACTTATATATGTATTTGTTATCCCTCCCATTAGAAGGCTAACACCTTGAGCGTAAGGATTGTTTCATTCTTTGTTTTCCTAACACCTTACACAGCTGCTAGATCATAATAATAATGAGTTCCATTGACTCATTGATTGAATGTTTGCTATGAATCTTTTGTTATCTTTTAGCATTTCTTTTGTGTGTGTGGTATTTGTCCTGTGTCTGATCTATATTGTACACTTCTGCTCCCCTTCCCCTTTGGGGGAGACCCTAGCCATAAGTCCAAACTTACACCTTATGTAATTTTTCCACATGATGTTACTAGCCAAAGAGTATAAGAAAATGTAACCCAATACCTTTCATTGAAGGCCAGGCTCCCCCAAAACTGAACTCATTCTGACCAAGTAATTGGGTCCAGAGCAGAGAGGATCCCTAAAGAAAGGGAGTAGGTATAATGCTCCTACGTTCTTTGTCTCATTAAACCTCCACCCTGGAGCCCCAGGGAAAAGAATTACTTATATCATAGCTTAAGTTTTGGTTCATGGATAAGTTTCCCCAAAGAGAGGAATAAAAAGGTACTCAAAAGTACAATGTACACCAGGCATGGGACAAATTTGTATTTCTCACACAGACACCACATACACATATACATGCATGCACACACACACATACACATGTTAAAATATACAAAAAGTCTCAGCATACACTGAGAGAATGACAAAACAGGATTCAGTAACTTAATGTATAAATATAGTTATACTATCCCAATAAGTACACTTAAATGTCATCAAAACTATAAAACCGTTTCTACGAGTGCTAAACATTGTTCCATTTCACCTTCGTCTTGCGTTGTCTAACCTCCTGGTCTATGTCTTCTGGAAAAACAGTTCCAACTTAGACTCATTTTTTTGTTAGTGGTTAGTGGTTCTGTGCAAGAGAGTGACTCCTTTTTTAAATATCCAGAGACATCAGTCCTTCTGACTCAGCAAACAACAGGAGATTGCTCTATAATATCAAAGCACCAAACCCCCAAAGAAAGAAATCACAAACGTGTAGTATACTAGGAACAGGTAAGGAGTCTTTGACCATGTTCTGTCCAATTCCTGTTGCATTTGGAGATCTTATGCGTACTTATAAAACCCTTATGTAGTATTACCTCCTCTAAAATGTGAGCTTCTTGAGGGATTCTTTCCTTTTGGGTATTGTATTACCACTGCCTAACACCACACCTGGCATGTGGTGTTGTGGGGTTTTCTTGGCAAAGATACTAGAATGGTTTGTCATTTCCTTCTCTTGTGGATTAAAGCACACAGAAGTTAAGTGACTTGCCCGAGGTTACACAGCTAATAAGTGTCCAAGGCTGGATTTGAATTCAGATCTTCCTGACTCTAGTATTCTATCCTCTGAGCCACCTAGGTTCCTTATAGGTGCTTAAAAAATAAGATGCTATAAGAAATGATGAGCTCAATGATCTTAGAAAAACTTGGAAAGACTTGCAAATAATAATGAAGAGATAAATGAGCAGAACCAAGAGAACATTGTATATATTAACAGCAATATTATTTTAAAAATAACTTTGGGTGAATAAGTCATTTTGACTATTATAAACACTGAAGTTAACTAAAAAGGATATATGAAGATGCTATCTGTATCCAGAGAAAGAACTGATAAATAGAAGTATGTATAGAATAATTTTTACATATATATATATTTGTGTCTAATGGTAGCCATCTCTAGTATATGGGGAAGAGGGAATAAAAAAGGAGAAAAAAAGAAATTTATCATATATAAATTTTATATATACATAAATTTATTATATATGTAAATGGAAGAGCAAGTTGTACATAACAGATTTTCCATTTTATTTACAATCATTATTATACCAGCTTATGGAAATTCTTGTTTTATCCCATAAATAAAAAATAAATTTTAAAACAATAAATAAGGTGCTTAATGTATCCTTGCTTAATAGGTACTTAATAATTGATTTCTCAGAATCAATTGAGTTATTTAACCTTGAGAAAACGTTCAAGGAAGGAAAAAATGCTTTTATTAAGTATTTGAGGGGCAGTCACAGGGTCCAAAGAGGCTTGAGAGGACAGCTGGGTAAACACCAAGGAGGTGAATCTTTGTTTGGGACTTGATTGCATCTCCAGAGAGAAGACTGGGTCACATGATTCCATCCTCTCCTGGGATTAAAAGGACACATCACTCTCCTAAATACTTTAATAGGACAAAACTAGGAGTAAATTACTTAGAAACAGATTTAGGCACAACAAAAGGGAAAATGTAATTAGAGCTTTCAAAAAATGAGGGGTTGCCTTAAAAGCAGAAGTTTCTTGCTCAATGGAGGTTTTCTGACAAAAAACAATATGATAATTTGTTGAAGATATTGTAAGAAGAATTCCAGTTCCAGTATGGGTTGAATTAGATGGCCTTACAGTTCCCTGACAATACTGAGATTGTGGGATTATATGAGTGGCATATGCTGCCAGTCTGGCTTTTTCATAGTGACATCCCAGAGATGTGCTACAGGAAACATGAGGCAGAAAATACCTAGTCGGTTTGAAGATGGATCCCTATGGCATGAGAAGACCAAGAAAAATAGGCACGGGGGACAAGGAAATGAAAGGCCAGTTTTCTTAGGAAGTGACCTGCATAGAAAGTAGTCTCTTTATAGACTTTATAAGCTTCTCCTCTAAGTCACCCTGGACACTTCCAAAGAAAGGCAGAAAAGACAGATTTGTCTTCCTGGTGTGGATGAGAAATCAGTACGGCCACTGCCCCTGATGTAACCTTGCCCACTGCACAATGCCTCACCCAAATGGCCAGCTCTATCATCATGGTTAAAAAAGGAAACACTTCTGTCCAGACAGTTTGCTGGCTAATAGCAGCTGGCATTGATGCAAGCTTCTCTCAGAGAGAAGCCATGGGACCAAAGCTTCTAGTCCTATTCCCATTGCTCCTATGTAGTAGAAAGCGTGCTGAAATTGGAGCCAGAGGATCTGGATTCAAATCCCAACTCTGAGGCATATTAATCTATGTGCCCAATTTCTTTGGGTCTGCTTCCTCAAATGCAAAAGAAGAGATTAAGACTAAATGATTTCTTAGGTCCCTTGCAGCCTTGAATTCTAGGAGCCTTGAAAAGTCAAATAACCATTGCCAGATCACAGAGATGATTTGCTGCCCATACCAAATCAGTAACTTGCCTACTTTGGAAGGTGGGGAAATGGGCTGTGACCTGTAACTAATCAATCAACAAGCACTTGTTAAGTTCTTGCTATGGACCAGGAATAGTGCAAGGCACTGAAAAATAGAAAAAAAAATTTTTTAAATCCCTGCCCTCTAGGAGCTTATATTCTTTCAAGGAAGAAATGGCCAGTAGGTCAAATTACTGTTTTGCTTGGCAATGGTAAAAGCTATAGTGGCATCTTTTAGTATATTTCTTCTTTTTCTGCCTGATCTCTTGGACTGAAAAGGAGACAGTTACTTGATTATTAAGTACAATGGTGTGCCTAGAGTCCTAAAACATCAACCAGTAATCAGGAAGCTTTCTGATTCAGTGAGTTTGGAATCCCAATAGTTGTTTGTCCTTAATTTTTGAAGAGGATCACGACATCAAGGAGGTGATGCCATCACATGCATGTGACTTAGATTTAAGTGAGGGAGGGTTATGCAAAGTCACCTCACTTTTTCCTCTGGAACTATCAGGGTCCAGTGGCCAGGTATAGAACAGGATGGCTAGAGATGGCCCCTTGGAATCCCAGTATTCAAAATTGGAAAGTACCTTGGGAACTGTCTAAGCCAGCTCCTTTATTTCACAGATGATAAGTCTGAGGTCCAGAAGATTCCAGAAGTTACTTACCCAAGGTTACACGTGCAATATGTAGAGGAAAGAGGACATGAAGTCCCTCTGATTTCAAATCCAGTGTTCTTTCCAAGTTCACAGAATGAATTTGGTCTAATATACCTAGCTAGGTCAATCTCAAATTAGAACGGGTAGTGATGAAGTGGAGGGGATGGAATGGGAGCTGGAAGTTTGGGGACTAGAATAAGCGCAGGAGGCAAGAATGCTAAGACTAGGCAAGGAACTTTAAATAGCTTAGGTATACAATCAAGTCTAAGTGCTACTCTATCTGAGTGTTTAGCTAGTATTTTATATAAAATTTTATTGTATTTTACTTTATGAATTATTCCTGGATTTATATTCCCTTTCTCTTATAAATACATCCCTACAAAAGGCTACACTAAGCCTTTGTGTTGGAAAAAAGATAGAAAGAGAAGAAAAGAAGAAAGAGAGAGAAAGAAAGCAAGAAAGCAAGAAAGCAAGAAAGCAAGAAAGAAAGGAAGGAAGGAAGGAAGGAAGAAAGAAAGAAAGAAAGAAAGAAAGAAAGAAAGAAAGAAAGAAAGAAAGAAAGAAAGAAAGAAAGAGGAAGGAAGAAAGGAAGGAAGAAAGAGAAAGGAAGAAAAAGGAAGGAAGAAAAAGGAAGGAAGGAAGGAAGGAAGGAAGGAAGGAAGGAAGGAAGGAAGGAAGGAAGGAAGGGAAAGGAAGCCAGTAACAGTGGTGGCATCAGGGGGGTTGGTGAAGAGGGAGAGGGTTTAAAACAGGCAAGGAACCAGTATTTGTTTAGGGACAGATCTCTGAGCTTTAGGAGCCAAGCTGACTCAAGGCCTGAGGAGGTCATACACTCAAGCTAGCACATTTAGAGTCCAGCAAGGTTGTGGTTCTGACGAGAGGAACATCTCAACAAAGAGTCCCCCAGGTCAGTTGGGCAAATGGTCTGATTCCTCAGGGAAACTCTAGGGTCCCCAGCAGGATCTCTTCTACCACTTCTGACCTTGGAATTGGAGAAGTGAATTACAGTCCCTGCTGTCAGATCCAGCAGCTTTAATCATTCAGTCTGTTATGCTCTGATCTTAATAATCACAGCTGGTGCTCCACAGAACTCTGAGCTCAGATTATGATACTCTTGTTATCAAGACAATACACCTAACTATGTCCTCCCCAACCTACCTCCTGTCCTTCCCTAACAGTCCCAAGAAAAAATTTATGAATTAGAGGAAAAGGAGTAATAAAAATAAAATTAATAAAAGTTAATGTGAAACAATGCACTTTCAAGTTTACAAAGCATATTTTAGTCAGCCCATCCATAAGAATTTACTAAGCCCTTACCATGATTCAAGCACTATGCTAGGAACTAAGGATACAAAGAAAGGTAAAAGATAGCCCTGTCCTCAAAGAGCCCATAATCACTATGGATTCTTGACTTCTGACTCTTTTGATCTGTGTGTTAGCTATCCCTCCCAATGAGTTCAGTAGAAGGCTGCCATTTGCAATGGAATTTATCTCAGGATCAATGCTCATTCACCCAAGGTCATAAAAAAAGCAAATACAAAAGAGATGGTCCAAAACCCAGGCTTAGTCTTCTTCAGGCAGATATGTACTTCAACCAATTTCTTCTATGGAGAATTTATGGGAAAAGAAAAATTAACAACAGATAAGATAGTATGCATGAATTATGATCTAAATCGCATACTCTCTCCAGGGAAATATTTGCACACACCCTGAGTAAATCACCTGTGTTGCTCCCACCCCCAGCCCCATAAAGTATCCACCTAATGGTTGGAAACTTTCCTCTGGTTCTTTCAATATTGTGTGGATAAAGCTAGACGCGTAAATTACCCTCATAATGGGGGACATCCATTTGCCCTTTGGGGTGAACAAAGCAATTCCTTGTTGAGCCCCATGACAAAGATTGGTAACTGAGCTAAAAAAAAAACTACCACTTCAGTAGGCTATGAGAACTACAGAGAAGTTCCACCTTCCCCTCTTTGGGTAATATCACTCAGAGTTTTGCCAGCTATCCCTTATACTTTTGACTTGGAGGGAAGGGGGAGATTTCTCTCCTCTCCATTACCACCAGCCATGGCAACTGTGACCCCCAATTCAAGGATGTGGTAATGGAAATTGCTCCAGCTGAAGCCTACTATTTCCACTAGAATCCACTAGTCCTGGATCCTTCCTACCTGAGAAATTCTCAAAAGAGACTGGAAGCCGTTTCTTCTCATTCTTTTTATAGTGTCCTCTTTCTATTGCAAGTCACAAATCCTCAACACAACCCTCAGTGACCAGGATCAACCAGGAAGTCTCTGGCCAAGGATATCATTCAGCTTACATGCTTTATATCCCCCCAGGGGACTGTAAGCTCCTTGAGGTCTGATACCATTTCTCATTTTGTCTTCTTTTCCCTGGAACCTAGCAGAAGGTCTTGCATATGAGGCATTTAAATGCTTATTGGTTGAATCTAGTTCAGACCCCTTTTTCTATATACTGGAGACACAGATAGGTTGTGGACTTGTCCCACAAAGTCACACAAATAGTCAAGAGAGTCAGGATTTAAATCCAAGACTTTGAATTCCAAATCTTTCCACAAATTCTTTCCAATATACCAAAGCATCTGAGAGAAAGAATCCTGGATAAGTAGGCAACGCTGGTATCTTGAGACTGATCACTCAGTACCTGTCAGTCGTACTTGCTGGGCAAATGAGCTGAGAGTTGCAGACGGTCCCACAGTTAGAAAACAGTGGTCAAGCAGAAAGGTGATATATCTTGACTAGGCCAGAGACTAATCTCACTTTCTTGCTTAGCAAAGAGTGGAGCTTCACAGAATCAAACTCAGCTTTAACCATTGGCCTATAAGTGGGCTTCAGGCAAGCTGAATAAGTCAGAGAGAGAATTAGGTCCTTTGAAGTTGTATTGAATAATGAACCCTGAAGATCTGAAGACCTGGGTTCAAATCCTGCCCAAAGAGGATTACAAACTTGCTTTGTCACCCTGAGCAAGTCAGTTACCCTCTGAATCTCAGCTTCTTCACCTGTAGGATAGATAACTGTGGCATTTAACTCAAAGGGCTGTTGTGAGAATCAAGATAAACAACAGCTTGTAAAACACTTGGAAAACCTTAAGGCTACATAAATATTGATAATAAATTATTTTTATTATCTTATTATTTTTATATATTATTTTTTATTATTTATTATTATTATTCTTTTTATCAGACCCTTCTTGGGATCTGGAGCCACTAGGAGTTCTGGGAAAGGCAAAATGAGCCCACTTCTAGCTTAGCATGGGCCACCCTGAAACTCAGGAGAGGAATCCTTAAGGCAAGATAAAAAGGTACATTTCTCATCAAGGAGGGCAGAGACCAGGGCAGGAACCAAGATGGAGAGGAGAGTTACTAACAGAAGCCCCATTTCCACCAGTCAGTGATCTGGGGACCCATTCTCAGGACCTAGCAGTTGACAGACTAGGAAAGAATCAACAAGTCTACAGAAGGGCGTGTGCATCCATGCATGGTCGAAGCACCATGACCCAGCTTCCAAGCCCAAAGAGAACTAGGAGGTCTGGAGGGAAGAAGCAGAAATCCAGGAAATCCAGAGACTTGGCTGGCCAAGAAAACATGATCTGAGTTTAGGGGCGAAGGTTCCAAAGACAGGAAGGGGGGAGGGGAAGAAGATGAGAGAGATAGGCAATGTACAGTGTTGTGTCAGCAGAAAAACAACACAGAGGTTGGTTGGCTCCAGGCATAAGCACTTCCACTTCTTCTTTATGCCAAAAATAAGCCCAAGGCCACATCATTTTTAAATGACAATGTGTTTACAACATTCTACCTACACATACACACACACACACACATACACACACACACACACACACATAGCAGGAAGTGAGGCAGCTGTAGGTTTAGAGAATAATCTCATGTTTATATATAGACCCTTATGCTCTACAAGTTGCTTTTCTCATAGCAATCCTGTAAGATAGAGAGTTCAAGCGGCTTGACTATAATTACAGAGCCAGTAAGCCACAGAATGATCCAGAGGTCTTCCCACTATTTTGTTGTTGTTGAGTAGTTTCATTCATTTCTGACTCTTCATGACCCCATTTGGGGTTTTCTAGGCAAAAAAACTGGAGTGCTTTGCCATTTCCTGCTCTAGTTCATTTTACAGATGAGGAAATTGAGGCAAACACGGTTAAGTGATTTGCCCAGGGTCACACAGCTAGTAAGTGTCTGAGGTTAGAATGAGTCTTCCTGACTCCGGGACGAGCACTCTATCCAACGTGCTACCACCTAGCTGCCCCTCTTCCCACTATACCAAAGACTGAATCCCATCAGACCTCATACTACCCAAATCTACCTAGTGTTTTACAAACTTTTAAAACTTATAACAATGTGCTGATGTTATTACTACTAGGATAAGTATCTGAGTAGCTTGTTCTAGCATCCAACTCATAGAGAGAGGGATTAAGGACAAGCTGGTCCATAAAAAACACTGTCCAGGCCAGCCTGTGATCCACATTTGATTGTTGTCAGGATAAGAAACTTGGGCTCATTAATTTGCCCATTTCAAGGCTTTTGCATTTTTTTTCTTTTTCCTTTTGTTTTTAGGAAAAGTTCCTTTAGGAAAAACATACTAGTGTTCTACCCACATCTCACTGAAATAGTTTGTCTTACATTTCCTTTACAGCTAGTTCAGAAGATCAAACAGTCATAGACTTTGAGAGGTGGAAGGTACCTCAACGGTTTCTAGGCCAACCCATGCAAGAAAGGAATCCCTGCCATAACATCCCCAACACTGGTTAGATAGACTCTCCTTGAAGTGAGGGCAACAAGCATTTATAAGGATTACTAATAAAATACAGGCAGAAAGATAGTCTCTGCCCTCAAGGTGCTTACATTCTAATGGAGAAAGACAAAACATAAAAAGAAACTAAAAAGTAGGGGGGGAAGGAGAAGAAGGGATGAAGGAACCCCGCATGGGGGTAGAAAAAGTAGAAAAAGTCCATTAGAGTCAGTAGCGTGACCTGAAGGGTATGAAGATGAGGTACCCAAGGTCCTTTAAATGGAGGTTCTAGGAGTCAAATTTATAAGACTGCAAGTCATTCTCCAATTGATAAATGGTCAAAGGATATGAATAGGTAGTTTTTAAAGGAAGACATTAAAGATATCTATTAGGCATATAAAAATGCTCTAAATCCCTATTGATTAGAGAAATGAAAATAAAAATAACTCTTAGGTACCACATCACATCTGTTAGATTGGCTATCATGATAAAACAGGAAAATTATAAATGCTGAAGAAGATGTAGGAAAATTGGAACACTAATGCATTATTGGTGGAGTTGTGAACTAATCCAACCATTCTGGAGAGCAATTTGGAACTATGCCCAAAGGGCTATTAAAAATGCACATACCCTTTGACCTAGCAATACCACTTCTAGAGCTGTAAGCCAAAGAGATCATACACAGGTATAAAAATATTTATAGCACTTCTTTTTGTGGTAGCAAAGAATTGGAAATTGAAAGGGATGCCCATCAATTGGGGAATGGCTGAACAAGTTGTGATATATGAATGTAATGGAATACTATTGTACCATAAGAAATGATGAGCAGCCAGACTTCAGAAAAACCTGGAAAGACTTTTATGAACTGATGCTTAGTGAGGAAACAGGAGAACATTTTACATAGTAACAGCCACATTATGTGATGACTAACTTTGATAGACTTGGCTCTTCTCAGCAATGCAAAGTTCTAAGACAATTCCAAAAGGCTCATGATGAAAAATGCTATCCACATCCAGAGAAATAATTGTGGAGTCTGAATGCAGATCAAAGCATACTATTTGCTCTCTCTGTCTCTCTGTCTCTGTCTCTCTGTCTATCTGTCTCTCTCTCTCTCTCTCTCTCTCTCTCTCTCTCATTTTGTTCTGTTTTGTTTCTTCTTTCTTGTTTTTCTTTCCATTGGTTATAATTCTTCTTTATAACATGACTAATGTGAAAATATGTTTAATATGAATGTATATGTAGAGCCTATATCAGATTATATGCTATCTTGGGGAGGGGAAAGTGAAGGGGGGAGAGAAAATGTAAAACTCAAAAGCCTGTGGAACTGAATGTTGTAAACTTAAAAGTAATTAATTAATTAATTAATTTTTTAAAAAAGAAAATTGGCATCAAAAAAACAATAAACGAAGGTTCTGGAAGGAACCAGTCAATCAGAGGGAAACATTGCTGGGATAAAGGGAACTTTCAGGGTGAGAATACTCCAGGAGTGGAGTGAAAGCTTCCAGAATGAAGAAATTACTGGGATGTGGTAGAAAAATGTTAGGAGTGCAGCCTTGATGAGGGGAATGCACCATCTCTTAAGGTGCCCTACTCCACTTCTGTATAGCTGTTAGCATAGTATAACTGACGTCGACCAGCAATTTGTCTCTTTGCAACTTCAATCATTTTGTAACATTCCTTTATTTATGTATGGTCCGTCTCCCCATAAATGGTTCATAACTTCTCCCACCCCAGGCTTACTGTGAAAGAATCTCAACCTAGACTTTCTAAATACTGTAGATTGTGACTAGGTCTCCCACAAATGCATTGAGCTAGGACCTAATGAGCACAAATAATGAATTTCATGAAGTGGTCACATTATTTGAATTCACACTGCATATTCCCATTGAGCTCTAAGTAACTGCCATATTTTACATAACTTTGAACATTATGAATATATGTGATCACTTCACAGGATTCACACACTAATCGGGATGAGGCTATACAGTGGGACCTACAGCTCTTGTTCAAGCACTCAAGAGTAACAAATGCATGTATTGGGTACAAGAGAGCCTTTCTTTTACCATACAAATGGCATAGGGGTCACAAAGAATTCATAGGAGTCCTTAAACAGAGAAAACATACGCAAGGACTTACAATGGCCCATAAACTAACAAAATAACTCAGTTCTCTCTGGTGGTCTCACTTGTCCACAGAGTTCTATGTAGCCCTATTCCCTATCCCCTATCCACCTCAGACTCATAGTGCTACACTTTGGATTGAAATTTCTATAGAGGATACTTTGGAGCTTTTGACAAGCAACACACTTCTCATAGGATGTACATTGTTCAAATAACCCATGGTAAAAGGAGAGAGAGACAGAGAGAGACAGAGACAGAGACAGAGAGACACAGAGAGACAGAGACAGAGACACAGAGACACAGAGAGAAAGAGAGACAGAGACAGAGACAGAGAGGCAGGGGGGAACGGAAAGAGAGAGAGAGAGAGACAGAGACAGCGAGAGAGACAGAGAGAGAGACAGAGACAGAGAGAGACAGAGAGAGAGAGAGACAGAGAGTGACAGAGAGAGAGAGAGAGAGAGAGAGAGAGAGAGAGAGAGAGAGAGAGAGAGAGCGAGCAAAGGTCAGGTTTTTTACTACTCTTGTTATAGCTATGTTTCCTTACTACCCACCCAGCATCCACTCACATGTGAAATCTTTTTCTATTGCCATGATGCATACTACTCTGAAAGTCTCTCCCTTATCTGACTCAAAGGCTAGATTCTAAGATCAAGCTCCCAAGAAAGTCTTGGTTTCTCTGTCTACAAACTCAGATTCTAGGAAACTGGAACTTGAGGTTTCTCATAGGGTAAATTCTAAGACTGGTACTGTCCAAGGAATCTACCTTCTCTAGCTAGAAATCTGGGTACAGGATAGAATCCCAATTAAGAAGCCAGAGTTTGGGAAAGATATTGCCCAATAATTCCCCTCTCAGGACACATAGGTGAAGATATACCAACACATCAGGTTTTCTCTACAAATTTGTTATTAATGGATCTTTATTAGGAGGAGACACCGTCCCCCACTTACTTTGCTCTCAGAGTCTCTCTGAAAGAAGGGCAAAAAGAAAAAAAGGGAAATTCAAGCCCTCGGCAAGCACTCCTTTTATAGGTCATCACAAAGAGATTGCTCCTCTGATGATTAAGAGTTGATTATTGGGGCCCTGGAGTCAAGAGGACCTGAGTTCAAATCCGACCTCAGACACTTAACACAAAAACTAGCCGTGTGACCTTGGGCAAGTGACTTAGCCCCAACTGCCCTCCAAAAATAAAAAGAGTTGAGTATCCTCCCAAGAGTAGGAGTCAACAAATTAATCCTAGGGGCAGTCCCTAAACCCAGTTTTTGGGAGGTGTCGACGTGTCACAACCTTGATCTTTACAGGGAAATGTAATAAAAAAAAATTGCAAACATTGTTTTACCATCATTTAACTTAATCAGGTTGACTGAGAAACTTCTCTCATCATCCCTCACATTATTAGTTTTAAATAACTTTTTCTGCCATTACTTTTTTCATCAAAAGTATTATTTCACTCTGGACTTTCATTTGGGGATTATTTTTATAGTCCATGCTACTCTTTTGTGCTCCTACTCAAATTATCTGCCCCTGTTTCCATGTTGAATGTATAAATATAAGTCAAATGGATCTATGATACCAATGATGTATTCTCTCCGAGGACAAAATGGCAGCCAATCCATGCCTGCCCATCTTATGCAACTCTTGTTCCTGTTTTCTCATTAGTTTGACACAGGGATTCCACTCAAAGTACTAGGGACCTTCTTCACTTTCTCTTGATATTGCAGAGATATCAGTGGAGCTCGCAGACTGTCCAGCAGCTAGCCCTCACTCTGACCAAGTAACCAGTTCATCTCTTTTTGTACTTACACATTTCTTTAATGATATCATTCACTCCACTTTTCTTCCATGGCCCTACTGTACATGATGTCTTACATTCTAAATTGATCAGCAAGCATCCTGTGAACCTCTGTCTCTTGGCTACGAATGTCCAGGGCAATGCTCCAACCAAATAAGATTATTTTTAAAAGACAGGTATTGAAGAAGATGGAAAAAAAGGTTGGCATCATGGAATGTTCACAAAAGTATAGTAAAAATTCTGAAAGAACAGTGGAAGGGGTACTCAAACTTAGAACAAGATGATACTAACAAGAAAGATTAAGGACAAAAAATTTAGGGGAGGCTTGGATAAAATAATGAGGGAAAGAGAAGGATCAAAGAAAGGATAGGATTAATATTTAGTCTGGATGAGATGATAACTGACAGAAAGAAGAAAGAGTTGTTCAATTGTTCTTTTGTTTCTTTTTTCTCTAACAACAGAATACAAGTAGCTCAAATGGAATTAATAATAAAGGTAAGTAAAGAAATCACAACAGAGTACCAAATTGTCCTTGATGATCTCAAATCACCTCGTCCAAATGAATTACATTCTAGGCAATCAAAAGAATAGACAGAGAATTATTACTGAGCCCCTGTCAGTGCTCTTTATGATGGAAAAATCAAGTTAACTGAAAAGGACTGTACATTCATTGGGACCTATATAGGTTTCCGGTTTGTTGGCTTTGTAGGTATCTTGGCAACATGACATGTTCAGCACTTCATTTTCTTTGTTGAGTATCCAATGAAAAGATAATCATAGGGAATAAAACAAATGGATTATACATTGATGGGTGATGGGGAAAAAGTAAAAGAGTAAGTGTGAAAACTTTCTGTCCAACTGCCAATAGCCTCAATTCAGCTTGTCAAGGGCCCATCACAAAGTACCAAAGGATAGGGCTAATCAAATTGGCAAGGGACGTCTTTCCCCCCAAAATCCTAGTCTTACCCCTACCTATCCAGATCCCTCTAAGACCTTCTCTTCACAATGGCATGGGCCCATACCCCCCGCCTCTCCATGCTCCCATGTGACCCACACACCCCTTTAATGAGCAAAGAGTCATCAACCATGATCCACCCAGTAAAATAAGGTATCATGAGGATTTGCCATCTCCCCAACCACTCAGACCTAAAGAACATTAAGTTTTGTCATCCTCCTTGCCACTGTGCCCTTCAGATCTCCAGAAAACAACAACTGCCCTGCAAACATAGCCTAAGAACCCCTAATCCTTGTCATCCACACTAATTCATGAAAGACTATCAGACTTGTCTATTAACACTACCCCTCAAACTTTCCTGTGTTGTATCTCCTAATTAGAAGGTAAGCCCTTTGAGAGCAGGGACTCCCACTTTTCTATCTGTAGCACAATGTTTGGCACACAGTAAGCTCTCAGTGAATGCTTTTTCTATTCCATATTACCATTTAAAATACTTAGAAAACCACTTGTCTATTGAGAAAGAAGGCATAGAACATTTTATATTTTTGTTCCAAATGTCCTTTTTTTAAATAAAAAATAAAACTGAAAAATTACTGCTGGTATATTAATAAATCCTGGTTTATTATATTTTATATTATATTATAATACAATTTATATTATAGACTGACTGACTGACTGACTGAATGACTGACTGACTGACTGACTGACTGACCAAGAATAGGAAGAGATCATGAAATACAGGAGAGATACTACAAAAACAGAGAAGAGAGAATTCCTGATTTTCTAAAAGAGGAAAGAGAAAGATAATGCAATCTGAAAACTATAGGTCAGCAAGGTTGACTTCAATTTCTGGCAAAATTCTAGAATGTATTATTTAAAGATGCTTAACCTGTCGGTGCACCCCAGTCAGCCTCTAAGACACCCGCAAAACGGATGCAATATCCATTGGAAGAGGAGGTTTCTTCACTGGGACTTTCCTGTATCACTGAAATCATAGATCTGCCTCTCAAAAAAAATTAAAGATACAGCTAGTGAATAAAAGTAAATATCAACCACAAAGGGGAAGTATACCATCATCAAGAACAAGTCATAGCAGATTTACCCATTTTCTTTTCTGACAGGGTTATCTAACTGGGCATTCAGGGCTATACTGTAGCTGTCACTTACCTGGATTTTAATGAAGCATTTCATAGGTTCTCTCATTTTGTTCTTGTGGAAAAGAGATGTGGGAAGAGCAAGATGAGAAGGGGGAAGGAGCTGTCCAGTTTGGCTGGAGTTGAAGAGAATGAGATAAAGCTGGAAAAGTAAGTTAAACCCCAAATGGAAGCTAATTCTATTGTACGCTTAGCCCTTTGCAAGGTCTTCGCCCATAAAGCCATGGGGAGCCACTGAAAGGTCCTGAAGAGGGGAAGGCTGAGCCACGTAAGGAGAGAAAGGTCTAATTATATGATACCTTGGGGTTTCTATAATTCCATAATACTCCCAAAAGTAATGATAATGACAACAATAACTAACATATTCATTTAAGACTGGCAAGTAGTTCATTTGATCCTCACAACAACCTTGTGAGGTAAATGCTGTTATTCTCCCTGCTCTACAGGTGATAAAACTGAGCCTGAAATCTCATACAAATTTGAGGCAAGATTTGAACTTGGGTATTTTCTGACTTAGGGTCCTCTCTCCACAACTACCTACTTGCCGTACAGCTTCTCTTAAAGGTCTCTAGTCCAGAGTAACCCCCTATTTTCCAAAGCAACCTGTTCCGAGTTTTAACAGCTGAGGTTGTTGGAAAGATTTTCCTTTAAAAATTTAGGAGAAATATGCTTCTCTGAAATTTCTGCCTGAGGCAGCTAGTTGTGCCATCTGAAGCCAAAAACAAACAGAAGCCCTATTCCAAGCCTTGTTCCACCTCCAGAGGTGACAGACAACTGCATTGCTTTAGCTGATGTCCACACTGTCTCCATTTCTCTCACCACCCCAGATAATCTGCAAGACACCTTTCAACTCCAACTGCAAGGCTGGTTCTGGACTAGTCTAGAATGTCTAAGCTTTCTAGGGAAGAATAATAAGCAAAGGTAGAACAAGATCTGGAGGAAGGAATGGTTTACTTCAGTTGAGCTTGATTCCTCTCCTAGAGGCCCCAACACATCTTGTCCTGACCAGAAGCTGGGACTGAGTGTGGAGTCCTGCTGCTACTCTCACTTCATAGGAGTTACAAGAAAGGCTAGGGAAAAGTCCAGAGTGCCCTTTACTTCTCCTTCCCTCCTTCTCTCTCCTCCTCCAAGAAATAGTGACCTAAGGCTTGAGATTCCCCCACCTACATCACAGAGCCAAGTCTACAACATTTCCAGGGGCCTCTCAGTGGCTTTGACACTCTGGAAAACAACTCCCATGCCCCACCCCCAGCAAAGAAAACAAGCACTTATTTCCTCTTCTTCCCACTTTCCAAACAGGCTCCTTGGCACAGAAGAGGCATTTCCTACAGCCAGGGAAAGGATACATATCTAGTTCCAAGAAGAAGATGGGCTCTCCTCAAAGAGTCTGGGAACATGGCGGAAGAAATAAGATAAAGGAACTAAAAAACAGGCATGTTTCTAGAGCACCTACAATGTTTTTCTAGAAAGACAATATTGGGTAGTGGAAAGAACACTAAACTTGAAGTCGTAGAATTTGAGTTTACAACCTAGTTCTTCTCCTTTGTTACCTGTGTGATCCTGAGCAAGTCACTTAACTTCGGTCTGCCTCAGTTACCTCAATTATAAAGTGGGGATAATAATAGCACCTACTTTCCTGGATTCTTATGAGGACCAAATGATATAATATTTGTAAAGTGCTTAGCGCAGTGCCTTGTACATAGTCGGCATTATGTAAATGATAACCATTATTATCATTGTTATACACAGAACCACAGAATAAGAGATTTGAGATGGAAAGGATCTTATAGAGGCCACTAGTTCAACCCCCTTATTTTACAGATGAAGACTGAGACTCAGAGAGTTTTGCAACAGTTTGAGAAGCCCAGAAGGTCCCAGGGGCTCAGAAGATGTTGTCCCTAAGAAGGGAGAGGCCTCCAGCAGAGATGGAGGGGGGAGGGGTTGCCCACCTAGAGAGTCCATTCTCTTACTCTCTATTTGAGCTTCTGGAGAATATGCCCTTTCCTGATGTTTCCATGTACCCTCTTGTCTTTTATGCCAAGTCAAAAGTTCTGAGTAACATATGAAGACAGGTGAAATGACAAAGCAAACTAAAAGACAACAGATAACAGTCAGCCTAGGATAATAGGAGCAGGATCAAAGTGCCCAGTAACACTGAGTGAGACAGCTGGCTTTGCCTGCAGAGGAAATAGGGGCTTCCTAATTTAAGCTCTTCCCACTTCTCACAGCCCAGGCTGGGCAATAGGCAGGTGCCCACTCAAAGTGAGGTAAATGCCTTCCCAAAGGAACAGGGATTTCCAAATAATATTATCTAAGAATAGCTGTTACTTTTTGTCCTTTGCTTTCAAATAGGACTCATGACATCATGGGGCAATGCCTTGATTTGTGTAGGAATTGGACTATAGCAAAGCAGAATTGCAAAAAGTCACCAGCACCACTTTCTCTTCCAGAGCCTTTGAAATCCAGTGAGGCAAGACAAAAGTGAAGACAACCAGCAATAGCCCAGGATGCAGCAGATGACTTTGGCATCTTCAACGTCTGACCAAACTCTAAGTATTCCACAGCACCTGCTTCTGCCACCTTCAATAGACTGTACGGTTCTCCCAAAAGGACAAGGATTTCCTAATAGCGTTTGGAGGAAATCTGAGTGCAGTAGAATAAATTACATCAAGAAAGGACACTGATGGTGTTGACTAGTGGTAAAAGGCATTGACGGACTTTGGAAGGCACAATGAATTTAGAGGTCATGGTTCTCAGTTCAAATCACTTCATGCCTCTGGGTCTCATGTTACTCATCTGTACAATGACGGGATGGGATTCGATAATTTCTGAAGTTCTTTCCATCTCTAAATCTATCGCCCTATGTATACAATGAAGAGGAGGAGGAGAAAGAGGAGGACCGTAGTCATTAATAGTAATAGTAATGATTGTAGCAGGTCTGTCTCCTAAGAATACCCCTCCTTCTATCATTCCATGGTCCCTCTCATCCAGTGGGATCCAAATTCCTGGAGATAACATGGGAGATAGAAATGGAATCATGCCCTTTATAGAGAGGAAACATAGTAGGGTCAGGGCAGGGTAAGTGTGGAAAGCAGACCAAAAGGCCTACCAGAGCCAGTCACAGAGGCCAAAGGAAACTAATCTCTCAGGCCTCAAGATGAGAAGGGGGTGAACTATTTTCTAGCCTGCCAGACTAAGCTGACAGCTGATCCAAGACCTCGAAGTAGAGAAAAAAATAGAGTGCTGGATTTAGAGTCAGAAAGACCTGAGTTCAAATCTTGCCCCAGATAATTATCAGCTGTGTGACTTTAGCCAATCACTCAAAGCCTCAGTTTCCTCAACTGTAAAATGAGGGATTGTCCTCTTAAGGGCTCTTCTAACTCTAAATATGTGATCCTGTGAGCCAAGGACAGGTATCCATTAGCAACCTCCTTTGGCCCTTTTAGGCACAGAACCCAAACTGCCAGCCTTATAAGAGCAGAGAGAAAATAATTCTTTATCAGATCGTCAGCCTCCTTCCCGTCTCCCCTTTGCCAATCACCCCCAAAACAAGCACATTCTTTATGAACTACTGCCCCTTAGCAACACTCTTTTCTCTTCTACCTCACAAGCCAGGTCACCATGGGAACCAGTTCAGCCAATCATAGCAGCTTATTTTTTTAAAAGGCTAGAAATGTTGCCTCCGGCAAAGAGCCAGGGCTTTTCCCCATTGCACCCCAAAAGTTCATGTACCCGGGGTCAATCTGAGCACTTTTCCTCAAGGAATAACCCATCTACCCAAAGAACCAAGACAGATGCTCCTTGAGACTCTGATAGAGGTAGGGACCAAATCCACATCCCCAGGCTCATACTTTGGCCTCCATCAATGCTGTGAAGCCACTGTTCAGGACAAAACAAAGTCTACACCCTCACCCTTAGACACAGCTTCCAATAGGGGAGGCTTTGCTATAGAAACTTGAGAGAAGCATCAGTGACAAGCAGAGCAATAGCCAGACCACAGCAGTTGGCCTGGCATACAGAAAACATACGAAGGTGGCCACAGAGAGCAGCCTCACCAGCACTAGCACCAGCACCAGCAGGATAGCGTCCCTTCAGATCAGCATGGAGGACAACTGCCCCAAGCTGTCAGGCAGCCAACAGGCTACTTCTTCCAGCAGTGTGCAGCTGAGCCCAAGCAATAAAAGCCAACACAACTTAGCAAACAAAAGTCAGACCAGTATAAGAGACAACAGCTGGACCCGTTTGTCTGACAAGAGTAAGACCAGTATGGCTAGCAGTTGTGCCAGTGAAGCATTCAGCAAACAGTCCATCCATACAGGCGGCAGCCATACGAGCTGGATAAGCAGCACAGAGGACAGCTCAGGCCGGGAGAGCAACAGCAACAGCAGTTTTGGCAGCATTTGGTCTACCCCAGTGAGCAGGAAGCACTCTAGCCAGTCCAGCAGCAGTCATGACAGGGAGCCTCAGCAGGCAAGCATGACCAGCAAGGATGACAACACCCAAGCTTCCACAGACAGGAGTGAAAACAGCCTGCTGACTAGCAGCTCCAAGTGTACCTAACCCTTTTGGACTGAGGGCTTCAGGATCACAAAGAATCCAAGCCACAAGATTATTGGTCACAAGCATCACCAAGCTATGGAAACAGAATTCCCAGCCTCAAACAGGCACACGACCCATCCAATATGTCCAGTATAAAAGGCTGAGTTAGCCCCAAGTTGGTCACAGATAGCAAATCCTCTAATGAGGACCTTCCTTCCATAACGAGCTTCACTAGCAGCAATCTCTGTCCACAGCAAGCCCCACCCATATCAGGAACTGCCCATGGCAAGCTCTATCCACATCAAGCACCACTGGTAAAGAATATGGTCAGTAGCAGGCTCTATCAGTAGCAGACACTATGTAAAATGACCTCAAAAATGGGAAGGACCTGGCCTAGCATAATTTCATTGGTAAAGAGTTCCTTGTGCATAGTTCTTCTCCAAATGCCATTTCCCTAGCACAGTTACAGGGCAGGGAATAGGGGGTGGGGAAGTCGATGATTAGAGGCTCTCTGTGGACTGGTCACTGGGGGTGATCCTTGGCGCTGCTGTCCTAGATTGTGCTGTTTTGGCTGGTAATGACACAATGATAAATGCTTAATGATAACAAAATACCCAACATACCAGAAGATTACTGAGACAATAAATCATCGGCACCATTGTCAATTAGCATTTATTGAGTACCCACATGGTATGTGCAACTACATTAGAAATAGATTGGAGACCGAAAGGCCCTCTCTTCAGTGGCACTGCATCCATTCTTGGGGCTCTGGAGGTGTCTTTCAGTCCTTGGGTCTGAGGCCTGTGTGAGTAATTTATGCTCTTCAATAAAAAGTCTTAAGCTCCACATCAAACCACTGGCATATGGGGACATGTCTTTTCTTGAGTGTGATAACCCAGCTGAGCTGTGGGAGTTGAATCCCAAGGGCCATGTGGTAAGAGATGTCGGTCAGCTATGCGAGATGTGGGGAAGAGACCAGGACAAGATGAGAGTGTGACTATGGTCATGTGCCCTTGAAGTGTTTGAAATATCTGAGATGGGGAGTATAACCACTTTATGGCATGGGGTCGGAGGTGAAGGGTGCAGGGAGGGCACTGGAACAAAGCAGGAGAGGGTTCCTATACCAAGTATAAGATTATATTAGAGTTGATCAAGCTCCCTTCAAACCCTAAGATTATCCTCTGGGTAAGCAAAATAGGCAGGTCCCTACATGGGGTGATTTCATAGATGCTAGGAAAGATACTGTTAAGGATGAGAAGTAAGAACAAAAGAGAGACAGAGAAAGAGACATAGAGATAGAAAGAGGGAAAAACAGAGAATGAGACGGCAGAGACAGAGGCAGAGGCAGAGACAGAGTCCCAAATGGAATGGATGCCTCAAGGAGTGGAGGGTTGCCCATAATTTGGAGGTCTTCAAATAAAAACTACTAGGGAATGTTGGAAAAGATAGTCCTGCTTCGGATATAAGTTGGACTAGATATTGTTGCTGTTGTTGTTTATTGATTTCAGTCATGTCTAGCTCTTTGTGACCCCGTTTGTGTTTTCTTGGTAGAGACTAGAGTGAGTTGCCATTTCCTTCTCCAGTTCATTTTACAAATGAACTGAGTCATATAGGATTAAGTGACTTGCCCAGTGTCACACAGTAAACATTTGAGGCTGGATTTGAACTCAGGTCGTTCTGACAGCAGAGCCAGCACTTTATCCGCTGTAACACTGAGCCCCAAACTAAAAGTAAGCCCCTCCTAATTCTTAGAACCTAGGATTTTCACAAAAACAGTGCTCTCTCCCTATCCACCACCAGAATAAATACAATGTTCTGATTGGAGGTGAAGAAATCTGCTTTGATTGAGGGAAACACCTGTGAATGAAGGCATCACAAGAGCTTAGAGATATGTTTATACAAAATACCCATCATTCTGGATGAGATGGCTCAGAGATAAGCATTCTGCCTTCAGAAGTTACCCTCCCAATCTCTTTACGTTTGTCTCAGCTTACAGTTGGCAACTATCACTTGCTTTTTTTTCCTCTTCATTTATTTTTAGTTTTCAACATTCACTTCCATAAGACTTTGAGTTACAAATTTTCTGTCTTTCCCCTACCCCCCACCCCAAGATAGCAAATCTACTGAATACCCCTTCCCCCAGTATATTCTCTCTTATATCTTCCCCTATACCCCCTTTAACTTTCTAGTAGGGCAAGATGGATTTCTATCTCCAGTACCTGTTTATCTTATTTCCCAGTTGCATTTAAAAAATAATTTTTTTAACATTTGTTTTAAAACTTTGATTTCCAGATTCTTTCCCTTCTTTCCTTCTCTGGGAGGACACCCCCACTGGGAAAACAAGCAATTCAATATAGGTTGTACATGTGTAGTTACCCAAAATGTTTCCATAGTTGATATATTGTGAAAAACTGACTATATTTCCCTCCATCCTATCCCACCCACCCCCACATATTCTATTTTCTCCTTTGACCCTGTCCCTTTTTAAAAGTGTTTGCTTCTAATTACCCTTTCCCCCAATCTGCCCTCCCTTCTATCATCTCCCCTCTTATCCCCTTCCCCCTACTTTCCTGTAGGGTAAGATACCCAATTGAGTGTGTATGTTATTCCCTTCTTAAGCCAAATTCAGTGAGACTAAGGTTGACCCATTCCCTTTCACCTTCCTGCTCTTCCCCTCCATTGTAACAGTTTTCTCTTGCCTCTTTTATATAAGATAATTTGCCCTATTCTATCTCTCCCTTTCTCCTCCCAATGTATTTCTCTCTCATCTCTTAATTTTATTTTTTATATCATCCCTTCATATTAAACTCATCCTGTGTCCTCTGTCAATGTATACATGTACATACATACACACACACATATACACACACTTACACCTTCCTATACATACATATATGTATACCTACATATATACTCTCTTCAACTATCATACTGAGGAAAGTCTCATGAGTTACAATTATCATTTTTCCATGTAAGGATATAATTAGTTCAACTTTAATAAATTCCTTATGATTTCTTTTTCGTGTTTACCTTCTCATGCTTCTCTTGCTTCTTGTATTTGAAAATCAGATTTTCTGGGTGGAGCCAAGATGGTGGCATAGAACCAGCAAGGTTTCACAGCTCACACATAGGCACCTCAAATACTCATAAAATACAACTCTAAAGAAATTTTAGGGCTCCAAAACTCACACAAAATTTTTAAAAAAAAACATCTCCTGCTGAAGGCAGCTTGGCACAAAGGGCTCAGCATGCTGGGTGCTGAAACCAACCCAGCCTGAAACCATCGCTTGACCCAGGGGCGGCCAGGATGAACCACAGCTGGAGCCTTCAGGAGAGTGGATCAGCAGCAGCTGTGGAAGTTTCCATAATTATCAAGCCATAAGAAACAAGGACTAAGTGAAAGGTCAGTGAAACTCAGCTAAATTTGGGGGAGAAAAGTGGTCGTGCCAAACTGCCTTCAGGACAAGGAAACAGCGGAAATGGTGGTCCTACAGCTGCCTCCATGTGGCTGCTTCAGAGCTCCCACCTGCATACTGCAGGGGGGCCAAGCAATCATTCAGAGGCTAACTATTCTTGCATTGAGTGGCCTGCATTCGGATCATGGACTTGGGTGGTGGCCGTGGGGTGCATTTTCAGTGAGCCAAAGCTGGTGGGGACTGCAGCAGCCTCCTAATACCTCCAGCAGCTGTGAAAACCCCAGCAATTTGGGACAGAGCTTTCCCCCTTGGAAGCAGAGTTCCATAGAGCTAAAAAAAAAACCAAGTAATTCACTGGCAACATGAGCAAGCAAAGGAAGCAAAGTAAGAAAAGCAACCAAACTCTAGAATCCTTTTGGGGGGACAAAAAGGATCAAAGCATGGAGGAAGACAACTCAGTCAGAACTCCCACGCCAAAAGCTTCCAAGAAACATAAAGACTGTCTACAAGCCATAGATCAGCTGAAGAAGAATTTTGAAAACCAAATAAGAAAAGTGGAGGAAAAATTGGGAGGAGAAATGAGAATGATGCAAGAAAATCATGAAGAGAGAGTCAACAACTTTACTGAAGAAAATAACACCTTAAAAAATAGATTAGCTCAAATGGCAAAAGAGGCCCAAAAAGCCAATGAGGAGAAAAATGCCTTTAAAAGTCGAATTTGCCAGATGGAAAAAGAATCTCAAAAGCATTCTGAAGAGAATAATTCCTTCAGAATTAGAGTGAAGCAAATGGAAGCAAACAACTTTATGAGAACTCAAGATACTATTAAACAGATCCAAACAAATGAAAAAATAGAAGGCAATGTGAAATATCTCCTTGAAAAAAACCACTGACTTGGAAAATAGATCCAGGAGAGATAATTTAAAAATTATTGGACTACCTTAAAGCCATGATCAAAAAAAAGAACTTAGATAGTCAGACTTTCTGTTCAACTCTGGCTCTTTCCTTCAAGAATGCTTGACAGTGCTCTATTTCACTGAATGATATTTTCTCCAGAAGCATTATACTCAGTTTTGCTGGGTAGATGGTTCTTGGTCTTAGTCGTAGCTCCTTTGACCTCCAGAATATCATATCCCAATCCCTTCAGTCTCTTAATGTAGAAACTGATAGATCTTGTGTTATCCTGATTGTGTTTTCACAATATTTAAATTGTTTCTTCCAAACTGCTTGTAATATTTTCTCCTTGACCAGGGAACTCTGGAATTTGGCTATAATATTCCTAGGAGTTTTCTTTTGGGGATCTTTTTCAAGAGGATATCAGCGACTTCTTTCAATTTCTATTTTGACCTCTGGTTCTAGAATATCGAGGCAGTTTTCCTTGAGAATTTCTTGAAGGGTGATTTCCAGCATCTTTTTTTGATCATGGTTTTCAGGTCCAATGCTTTTTAAATCATCTCTTTTGGATCTATTATCCAGGTCAGTAGTTTTTCCAATGAGATATATCACATTTCCTTCTATTTTTTCATTTGTTTGGATCTGTTTTATAGTATCTTGATTTCTCATAAAGTCATTAGTTTCTATTTGCTCCACTCTAATTCTGAAGGAATTATTCTCTTCAGCGAGTTTGTGAAATTCCTTTTCCATCTGACCAATTTGACTTTTTAAGGCATTATTCTCCTCATTGACTTTTTGGGCCTCTTTTGCCATGTGAGTTAGTCTATTTTTAAGGTGTTGTTTTCTTCAGTCAGGCTGTTGACTTGTGCTTCATGATTTTCTTGCATCACTCTCATTTCTCTTCCCAATTTTTCTTCCACTTCTCTCACTAGATTTTCAAAATTCTTCTTGAGCTCCTCCGTGGCCTGCAACAAATTCATATTTTTTGGAGGCTTTTGATGCAGGAGTTTTGACTTTGTTGTCTTCTTCTGGTTCTATGTTTTGACCCTCTTTGTCCCCAAAAAAGGATTCTATGGTCTGATTGCACTACCTCTGTTTGCTCATCTTGCCAGCCAATTACTTAACTTTTGAGCTCTTTGTCATGGTAAAATGAGCTGTGTCCCAAATTGCTGGGGTTTTCACAGCTGTTGTAGAGGACACCCTCTCTACAGCCACCACAAGCTCTGGCACACTAGCATTCCTCACCCCAGGACCACCAACCAAGACAGCGACCCAGATCCAAGCAGGTCAAAGCAAGAGCAATTACCCTCTGAATGGTTACTTGATCCCCCTACAATCTACAGGCCAGGTACTCAGAGGCAGCTATGCCTACAGCTGCCACGCACCTCTTGCCCCAGGGGCCAGGGGCCTGATCATGTTCTTTTCTTATCCAGTTCCAGCAGAGTTCCCCACTGACCTTTTACTTTCTCTTTGGCAATTATGGGTTGAAAAGTCTGGAAACTGCCACAGCTGCTGGTGATTCACTCTCCTGAAGTCTGCTCTGGCCAGTCCATGCCACTGGTCAGGGCCTCCCCACGTCTGGGCCC
>CM053599.1:98219542-98248968 GCA_028646575.1 Pseudocheirus occidentalis
GGGAGAAAATCTGTAACTCAAAACCTTGTGGAAATGAATGATGTAACCAAGAAAATAAATTAAAATTAAAAAGGAAAAAAAAAGAATTTAAGTAATTTTTCCAAGAGTCAGAAAACTAATAAGTGTCTGAGGTCAAGTGTGATGCCAGGCCCAGTGTTGTATCCACTGTGCTACCTAAACATGATACTGAAGTGGCAAGCCTGAGTACGACTAGGAAGATAGTACCACTCTCGGCAGAAATAGGGGTTGATAATGAGTTTTATTTTGGATATGTTGACTTTGAGACACTTATGGGACATCCAGTTCAAGATATCCAAAAAGCAGCTAATTATGTGGGACTGCTGATCAAGAGAGAGAATAAAGCTTACTTAGTACATAGATCTGGGAATCATGGGCATGGAGATGATCATTGAATACATGGGACCTAATGAGAGCGCCAAGTCAACTGGTGTAGAGGGAAGAGAGAAGAGAGCCCAGGACAGAGCTTTGAAGGATGCCCAGGGTTAGTAGGAATGACACGGGTGAAGAACCAACAAGGCATAGGGTGTTATGAGATGAATAAAAGACCTTCATCTGAAAAAAAAAATTCAAGCCCACGAGCATGGAAGTGTGACATTTGTGGGTGACGGCAAAATCAAGGGTATAACCACTTCCACATTTAGTCGGGGTGGAGTAGAGGAATAGCTCAAGGAAACTGAGTAGATTAAGGACCTAGGAAGCAAACGGTTAAAAAGAGGTGCATTGGGTGATTCAAGGTACAATTCTGTGACAGGTAGCAGTGGGTCCTGTGAAGCCCTATGAGGTTCTACTCAAAATGTGAAGGAGAAAAAAAAGTGGGTCAAGAAACAAATGTTTTTGGTTCTTCATTTTCTAAGACAATCAGTGACATCATGGGTGATGTCTTGATTTGCTCATAAATTGGATTTAAGTGAGGCAGTGATGTACAAAGTCATCAGCCTCACTCCTCCAGAGTCATCAAAGTCCAGAGGGAATACAAAAGTCAAGATTACTGGTGGTGGGTGGGATGTAGTGGGCAAGGGTTTGGGAGCAGCAAATGTGGAGCTGGGATGGAGGCAGGGAAGTGGGTCATCCTGAGGCAGGCCAACATCATACACCTGAGTTGGTGTAATGATACTGAGATTTGAAGATCTTCCACGCCCCCTGAACTTGCTGACATAGCAGGAAGGGATGGAGCAAGAGAACGCTGGAACCAAGCTACTTTCCGTGCTGGTGACTGGAAGTTGCAGCAGTGGCAGTGGTGGTAGTGGTGGCGGTGGCGGCAGCGGAGCAAACTCCTTTTTCTTTGAGCCATCCAGAATCTCTGCTAAGAACTCTTGCTGAGGACTGCCAGGGACGAGAACTGCCTGGGAGCAAGCTGCCTGGACACTGAGCAGTTGCGTGAGTGAGGAGAGGAGGATCTTTGCCGGAGGTCACCTGTCCTGTTTTGAAGGCTTAAGACTGTGGGTATTTACTACTTTAACATGTGCCAACTTCATAACTACTGTGTTGGCTTTGACTTTCTGGTTTTGGAACTCAGTCTTCTGGTATCTGAATAAATGCTCTGACTATATTTCTCATGTAGAGATCCTGTTACATTTTGTGATTAATAACCATATCAGCATACTTATAGTTACTGTAGGCACTGTGAATACTGCATTGCTGATACAGTTGGGGAAGTGGTGTTTGGTAGAAGGGTTTTATCTCATTTCATCCCCACAACAAGTCTGAAGTTGGTAGAGCAAATATTATTTTCCTCACTTTTACAGATGAGGAAACTGAGGCCCAGAGAAATTAAGTGACTTGTTCAAAGTCACACAGGCAGGAAATAAAGCAAGGAGTGGCATCAAAACCTAAGGGAATATAAACTCTTCCTATTGTGTAGAATAAATCCTTTTGCCCTAGTTCAAGCAGATTTCTTCATGTTTCATCTAAACCAATATCTGGTCACTCATTCACTATAGTCAGATCATAGAATCATAGCATTTAAATGTGAAATTTAAAAATTATCATTTTAAATATGGGAAAATTCAGATCTAGAATTGGGGAAATGGTTTTTCAAAGGTTACACCGTTAATTAAAGGTAGAACTGGAAGTCGAATCCAGATCCCTTACACTTCAAGTCCAGGGACCTTTCCACCACACCCTTACTACCTAACTGACCTGGGTATTCTCCTAGCTTTGCTTCTGACTCTACAGACTTCATCACATTCATCCTCCCCCTCCTTCTTAGCTCCTTCTCCCAATACAATGTAAGCTTCTTGAGGGCAGAAGCCGTCTTTTTGCTTTTAATTGTATTCCCAGTGTTTGACACATAGTAAATGCTTATTGAATGCTTGTTAACTTGTTGATGGAAGCCTACTTGAAGCTTGCCATCATATTCTTACAAGTGTCCTACTGTTTCAGAAAAACCTGGAAAGTCTTATGTGAACTGATGCAAAGTGAAGTGAGCAGAACATTGTACTCAGTAACAGCAATGCTATAACAATGAAGAACTGTGAAAGATTTAACAAAACAGTTCCAGAGAATACATGATGAAAAATGTTATCCACCTTCACAGAGAGAATTAATGAACTCTGTGGAGATTGAAAGCACATTTTTTTCACTTTATTTTTCTTGGGGTTTTTGTGTGTTTTCTTTTGTAACATGGTCAATATGGAAATAAACTTTGCATGATTTTAACATATATAATCAATATATATTACTTGCCTTCTCATGGGTGGGGGAGAGACAGATGGGACAAAATTTGGAACTCCAAATTTTAAAAGATGAATGTGAAAAGATTTTTAAATATAATTTAGAAATATGTAATGAAACAAAATATTTTTTTAAAAAGAAAGTATCCCAGTCTCCAGCATCTCATAATTCTTGGAAAAGCTGCAAACTGATATTCCTAAAACACAGATCTGACCATATCAATCTCAATCTCTCTTGCTTTTAGGATGACATACAAGCTACTCAGCGTGGTATTTAAAGCCCTTTACAGCCTGATTCCTAAATATCTTTAGCCAATTCTTTTTATCTCTTACCCTCCACCCCTCATGCACTCCCTATTCCAGACAACTGTCCTACATACAACATTCACTCCCTTGTCTTTGTGTGAGTGGTTCCCTGTTTCTGGAATGTACTCCCTCTTCGCTGTTTCTGGAATGCATTCCCTCTTCGCCTCCACCTCATAAAATCCCTGGAGGCCTTCAAAACCCAGTTCAAGGGACAAGAGGCCTTTCCTGATCCCAGTTATGAAGAGTCCCTCCTATTACTTTGTATTATTATGCATAAGCTTGGTTTGTGTATATGCTGTGTCTGACACATACTCCACCAATAAAATATATGAGCACAATAACTTTCATTTCTGACTTTTTTAGCCCCAGAGCCTAGCACTGTGTCTGGCACTTGGCAGGTGCTGAATGAATTAAATTAGGCTTCATGGGAGTTCATCTGATTGGACTGGCTTGGATTTGAATTGCATTTGTACTAGATTACATTGCAATGGCTTTCATCCTCCATTACTGATCTGGTTGGACCCTTGCTAGAGTGTAGCCCCAAATATCAGCCCATAGGTCTAAAACATTGAAGGAGCTATCTAATAGCTCCCCGAGAAAGAAATTTCTCAAGCTTCTTTCTAACAGAGAAACTTCTGTCTCTCGACTCTGGGTGATCAAACAGAGCCTGTAAAATCTGGCAGCTGGTCTTACAGCTGTGCCTGAGCACAACAGGGTAACAAGGAGGTGGTCAAACAGAACAGACACCTGCAGGGTATCGTCAATATGTGCAGGATCTGTGTTTTCATCGTCGTGGGAACTTCCTCCATTCAGCTGGATAGCATCCTATCTGAAACAGCAAACAAGACTAAGAGAGCTCCTGGAGGCTTACAGAGCATTGAAGCTCAGAGTTGGAATCTGAACCCAGCTCTCCTTAAGTCCAAGCCCAATACTCTATTGCTAAGCTACCTCAATGGGTTATCCTAGGCTTCAAGTAAAGATCCACAGACTCCTAGAACCAGAAGGAACCTTAGAGATCATCTGATTCAAGGTTCCCATTTCACAAAGGAGGACATTGAGACCCAGACAGGGGAAAAGTGACTTATTCCACATCACACAGGTAGAATTTGAAACCAGTATTATTGAGTTGTTTTCTGGAGTACAAGGTGTGCATAGGGAGCCAAATCACACTTCCTTTCAGCAAGTGTTTCTGCCATTATTTCGGTAAGAGATTAGATCTGGTGAGATTTATAATGATGGTGTGTACTGGCGTACACGTGTGTGTAAGAGAGATGATTTCGCTTTCACGGATTCTTACTTCATTATCACTTCACCCATTTAGGAATGTCAGTACGGTTCTAAAAATGGAGTATGCCCTTGCAATTCATCCTCTTTGTTAATTATTGTCCTTTGCTGTCCTTTCGCAGGACCCAGCAGAGCAACCACTTCACAATGTGATAAATCACACTGGGTAACTCACCCATACTCCACGGTTCCTTGCCTAGACATCACTGTGCAACCATCCATGTTACTCTACTCAAACAGCAGGTGAACAATCCTGCAGACTGGGGGAGGAAAGACAGGGCTTGATTTGGAACCAGGAGAACCTGGATTCAAATCCTGTCTCTGTCATAGACTAGCTGCATGACTGTAGCTCAGTTATTTTCATTTTTTCCATCTGTGAATATTACCCAGAATATCTGTCTCATGGGACTATCCAATGGGGTCATGTTTAATAGCTGGGGAAGGGGGAGAGGGGGAAGCAGCACTGGTGGTCACATGCTTAGCCACTGTCTTAGAGGAGCAGCAACTTGCTCAAAAAACCTCTGAGGTATTAGAGAGGCAGCCCCTGACTAGTTGGGAGGCTCTGGCCAAGGTGAAGAAGGCAAACAATATTAAGACAGGACAACGGCATTCATGATGAAAAAAGGACTCACCTGGGAGTCCAAAGACCCAAGTTCAAGGTCAAATTCTACCATTTACAGACTGGGAAACTGGACAAGTCACTTATACTCTGTCACTCTCAATTTCATTGGCTGTAAAATAGACATGATAATCTTTACACTAACCGCTGCACATGGTTCTTTTGAGGCAAGCACTCTGTAAACCTTGAAGCTATTATCATAGGAGGTTCAATCCTAATGGAGACATGTTTTCAATTTCTATGCTCTTTGTAGAGTGGGAGCCAACAGAAAATCTGAGAACTTTTCTTTAAAGGCCAAATGTCTTGTGGTTCTGGTTAGCAAGTCCTTCTACTACAACTTGAAAAAGAAAAACCTGCTATTTATATAAAACTGGCTTGGACTGCCTTCTCATGAAGAGCCCCAGTCAAGCTACCTTCACTCCCAACTTAATTCTCTCTCCCAGGATATATAAGTTATTTAGGGAGGATTAGACCTCTGGTGTGAAGGCTTGCCACGCCCTTTTCAGGGCTGCTCATCCACCTTTGGGGCAGCTAGGTGGCACAGTGAATAGTGTGCCAGACCTAAAATCAGGAAGACTTATCTTTCTGAATTCAAATCTGGCCTTAGACACTTACTAGCTGTGTGACCTTGGGCAAGTCACTTAATTCTGTTTGCCTCAGTTCCTTATCTGTAAAACGAGCTGGAGAAGAAAACAGGAACCACTCCAGTATCTCTTCAAAGAAAACCTCAAAAAGAGTGAGGAAGAGTCAGACAAGATGGAAACAACTGAACAACAACAACAAGGAAAGATGATCAAAAGAGCTCCCTTGCTACTTCTTCTAAGAGAGAAAAGAGAAATTCTCTCTTCACCACACACTCATCCTTGCTCCTCACCCCTATGCCACACCTCCAACACATGAAGAAAGTAGCAACAGAAATGGAGTGGAGGGAATAAGCAAAGGAAATGCGCTCATTTTTATAAATGGGTACAAAGAGTCACCTCTTTGTCAGCATCCATCTTCCTGAGAGTACTACAGCCAAGCTATTTGGAGGCAACTGCGGTCATTGAAATCTATCCACTAGGAAACACCAAGCCTGAGCTGCAAACCAATCCTTTCATCCAGGTACAGACCAGTTACCAAATCCTAGTCAAGAACTACCCTTTGTCCTCCTAAGGAGGTGCCAGGGGGCCTCCATTCAAAGGTGCTCTTGAGAGGGGGCACTTCTCCAATATTCCAAGCAAAGGCTCACTGCTCTTTGAGCCTATCAAACTGAACTCATCAAAGGATTCTGCTTATTTGTCCCTGTACGCCTAATAAACTGCCTCATTTTATCTCCACACAATGTAGTACAGACAGATTTTGTACATGTTATTATCTCCCTTTAACAGATGTCAAAACTGAGTTTCCCAAGAGGTTAAATGACTTATCTGTGGTCACA
Source organism: Pseudocheirus occidentalis (assembly GCA_028646575.1). NCBI lineage: Eukaryota > Metazoa > Chordata > Mammalia > Diprotodontia > Pseudocheiridae > Pseudocheirus > Pseudocheirus occidentalis. The sequence continues at coordinate 98,225,865 of CM053599.1, forward strand.
CACGCAGTAGGTACTGAAGGCAGGGTTCAAACTCAGTTCTCTCCTGACTCCAAGACCACCATTCCATAAATTAGATAACATATGTCAAAATGCTTTGTGAATAAATGGTCCCCAGCAGACAAGTGGTAAAGGGATGTGAATAGACAGTTCTTCAGAAAAGAACTGCAAAGTATGCACAACCACATAAAAGAATGCACTACATCACTATAATAAGAGAAATGTAAATGAAAAGAACCTTAAGGTTTTACCTCACAACCTGAAAATTGGCAAAGATGACCAAAAGAACGACAATAATCTTGGAGGCATTGTGGAATGATAATCGCACTAATATATCATTGGTGAAGCTGTAAGTGATACAACCATTTGGAATTATGCAAATAAAGTGACTAAAATATCTATACCCTTTGAGCCAGAGGCCCCATTACTAGACTTGTACCCCAAAGGAAGACATTGACATGAAGAAAATCCCCAACATAGCAAATATTAATGGCAGCACTTTCTGCAATAGCAAACAATTGGAAATAAAACACCCCTTCATAGAGGTGAGAGGTACACAAGTGCTACACACTGCACATTTCTTCAGATTTTCAACATATGGCTCAGTTGTGATGATTTTTTTCTTCTTTTAATAATACTATTTGTCATACAAGGTGACTCTCTGGGTAGGGGAGATGGAGGAATACTTGGCATAAATACAGTGATGTAAGAAACAGAAAATATTAATAAAATCCTTTTATAAGTACTTTGCAAACATTAAAGCAGTAGGCAAATGTGAACAATTATTGCTATTTATCATTATTATTTTGCCAGGCTATGATGATATTAAAACATCACATTCCCCAAGTTATTCTATAAGGTTCTATGCGCCCCTCAAAAAAAATACCAAGACCTGATTAGCCCCTGTCCCACAGGAAAGAGCAAGTACCTTGAAGCAAATAATAATAAACATAGAAAGAACAAAAATTACTTTCACCATCATCTCTGAAATAGTACAGGTGACATTTGAAGCTGGAGGATGTTACAGTCCCCTAAGGCTATATAGTCCATTGCTTATAAATATAAGTGCTCTTTGTTCAGATTAGTATCTTTTTTTCCCACTTTGAAAAATCTAAATTAATAGCAGAGCCTTACCTGAAAATAACATGGAACTGTATGCTCAGCTTACATGAGGTCAGGGGACTCAGTTACAATACTTGACACCATATTTGGTGATGCACAGTTTGAAAGATTGCTCAGGCTAAGTTCCTCCATAGACAGGTGAACTCAGGCTCATTCATCCCAAATACTACAAAACAACTGGGAAAATCTAGTTCCTGGTGAATACAAAATCGACCCCGCTTGACTTTGCTTATACGGACTGGGTCATTCTGAGTGATGACAGTAGTCCTGACTCTGTCATTCACTTGTTAACGCGACTTTGAATAAGTCACTTAACTGCTCCTCTTGAATGGTCTGTTAAAATATACAACCACACTGGCTTGTGTTTGTTAGCTGTTTCAAGTCCCAGTCAGATAAAATCAGTACTTAGTGAAATCCACATAAACTCAGAGGATACCAGCTCTCACTGTTATAGTTGGGTCGTATTTTGTAACAGCAAGCACCCTAGATGACCCAGGATGGCTGCTAGTACAGGTTCTCTGATTTGCTTTACTAAAGGAAAGCAACTTTAAAAGATCAAAAATCATTAATTAGATGTGTGTGTGTGTATAATACACACAGATATGTATATATTATACACACATATACATATACATATATTATATATATAATTAATTTAGTTCAAGGGAAAAAAATCAGCACCCTACACTTCAGAAAATACAAACAAAAATCACAAGCAGGCAAAAATATACAGACAGAGAGAAATAACACAATTGAACAGACCAACATACAGGGCTTCTAGCTGTCTGACCATCACATGCAGACATAGATAGTTAACAGAGAGAGAAGCATCAACATTTGGGTTTTCAAAGCTGGGGGGGCACAATGGCTGCCCAGAGTCTCATCTGACCAAATCACTCAACTCTTCCTATAAGTGAGCCCAAAGTAAAATGCTAACCTCAGAATACAGATATGTATACTTCTTCAGGGTCAGAGGACATCACAATCCTCAGGACTCCCTGCCTAATTACAAAGTAACAAAAGGTGTGGGCCTTCCTGAAAAACAAGCCTCCCTTAATCAAGTTTCCCTTGTTAGGCTCCATGTGAGACCTAGTATTCGCTGGGGCAGGGAAGATATTAAGGGATAAGGAAGATTTTCAAATTCCTTTACCATTACAGTCATAGATCCCAAAGCAAGGACACATTTCTCCATCAGAGTCTTACGGGGTAACCCAAAGAGTCAGGAATGATTTTCGAATGCCATCATTAGGAACTGGAGGCAACTAGGTGGCATATAGTATATACATATACGTATACATATACATATACACATACACATACACATACACATACACATACATAGACTCACACATATACATACACACACATATATACACACATATATGCAGTATATAGTATATATACACATATACAGTATATAGTATATCTATATATGCAGTATATAGTATTATATATGTGTGTGTGCATATATACACATATGTATGCAGTATATAGAGCACTAGGCCTAGAGTTAGAAATACCTGAATTCAAATCTAGCTTCAGACATTTAACTAGCTACATCACCCTGAGCAAGTCACTTAACCTATATATCTCTCAATTTCCTCAATTTTAAAATGAAGATAATAATAGCACCTACCTGACAGGGTTTATTTTGAGAATAAAATGAGTTAATATTTATAAACTGCTTTGCACAGTACTTGGTGCATAGTAATAAATGTTTGTTTCCTTCCTTCCTTCCTTCCTTCCTTCTTCCCATTAGCTCTGTCCTCACAAGTGTGCTTCTCCACAAGATTATCATTTGAGAGTCAATTAAGTCAACTAACCTTAAGAGACATTTAGAAGGGGACGTTAACTGAAGTGGTACAATGAGAACATTTGGTAAGAAACAGCTTCCCAAAAGTCTGTGACCGTAAATATATGCAACCAGGTATCAACTACAGCAAACAATGAATTCCCCTGAAGTGGACAGATATATTCAAATTGGTACTGTTTTGAGTCATAATTGCGTAAAATACGGCATTTGGTTCCAGTCCTGTGGAAACAGGCAAAATGAATTCATAGAATGCAACACTTCAGGGGATTCATGATTCACACTAAACAAGACCTCGCTGTACAAAATCACTAGGAAATTGGACTCAAGCTTAGAAAGCGTATCTGGCAAATAGATCATTCACAAGTCCTAATTGCTAGAGGTCTTTTTTGGGATGTTCAAGAAGTTTCCTTAATTTCTTTTCTAGATTCCTTATGAAGCAAGGAATCTATATCCAGTCTGTCTTTGGTTTCCAATCCAATCTCTCCCATCGGCTGATTCACTGATTTCCCATCTAGGACATCAATGGCAAAATAGGAAGTTCATCTTGCTCCAGACTCTTCAAAGTTCACAAGGGCCTCTTCCAGGCAAAGGAAGGAGAGAAGAGACTTAAGGCTAAAATCATTTCCTCTCCTCAGCTACCTCCTTCCCAGGCAATTCCTTCTCAGGAGTTCCATTAGAAAACCACACTCACTCCAATTTACAGAAATTCCTGGCTTTCCACTGGCTAGAATTTTCCACCTAACTTGATGTTTTTATACAGAACTTAGTGTGTGTAATGAAACCCTTCTGTCGACTGGCATAGACTTCCTGCCTAGCATCATTTCACTTCATCAAAAAGCTTCCCAAAATGCCTGCCATTCATTGGTTAATGGAACATTTCATTGATTAATTTACATGGTTTAAGGGTACTTGATTGATTTTCTCCACCATCTCATCCTTATATTAAGAATGATTCAGTCAAGAAAATCCTAGGACTTTGAGAAGTGTGATAATAGTAGCTTGACTGTGCACAGAACTTTACAATTTACAAAGTTCTTTCCTCACAATCTTGTAAGGTAAATGTAATAAAAATATTATCCCTATTTATAAAGGAGTCTGAGGCTCCAAACAGTTAAATTATTTGTACAGTCACAAGACTGATAAGTACCAGATCTGGAACTTGAACTCATATTTCCTGACTCCAAGACAAAATGCCCTTTATACTCCACCATTCTGTCACACATTGTGTGTGTGTGTATGTGTGTGTGTGTGTGTGTATAAATGAGAACTGATGCATCAAGCAGGGCGTTGGATTAGATGACCTCTAAGGTCCCTTCTAACTCTGAGAGTCAGTGACCCTATGATCTATAATCATTGATGAAAGGACCACATATTAATTAAGTTGGCAAAAGTATGCTTGGCTGAACATCCTCTTCCCCTCCTGTCTCTAGAGCCTGTTTGAAATCCATGTGGTTGATTGAGACAGACAGCATCAGTAAACAAGCTTTACTCTGCATAAGCCCAGTTAATAATTCAGGAGTCAGTCACCTATAGCCAGCCAATCATTCTAACCCTCACTCACCTCCCACAGAACAGAGAGCTAGTTAGTGGACAGGAGAGGAAAAACAACATGGCAAAACAACATGGCAAGGCTGGGAAAATGGTATTTACTTCATGTCATCACTGGCCCCTCCTGCCACCAGGGAAAAAGGAGTGGTGCAGGAAGGGGAGAACCTTGCCTCAGAGGTTCCTGGTGCATTGTGAGGTTCCCAGCTCATCATTATTTAATGTTGCACGTCCACTGTGTCTCCCCCAGATAACTGCAATGTGTACTGTGTCCATCAGTGGTGGATGAAATCCTTGGCCCAAAGAAATAGCTTTCTTTCTAGGAGATAGCCTGACCCCAACCCACCCAACCCCCCGCCCCTATCAACTGCACACATATTTTCAACACTACTTGCCTGGGTGAAAGAATCACAGTGTCATGGATCTCAACCCAGAAAGGGTCTTAGAGACTATAGATTTCAAAGTCTTCATTTGATGGGCTGAGGAAAGTATGATGGAGAAAATGGAAGCCCAGAGTAGGCAAACAGTAGCATAGCCAGTTAGTGACACCTCTTCTATCAAAGTCCAGCTGAATCCTTTCTCTCGAAAGATAAGTTTTCTTAAAAGAACTCCCAGTGATTTTATCTTATTAGTTCTTGCAGTGTTAATGGCTTTCACTGATCTTCCTTTCTCATTTTCTTGAAACTCAGTTCCTCCATCAGCTGGATTCATCCTCTCTACTCCAGGCCTAACATCTAGGAAGTCCAGGGTACATGGAACAATGGATTCCTAGATTGTGAATTCTGAAAGAAACCTTAAATAAAATGTTGATTAATTCCCTCAGTTTACAGATAAGGCAATTGAGACTTAGAGGGGTAACATGACTTTCCCAAGGTCACATAGCAATGTAGTCAGAGAGGGAGATGAAAACTCATCTCTTTGGTCACAAGCCCAGGATCTAGCCTCTACAGGATCAGAAATGTCCTTAAAGATTATACATATACATAGATGTATGTATTATGATATAATATATATGCATCCATGTATCATATATTTCTTTTTATCTTTAACGTCACATAAATCAACAAATATGAACATTTCAAAGTATACAGAACAGTAAAAAGGGCTTGCATATGAAATTGTGAGCTTCTGTTAGGTACAGTTTATGAGCACATATTTAACATGACAGTAACAAAACTGTCTCATTAGTCTCTGCCCCTTTCTGAATCCCCTTCTTAGAGATAGTTCAGAAGTTGTCTAACTCCATTGTTTGGGAAATGTAACACAAGAATATCCTCTGCAACTGTTCTAGTAAGTAGCTAGGCAGTTTACTACTTGAAAACTTCCAGTAATGGGGAGCTCACTACCTTACACAGCAGCATTCTCAGGAGGTGCTTCCTTTTGTTAAATGAAATTTTTCCTCTATGATTTCTACCTGTTGGGTCCTAGCATTTGTCCTTTGGAATGACAGAGAAAGACAACTTGTCTTTCATATGATGGCCCTTCAGATATTAGATAGCTTTTTAAAACTTCTCTCAGCCTTCTCCAGATGAATTCATTCTAGTTTCACTGGATTTTTAACAAAAACACAGAAGACAATAGGAAGACAGAAAAGGGTACATAAAAAACAAATGCCTCTTTTCCCTCATTCCTAGCCAAGGCACACATTACACACATTACCTGAGGCAAGTTGTGAAGACTTCTAAGAATGTTTTTGGAACTCCTGAATTCCTACTCTGCATACAGCTCCTCTGACTACACTCTCTCGTCTGGGGTATATGTAACAATAATAACTCACATCTGCAGTGTACAAAACTTTAAGACTTTCAGAATGCTTTATGTGAATTATCTCATCTGATTCCCACAAAAACTTGTGAGGTCAATGCTAAGGATTATCATCTTACGGAGGAGGAAACCAAGGCTAAGAAGTTTTGTAGCATCACATAACTAGTATCTATGAGGGGAGATTCAAACCCAGGTTCCCCTGACTCCCAGACCAGCCCTCTATCCACTGTATCAGCCTGTCCTGATGTTGCCCCTAAGGCAACAGTGTCTAAGTCTGCAAGAATACTTGTGTGGACCTACCTTACTTGGGCATCCTCCATCATCACTAAGTTCAGGATCTTTCATCCCCACTTCATCCTCCCCATTTCCAAATTTGCCTGTCCTATGTCTCACTGCTTCCTGTTCAGCACCCTGCTAGTTCCCTGGCTAAACTGATAATACAAAAGCATTAAATGATTAGTCATATGTTAATTTTCCCCTCTCAGGTAACATAATATGCAAGATGAGGATGGGGGGAAGTCCATTAGATTTGGCAATTGGAAGAACTTTGTGACCCTAGAGAGGGTAGTTTCAGTAGAATGATGGGGGAATTAGTCATATTTTAAAGGACTGAAGGGTGAATGGATGATAGAGAATGCCACATTAGCCACAAAGCTGTTAACAAACACCTCCTGAACCCCATGGTGTTAGGATGTTTGGTTAGAATTGGCTAGTTCAGACATTATCTTCATTATGAGCTACCCATGCTAATGACTACTATAGTCAATGTTCCCTTATAAACCCAACTTGTCTTCCTTCCAGATATATAGGGACATAATCTCTATAGGATACTGTTTCTCCCAGGGAACACTAATAAGGCAAGCCTGCCCTGGGCACGTGGAAGGAGCCCCATCCCCAAACTGGATGCCAAGACTCATACATCTTAGAAAAGAAGGTCTAGGCACCAAATTGATGATGGAAAAGAAGACTCTAGTTGAGAAGAGAAGGATACCCCATCCATCAATTGCCTGAGACATTACAGACCCTTGCTCTGAAAATCTACCTGAGGAAGAACCTCTGAGCGGCTATTACCACAAACAATAACCAGAAGAGAAAGAAATAGCACCTAGTTGCTTATAGACTTGCCTAAGGGACAAGCTTCTGCATTTATTAGCCTTGATGATTAGCGGTATAAAGTGCAAACACGGTACCACCTGGAGAACACATGCTATTAGGAAGCACCATTCCCATAGCTTCTGCTATCAGACAGCTGGCGTCAGTGAGGGCATCCTACTCATTCTAGAAGTTTGAACAATAGATCTGGAGATAACAGGACCTTGAAAAGATTTTATTTGGGGTTTGAGGTTTTTGTAAGAATGAGAAAATGAGGTTAATGAAGAAACTGAAAATTCAAGAAAGAAGGGGGAAGATTCACACACCCAGGTCCTGGAGGAGGCAGGAGGGGTTAAAATCAAGCACACAAGGGGAGAGGGCATCCCTGGCAAGGAGGAAGCTTCCCTCACATCTGAGAAAGCGGGAGTAGAAGTTTTGACACAGTGAAAATATCACAGACCTTGGAATCAGAGGACCTGATTCTAAATTCTATCACTGGCATTTAGCACCTGAGAGACCTCAGGCTTAACCTTCCTGGGTTTCATTTTCTTAATTGTAAAATGAGAGAGTTGAACCAGTTACCAAGGTCCCTTCCATTTCTAAATCTGTGGTCCTCTGATTCTAAGAATGGCAGAGAATATGGTTAAAACCACCAAAAAGCTGTCTGATACACAGGAGCCAAGTAGAAGGAAGTCAGGTGGGATGGTATGCCAGGCAGAGCCTGCCCAAAGTGAAGCATCTATGAGTGCAATGGGAGACTTGATATGGGAGCAAAAAAGCTTTAAACTATAGCTGTGCAGAACGTAAAAAGGCATCGCAAAGAGATTAATCAAAGAGGTGTCAATCAGCAGAAAGGCCCAGAAGAAGGTAAATGACATGTAAGTGTCATGAACCAACACCCCACCTCCCTCCACTCAGCATAGTTTCATGACTTTTCCCAGCAACACTAGGAGAAGGAGCTGAAAAGTAGGTGGTGGGGGTTGCACAAGGTTAAGGATTTTGAGTCAGGTATAATGAAAGGTCATGGGGACAAGGGATTTCTGTTCATTGGAATGTATTAGCACAGGCTCAGAAGTCAATAATCGCTTAACATTCTGGAAAGCATCCTTAGGTTTGAGAACTGAGGTGTAGTGGAAAGAACCTGGATTGGGAGCTGGAGAACCAGGATTTAAATCCTGAATCTGACCTCAGGGGAGTCATTTCATAACTTTCCTATGCCTCAGTTTTACTCTCAGTTAAATGAGTGGATTGGACTTATGATCTCTATGGTCCCATCCATCTCCAAGTGTCTGTGATTCTGAGTCCCAAGTAATAGAATGTCTTTTTCTGGTAGACATTGAAGTGGCTTGTCATTGGTCCCCTTTTGTACAAGGAAAACATGGTAAAAACTGAGCAGCCCCAGGAAGATTTAAGTTCTTGATTGGTGTATGGAACTGGCATCCCAGGGAGCCCATATACCTGGTCTTAGGGAGAGTAAAGTATGGATGCAATTTTTTAATAATGCTTGTTGAATTATTGAAGTCAATTTCCAACTTACCTTCAAATATTTGCAGGTATCCTTGCAAATAATGGAGTATGATAAGGCACCTTGACATGGAACCTCTGAATATGATCCAGTTCTTTGTATTATACTTTACCATCAAAGAAATAATCAAAATTATCTGATGCTGGGCAATGTGGTTCTTGTTCCTGGAAATATTCCTGACAGCTTTTGACTAGGGAGGCAGCAAGGCTTTGCAGGAAAAGCACTGGGCTGGTGGTCAATAGACTTTAATTCTGTCCCATCTTGGCCGCTAACTTATTGTTTGACCACGGGCATGTGGTTTCAGTTCCCTGGGTCTCAGTTCACTTAGCTGCAAAATAAAAGGGTTGGATGAGGAAGTTCCCAAGGTCCCTTCTAGCTCTGAAAACGCTATGATTAAGAGGGAGCAGTGATAGTGTAATAGAACAAGCACTAGATTTGAAGTCAAGAGGTCTGGTTTAGAGGCCTGACTCAGCCATTTATTTTCTGTGTGACTTTGAGCAAGTCCCTTCCCTACTCTGAGATTCAGCTTCTTTATCTGTAAAACAGGAATAATAACATTTATACTACCTTATCCCATGTGATCAATGTGCTCATAGTGTTTTGCAAACCACATAAAATGTTAGTTGTTATTGTCCATGAATATCCATAGTTCCTTGAGTGCAACAGTGTTTTCTGAATGAAAGAATGAAGTATATTCCTTCTTAGAGAATCTGTGATACACATCCTACAGTCTTCAAGCAGAGGATCTATGTAACCCAGCCTGAGCAAGCACTGGTGTGCCTGAATTGATCTGCAGATATCATAGAGTGTTCATTTCCTGTGTTCTGCTGATCCCATTTGACAGAAATTCTGTCTGTGTGTTATGGATGTCTGGAGTTTATCTTATAACAAGCAAACTGTGTTAAAAACAGGAGAGGGTCTGCCCTGCAGAATAGCCTAAGAGAAGGAGAGTATCAGGAAAGGTTTGCATCTGAATCCCTCTTCTAATAAGAGCTGTGTAAACTCAAGGGACATTAACCCTCTTAGAGCCTATTTTTTTCCTAATTCCCGTCACTCATAATAATACCTCCTTTGGTTTTTAACAACGCACAGTGTTAGGAGGATCAAGTGAAATAATTGATATAAAGCCCTTGGAAACCTTAAAATGTCATATAAATGTTAGTCATTATTAACTAGATGATGATCAGTGTGGCAGGAAAGTTAGAGAGCCGGCTTCCAAGCCAGGAAAACCTGGGTTCAAGTACTATCTCTGACACACATCATACTGGCTAGGAAATTCTGGACAAACCACAACCTCCCAGGGTTCTAGGAATCTCTAAGAATGTGAATGAACAAGAAGGTGCAATGCTAGACAGGTTTTCCTCACCTGCGAGTTCTTTGTATCGGTGAAATCATGGGTCCAGTTCTTATATCCTACTAATAAGCCATGATAATGAACAATATTTATATTAAAATATTTTATTGTTCTCACAATAGAGTCATATTATGGGAAAGACTACGTTTGGGGCCATTACAAATGTCAGATTTGGTTCAGTCAAAAGAAGCTACTATATAACTTAGTGATCTTGGGCTGCTTCATCTGAGAAATCCCTCAAGTTACAGTGTTCAGAGAGATGGCTTAGTTACATGGCACAGCCTGTCCCAAAAGTCTTAGTGCACATTAAGCTTTTTCATTCTTTTTTTTTAAAGAACTCTAAACTGCACTAAGATTTTTGGGACATCCTGTGCAAACAGCAATGATGACCTCATTGAATGCTGATTCCAAGAGGGAAATTTCTTTTTATGATAATAGCAGGGAGTTCTACTGAAAAGTATGATTTCAATAAAGTTAAAATAATAAAATTCTTCAAATGTCTTGGTCTTATATAAAACAGGCATGATGAAAGATTTTATTATGGCATATATCTGAGTTCCACAGGGTACCAGGGGCAGACACAGTTCTGTTTAGGGCCCTTCATGATAGAGAAATAGTCTGTATAACAACACCAGGAATCCAATTAATAATATCAACTCTTTCAATAGTAAAGCATTCATTTTAAGTATGGGTGCATAGGTAGGGAGAAAAGGGAGAACCAGTCTTGGTATAGGGAACAGCATGAGCAAAGACAAGGAATATCCATTGCTTCTTAGGGATGCAATGGTGCAAATGGAACTTAGTATAATGTCTTGAATGTAATGGATGTTTAATATGTTTTTAGAATGAATGAATAAATAAAATGTGTTCCTTCTTATAGAATCTATGATAGACATCCCTAAAGCCAGGAGAGCCTTTTAAAGGGCTAGTGGCTTCCTCTAATTCAGGACTGAAAAGCATTTTCTCAGTTCATACCATGTGGAGGACGCTTCATACAACTCTGGATCATTCCATGAGTAAATAGGAAATACAATGCCCTAAGAAACTTGACGTGTAGTGTCCTGGGACTCCAGCTTTCCCGCTTATTGGAGGCAGCCTGGTGGCAGAATCAAAAGAATGCCAGGACTAGAGTCAGGAATATCAAAGTTTAAATCCAGCCTCAGACGCTTACTACCCATATGATTCTGGGCAAGTCTCTAATCCTCTGTTTACCTCAATTTCCTCAACTCTAAAATGGGGATAATAAAAGCACCGAGCTCACTGTGAGGATCAAATGAGATAACACTGTATTTATTTAGCATGGTATCCAGCACATAGCCAATGCTAAATTAATAGTTATTCCCCTTCCTCTCGTTCCTATAAAGGCCCCATACTAGTGCTCACGGCCTCTTTCTGCAAGGACAACGTGTTGTCAAAGAAAGAACACTAAACTTAGAGTCTGAAGATAGAAATGTGAATCTCAATTCCACAATCTTAGACAAGTTACTTAATTTCTCAAAAAGTCAGCTTCCTTCATTACAAAATGAAAGGATTCAAATGGACAAACAGTCCCTATAGTTTTTTCTAGCTCTAACCATCTGTGTGACTATTAATTTAGGATTATGTGAACAGACTTAGGCATCATCCCCAATCTCACATTTTAGCTTGGAAATGTATTCTTATAGTGCTGGCACAATCCAAACCATTATGCTACTGGAATAACACCTATCGTTGCACTTTGCACATAGGCAAGGGCTTTAACAAAGGGCCTTAGTAGGGCCTTAACAAAGAATTGGATTAGATGAACCAGATTGGATTTGATTGGAAAGGTCTACCTACTAATCATTATTGAACTACAGAAGCACAGAGCCAGGAGGAACTTTAAGACATAGAATGCATAATGTTAGATATTTAGAATATAATGCTAGACAATAGAAATTAGAAACATAGGAGGATAAAGTAAAAAGAATCTAATATACCATTGAGGTCACCCTTTTCCTTTAATAAAGGGGAAGGCAAGACCCAAAAAGAAAAGTGACTTAAACACACTGAGTTACTGGTCAACTTGAAACCTCATTTATATCATAGTACTTACCCTATTCCTGAAGCACTGGTGGCTTCCTACCCTATACAGGCAATGTTCAATTGAATTTCTCTTTTCCATAATACCTAACCTTGTCCAAGGTCATGTTGGGAGATGGGCCCTGCCATAGGTTAGTGTCACTGAGGTCATGGTTAGAATGCTCCTACTCAAGGGTAAGGGTTAGGAGAGGTTAGGGAAGAACCAGAATTATTCAATCATTGTGAGGAGCCCAGGGTTGGTCATTAGAGGCAAGGAATGTTAAGTTGAGGTCAATGTAGACCCTGGCTAAGTTCTTATAACAAGAGTTCTATCTAATGATAGAACTCCAAATGGGTTATTTATAGTACCACTCAAACCTCTTCGGACATGGATTTTTGTTGGATTTCCCCCCCCCAAAAAAAAAAAGTTACTGATATGGAACTCCTCATCTAGACCAGGCAGTGAGAGGCCCTTGGAAGGGTCTCAGTCATAGCTCCTAGAAAGCTCCAACCCCAATTGGGAATGAGGAGAACAGCACACAGGTCTCTATTGAGATCACATATCATAAAATATTCCAGTTGGAAGCATCTTCTGGTCCGGGGCTTCTATGGAGCCATTAGTGGGATGGCTATTGATGAGTCAGGGGGAGATTAGGCAGATTTCAAGGGGTCTGCGAACTTGGAAGGGAAATAATTATATCCTTGTTTTCACTCACTAACCTCTAAAAGAAATTGAACATTTCCTTCAATTATGAATTGTACATAACAAACATTATTCTGAGAAGGGGTCCACATAGGCTTCACCAGACTACCAAAGGGATCCATAATAATAGCTTACATTTACATATTGATTTAAGGTTTGCAAAGCACTTTATACACATCATTTCATTTGACTGAAACAACTCTGGGACACACGTACTATCGTATTGCCCGTTGCAATAATAATAGCTAACATTTATATAGTGATTACCATGTGCCAGGCACTGTGTTAAGCAATTTACAGTTATCTTATTTGATCCTCACAACAACCCCGGGAGGTAAGTACAATGATTATCCCCATTTTACAGATGAGGTAGCTGAGGCAAACAGAGGTTGAATGACTTGCCCAGGGTCACACAACTAGTAAGTATCTGAGGCCAAACTTTAACTCACGTCTTTCTGACTCCAGGATTAACACTCTATATGCAAAAAAGTTTAAAATCCAAATCTTTCATTTTACAGATAAGGAAACTGAGGCCCTGAGAGGAGAATGACTTGGCTAAGATTACCTAGCCAGTTAGCGCCAGAGCCCAGGTCCTGTGCTTCATCTGTAGAGCAGCTGATACTAGGTATTCTTTTCCTAACTTCAAAGCTCTGTGCCTGATTTCAGACCTCTGAAGGAGAGTAGGAAAGATAATGAGCTCACGAGTAAGAAGTTTGGAGAGCCTTGGGCAAAACTGTAAAATATAGAAGATTTTTCAAGCATTTATTTTCTAGCCCCAGAAAGAAGACACCTTTCCTGACCCCCAGTACAGAAAAAGGTCCTATGATTTACACAGGGGAGATATTATAATCCACATTTAATAGGTGAGAAAAAATGAAGTTCAAAGAAATTGTGACTTGCCTAAGGTCACTAGCTACAAAGTAGTAGAACCAGGACAAGAATCCAAGTTTTCTGGCTCCATGTTTAAGTTATGAACAGTGACCGTCTCACCTGGTGAGAAGAGCAATCCCACTGCACCACAGCTTTGGGCCATGATGCTCTAGTTAATATTCTCATACAGAAAGAGAGAGGCACTGTAGTGTAGTAAAGGAAAATACATTTGAATTCTGCCTCTGAGAACTTAATTACTTCTGTGACATCAAGTAAGTGAAAACCTCTCTGAACCTCAGTTTCCTTATGTATTAGACAAGGGGGACAAATAATCTTGATTCTGTTTTTGATGTTTCCTCCCTGTATGACCTTGGGCAAGTCACTTAACATCCCTTGGCCTCAGTTCCCTCATCTGTAAAACAACATAGTTGGGCTAGATGACCTCTAAATCCATGATCCTATGAGCAGCCCCCACAGAGTTGTTGTAAGGCACGTGCTAGGTAAATGTGAGTCGTAACAATGATGGATACTGGGAAGAATTATAATGATTATTGTTCAACAAAGGTTAAATGGCTTTGCCAAGGCAGGATTAAGTGTTAGAGCGAAGCCTCACCCTCAGCTCTTCTGAATTCCTGTGCAGTGCTCATTCCACTATAGCACACTATTATCTAGGTAACCTCAAAGGTCTCTTTTGACTCTAAGATTCAATGGAAGAGATTCAATTTTTACAGTCGAAAGGACCTGGCTATGATTCCAGCCAGCCAGCCAGATCTTTATTCTTTCTTTATCCCTTTTCTTTCCAGGCTCCTCCCTGCTATAAAATGGACATTGATACATAGGAGACAATGAGCCTTGCACTGTAGTACTTTGTCCCAAGAAGCCCAAGAATCTATGTGCCAGAGAGGAAGGAAGCTCACACCTAGGAGCTCCCTTGTTCTCCAGGCATAGACAGCTATTCAATACTCTGTTCCAACTCCAATTCTACCCTCACAGGCCAGGTCACAGCAAGCCACAGTGGACAGAGAGGAGTCTTATCTTCATATGAATGTAACAGTACAGGAAATAGAGTATTGGAAGTAGCTCCAATTGAGGGAAGCAGAGTAATCAGCCCCCAACACACTGGTGTAGTTCAAGTGTAATCGGGACTTTGATATTTTTGATATTCTGGTAAAGCTTCCTCTGCCCTTCCTGCCTCCAGAGCCAGTGCCAGACACTGGGCTATGTATGGTCCTGAAAGGCTAAATAGTGGTAGTCGCTCAGTGAATGAGCATGCATTAAGTGTTCAGTGTGTGCCAGGCATTCTGCTTAGTTCTGGGAATGCAAAGAAAAGCAAAAGCCCAATTCCTGACCTCATGGAACTTCTATCCTAATGGAGGAGACAACATGCAAACAGCTATGTACAAAAAAGACAAGTAGAGTTGATGGAAAGAGAACTATTGGCAGCTGAAGAGCATCATCAGCCCCTCTCCTGATACTGTAAGTCAGATGATGATCCAGGGATATTCTCCCCAGAGGTAACTGACCTTTGCTCCATTTCAGTGCTGGGCTTACAGGGAAAAACTAGGGCAATAGTTGACCCTGGAACAAAATCCTGAGAACCTTAGCAAAGTAGAAAGCCTAATATCTGGAGAAGTGGTCTTGTGTTCTGTGTTTGCCCTTCCCACTACAAAAAATGGGAATTATCCAAGTTTCTACGATGCTCTGTCACCCAACTGGGAGTCAAGTATCTGTGTCCAGCTCCAATTTCACAAGGACTTAAGAGCTAAACAATAAAACACTGAACACCGAGGGTAGTTTTTTTAGACACTCAAATGCTACAATTTGGAAGGCAGGTGGATTTTAGCCCAAAGGGGGATTTGGGAGGCCCTGAATGTAAGGACTGATGGAAAGTGCAGTCTGTTTTATAAGTGATTAATATTTCTTTCTTTTTTTTGCTTTTTTTTTTTGGTGGGCAGTTGGGATTAAGTGACTTACCCAAGGTCACACGGCTAGTTTTTTATGTTAAGTGTCTGAGGCTGGATTTGAACTCAGGTACTCCTGAGTCCAGGGCTGGTGCTCTATTCACTGCGCCACCTAGCCGCCCCAATATTTCTGCTTTTACCATGTATTTGTTCATCTAGCTATATTTTATGTTTGTATCATGACCAATGCTTGACTGAATATGATGAAACACATTTTCCTCTTTTTGCTGGAGTAGTAAGAGACTGTCAGACACAGTCAATGTGTCATGTGGTTCTGCTTAACTGCTATTGTTTTTCTTTCCTTGAAGGAAAAACTCACTGAGTAGTGGAGGGGGAGGGGAGAGATATATTCAGAAATGAATATGATGTAAGAACAAAATCAACAAAACTTTTAAATAAATTAATAAACACTGGATTTAAAGGATGTTTTTGGATAACACAAAGAGAAGGTAACGGGATGGGGGGAGGCAGTGATGGAGAGGAGAATAAGGGTCACTGGCCAAGCCGATTGGGGCTGAGCCAGAGACTGAAGTCACATTTCTAAATAAAAATTTGGGATCAATAATGAAGGGAGGGATGGGAGATGGCAGAAGGGTGGTGGGGAGAGATGGAGAACTGTTGACAGGATTCAGACTGCTTTTCCTTATTTATGTTACACAAGAGTGGAAGGAACTGTCCATCAACACAGAAAACAACATCATGGAGCCAGTCGCCCGATCAGTGCTGCCCAAAGAGTGGTTGATAGTAGCGTGTAAAAAACCAGCAGTGGTCCACTTCTCAATACTAGAGATCTGTCAAGGATCAGCCGTTCTCTTCTGGGAGAACCGGAGTATTTGTTGCATCATTATGGAAAAGTGAAGGGCACTTCATAGACAACAGGTTGAGAATCAGACCCAGGAAACTCCAGTACTCACCATGATTTGAGGGTCCTGTTCCTGCCATTCTCTTCACATGAATTTCTCTACCTCCCTGGGCATCCCTCCCATAGAATTTGGCCCCACCTATTTGTTTCTGAAGGAGTGGACTCTCTGAGGAATGACTCCACTAGTCATTGTTGATATCAGAACAAAACAAAAGATGCAGGTTGGTGGCTCACCACAGCACTGAGGCTTTGATGATATCTGCGGGACCAGTGGCAAGCAAACAAAAAGCATTTATGAAGCACCTACTGGGTGTCAAGCACTACGTTAAACACTAGGGAAACAAATGCAATGATTGAAACAATCCCTATAACCTAGAAGTTACATGTACAGTTTTCCTTCCATTCATAGGTAGGAATCAGTAACAAGAAAAGGAAACGGTATCTATCACCTAAGAATATTATCTTATGGGACATACTGGCCCAATAGTGGCAAAAGAGAGACAGGATCCCAAGGGGCGTAGCCTCCTAGAGCTCTCACTGTCTTGAAAAGATATTTTTTTGAAAAGCTAATTACAGCTCATAGGGATGCACTGTTCATATATTTTGCTAACTGTTTAATTGGGCTATTGGCAACAGTTTCAGAAGAGTCAGATTGAATAACAACTGCGAGCTTCTGACTATTAAGAAAAAATTATAATGTGTCGGTTTGATGGCACAGGAAGGAAAATGCTTCGTAAATTGTCAGAGCTGATCTGCTAGAATCATTTGCCTTAGAGAAGACTCCCCTTTGCCTATCAGGAAACAATGTTGTCTTTAATTGTGTTTGCTTTAAGAGCACATCCTTAGAAAATCTCATTAGAAATCAACAAGAGACCCAGGGTAGACTCATATTTCCCTCTTAAACAGCCTCCTGCAGAATTACCCTCCGTGTTTTGAGAAGCCTGCCCAGCAAAACTGCCTCGAAGAAAGGAATGGCCATGCTCATAAAAAAGAGGGCTACGCCTTCCATCTGTCTCTGCATTTGTGTGCCAATGGCCTCATGGGAAGGGAAAATTCAAGTTAAGAGAAACTCAGGGGAGGGGCTAGTGAAGATTTCTCCATGCTTAAAAAGAAATACCTTCCATGCCCCATTTTCAGCAACCTTAACATTATATTTCATTCAGTTGTGAGTTCCTTGAGGGCAGAGGCTATCTTTTGGCTCTTTTTTTCATCCCCAGAACTTAGCACATACTCAGCCTGGCACATAGTAGGGGCTTCTAAAATGTTTGTTGATTGACTAACTGAAATTCCTACTGAATGCATAGCACGGTGCTAAGCACTGAACACCACCACTTGGATCAACATCCAGTAGAGGGGTGATGATGACAGGGAAAAGCTGAATACTGCCTTCCCAGTTATCTCCAAAGGGCCACTCCTTTAGCCAGAAGTTGAGGGAAGTGTAACAGCAAAAAATATGAATGCAGAACTCTTTTTTGATTCTCCATATCTTTTAAATGTAGACGTATAACTTTGACCTTGAAGCCAGATTTAGCTTAAACCTTTTTTAAGAGCATTAGCTGGCTTGTGAACAAGCCTGTCTCCTAAGAACATTGGTTGATCTCTCCTGGTTTATTGACCTGTGTCTCCATGTTTTGCCACATGACCCCACCCAGAGTTCCGCACCCCTCTCATCTACCCACCAAAGGCAGTCAGATAGATCCTCTCTCATCTCCCATTTCCCACTAGCAGATCCCTAATCTCAGTCCATCTCTGCTTTTTTTTTTTTTTGGAGAGGGGAAGGCAAGGCAATTGTGGTTGTGACTTGCCCAAGGTCACACAGCTAGTATGTCAAGTGTCTGAAGTCATATTTGAATTCAGGTCCTCCTGACTCCAGGGCCAAGGCTCTATTCACTGTGCCACCTAGCTACTGCTCAGCCTGCCTCTGAACCAGGAATAAGAGGGATCATATAATCATAGATTTAAGAAAGGACAAGTATGGGGAGTTTAAATCAGATGCTTTCCATGCCCTTGCGAACTTTACAGTCTGAAAGGAGGATAAGACACATATGTAGAGCCTATAAAACAAAATAATCATAGCTGACAAATGTATACATGTAAGGTTTCCAAAACATTTTATATATGTTATCTCAATTGAGATGCCTAGGAAGTAGGTGTTCTATATTTGATTATTCCCATTTTGCAGATGTGGAGATTGAGGTCCATGGGGAGAAAAGTGACAGGTCCATGATCCCATACATAGTATCAGAAGTAGACTTTGAACCCAAGTCTCACTGATTCTTATATCTAGCACTTTGTCCCCCATGGTAAGTTTCTCCTCATAGGAAACAGTTTGAACACAGACATATAGGTGGTACAGTATGTGGCATGTACGGAGGATGGTGGTTTGTCTTATGGAGGGAGCATCAATTTGCTAAAAAGTAAATGAGAAAAGAAAGGGAAGGATGGAGCAGTAGATAAAACATTGTACTTGGAATCAGGAAGATCTTACTCGGAATCTGGCAGCGAACATTCACTATCTGTGACCCTAGACAAATCATTGAACCTCTTGGCCTATTTCTTGATCTGTAAAATGGAGATAACCATAAACCTACTTCACAGGGTTGTCATGAGGATCAAGTGAGACAATATATGTGAACTGCTTTGTAAACCTTACAGCACTCTTTCATTGTTAGCTGTCACTGTTGTTATTATCTTCTAAGCTACCTTGTCCTCCATGTTTTAGCTTTGACCTCCTTACCCTTACTATCCCTCTTCTCTCCGTCTCCTTCCTTCCTCCTTCCCTCCTTCTCCATGTCTCTATCTGTCTGTCTGTCTATCTGTCTACTGGTTCCTTCACTGCTGCCTACATAGACACCCACATCTACCCCATCCTTACTATACTCAGCCACTGCTAATGTCTTCTTCTACTTGTTGTTCAATTGTGTTCAGTTGTATCTGATTCATCATCACCCCATTTGGAGTTTCCTTGACAAAGATATGACAGCAGTTTGCTATTTCCTTCTCCAGTTCATTTTACAGATGAGAAAAACTAAGGTTAACTGAGTTAAATGACTTGTCCGGGGCCACACAGCTAGTGTCTGAGGTCAGATTTGAACATGTTAAGACGAGTTTTGGTGTTCTATGCATTGAGCCACCTAACTGCCCTCCACTGATGTTTATCAACTTGTATCTCTCCCTTCCTCAGCCCCCCTCCTTCTCCATGAAGACTTGGCTTATCTTCCCAGCTGTTAGTGTGCTTACTCCCTTCCTCCCTAAATTACCTTACATTTATTTTGCATATACTTACATATGCACAGCCTGTCTTTTCCCTCCCCCACCTTAGAATGTAATCTCCTGGAAGCCAGAGATTGTTGCTTTTGTCTGCATCTCCAGAGCTTAGTACAGGGTCTGACCCATAATAGGTGCTTAATATATGCTGAATTGAGTGAATCAATGATTTTTTGCTATCACAAAGCAGGAAGGGCCATTTCATCTTAGAATTACAGAATTCACAGCTATAAGATCATGGAATCCTACTCTCTCCTTTTGCAAATGGGAAACAGTACTGTACAGTGGAGGACACTGGGAGCCTGAGGACCTGGGTTCAAATCCTAGCTCTTTCACATAGCAGCAGGGTCTCGGTTTCCTCACTTCTCAGGCTCCTTCCAGTTCTACATCTATAACCTTGAGACTCCCCCCAGAACGAGGACAGATGACTTGCCCAAGGTTCCACAGCTGGTGAAATACAGAGAGCTGGGACCTGATTTCAGCCCTCTTGTCTCCCTTTTTTCAATTACAACAGAGATGCATCTCTCTCTCTCTCTCTCTCTATTGTGCAGCTCATCTTCAGAGGAAGCAGCTGATGCTGAAAGCCAGAGTCTACTGAGGGTGTTGAATTTCAATGGAACATAATTACTGTCCCAAAGATCATGTTTTCCATTCATGATGTCAACAAGCAGAAAACATCTTGCTAATTACAGGCCTGTGATTCAGAAAGCTCTGCCTTTTCTTTCCAGAATGGAACTCCCGTCCCTTCACACCACACCCCCACCACCCACCCCAAAGAAGCACACACCCTAGAACACACTTAATTAATCACATTCCCAGCTTTTTATCCAAGAGCACTCTCAGGACCAGAATCCCCAAGGACTCACATCCTAGGGGAGAGCCCAAGTGTCTACTTGCCCAAGGCCAAAGCCATAATACTAACTTACCTTTAGTTTATTAAGCACTTTACTCAAAATAATATCATGAGACAGTTATTGTTCCCATTTTACAAAAGCTCATGAGATCATTTAGTGTCATCTAGTGCAGCCCCTAAATTGTATAAATGGGAAGATTGAAGCCCAGGGAAGTTAGGTGATTTGCCCAAGATCATACAGGCAGCAAGGAACAGAGGAAGGATTATGAACCTAGGTCCTCTAACTTTAGAGCAAGTGGTTTTGTTAGACTATTGCCAGAAAAGCACTGAGACTCAGAAAGGATAATGTGATTCGCTTGAGGTCATATGGCTAGTGAGGGTCAAATCATAACTCAAACACAGATTTCTGGACCCTAAGACTTTCCATTACACCACTGATCTCTCTTAACCTGAAAGTGTCTGGTCCAAAGACTTCTGTCCACCACCACCTCACTCTTCTGAAGCCAGCCTTACTCCTTCAAAGATGGCCTCCCCAGTCCATATTTCATAAAGAAGACTAGCCATATTCCAATAAGACTTTGGTGTTGGCCGAAGTGGGAAATGATGGGGAATGGGGCAGTGAGGGGGGATGAGGAGGTGGGAAGCAGACTTCAATTTCCCTCCCATAACTTTAAATCCACAGTTTGTCTCCAAAAATCCCCCTCTCAACTTTTCTACTATAAAGGATCATAGATTTTGAGTTGGTTGGGAGCATAGAGGTCATTTTATTATTTTTTAAAGAGCTAAAGATACCAAGACACAGAAAGATTAAGGTAACTTACTCGAAGTGACACAGTTAATAATAGACCACGGTGGGTTTTTAACTCAGGCCCAAATCCATGGTTCTTTTCACTGTACCATGCTGACCTCAGTCACTGGTGCTGCCATTTTTTCCAGCCTCAGGGTTTCAGGATTATGACCTTTCCTTCTTCCTCATCTTCCATACCCAACCAGTCATTGAAGCCATCAACTTTTTTTAATAAAGTCTTTCATATCCATCCCTTTCTCTCCTCTCAAGTGATCACTTTACTGCTAATTTAGATACCAATACCCTATCACCAATGCCATCATTACTAGACAGATCTTCTTATTACAAAGGTCATCTTAATTTGATTCTAAATCTGCTTATCTTTTGCTTCCCCCCACTGGCACTAGTTCTGTCCTCTGGAAGAATATAAAACAAGTCTTATCCCACATTCTCAAGGCACATTCAATCCTCATTAAGAGGAGAAATCACTGTGGAGAAGGAATTCACCTTCCTCATCACCACTAATAGCAAATGCTGTCTCAGGACCACCAACAGGCAGAGCAACACAAGAGTTCTGGGAGTGGCAGCACTTCCTAGACCATCGGTCCTGCTTCCAGCTCAGCCCTCATAACCATCATCTAGGGAAGTGAACCTTGAGAAGGAGTCAGCCATTTCAATCACCTGCCTTCCATAGGATGAACAACTCAACCCAGTTTAAGCAGTGGGTACCCTGAGGGGGGAAATGGGAAGCAAGATGTTCCAGGCAGGTCAGATCTCCATCACCTTGATCACCATCTCCCTTCAACTCTGATAGAGACAGTCCAGGGCCTTGAATCCAAAAACCTTGGGAACAGCCATGCTTCCAGCCCAGAAACTTCAGCCATTATCCTGGGAAGTGAATCCTATGGAGATGCAGCCTAGAAACTGATCCTGCAGGGACTGTAGTCACAGCTACTGAAAACCCAGAAAGGAAAGTCCTCGACACCCAAATTCTTGATGCCATCAAGTGAGTCAACACCAGAAAATGATATTATTTTATTACTGGAAATGACATTGAAGAAGAAACATTACAATCTGCTTTGCCACTGCCCCCTAAGGACCAGAGGACCTTTCTATCTGACTTGCAGCTGAAACCCTCAGGAAGTTAGTTCTTTGAGAGTAGTAATTGTATCCCTAGCAATTTTGACAATGCTTTGCACATAGTGTTTAAAATGTTTTTTTTTCATTCATTCACATTCTCAGGCATTTGAAGATAGCTGTCTTGATAGTAAGTATTTATTAAGCCCCTACTCTGGGTATTAGTAAGTTTATATAGAAGGACTACAAAACAAGACCTGCCCTCAACAAAGTGTCATTCTACTGAAGAGATACAACATATATATAGGGAAATGTAATATGAGATAATTTATGGAGAAAGCACTAGGAACCAGGGATCCTCCCAGTGCTTTCCTTTATAGAGGGCAGAAACTGGTCTCTCAGCTCACTCTACTTTGCATCTGCTGCCTGCCTGGTTTCAACTCCACAGAACAAGGTGCCCATGCCAGTACCC
>CM053599.1:98249468-98280814 GCA_028646575.1 Pseudocheirus occidentalis
CTTAGATACATGGGGATACTACCTGAATTGCTTGCTTATATTTGTATTTCTAGATCTCTCTACCTCATTATCACTTCCTTTCTTCCTGGACTCTTCTCATAGCTGTTGAGTTGCTTTCTCTTCTCTCTAAAGGTTAGTTTCATTTAATCCAATTAGACAGTATCTGGGGAAAGCTTTAGGTAGGGCATCTGATGGGGAGCCATGGGCATAGAAGGCAGTCTGGGGAGGGAGGCATCAGCTAGTTAGAGTCCTGAGGGTATGAATCCCATGTCTATGAATGCTTGCTCATTTTTGGTGCTCTGGGCTACAGACTTTTTCTGTCTTGAACACTGCCAGCTAACAATACAATTGTATCACAGATAGAACATTGTATTTATAAGCAGAGTACCTGGATTTGAATCTTAATTCTGAATGGTTTTGAGTAAATCACTTCTCTTTTGGGAAGCCTCAGTTTCCTCATCTGTAAAACGAGTGGGTTAGACTAGATGAAGTAGAAATTCCTGTCTACCTCTAATTCTGTGAATCTGTGACTTGAAGAAATGGATCCAAAGAGGTTTGGTTAACATGTAAATAAATTTTCCTTTCATTCATGTGAGCCTTTCCTTTAACCCCCACCCACTACCCTGTGCCTGCATAGGTCGCCTGGGACAGCTTCTGGACAGTAAGAGGGAGCAGACAATACTTGAAGAGAAGAGACAGATGCTGGGCCTCACATGAATCTGGAGAGAAGTCTGAATTTCAATGTGGCCCCTACAGGGAATCACAAGCACTGAAGAGTCAGTACCATATGGAGGCATTGAAACTGACAATTACAAAAGGGAGGAGTAAATCCGTGGACCTGGCCCTTTCCAGTGCAGCGGTGTTGAGAGCTCAGTGAAGGGAACCGTATTCACCAAGAAGCAACAAGGCATAGTTATAGCAGAAAAGAGAAAACCTGCAGATATTGCCCTTCCTTACACCAAAGAGATCAGCATAACATGTGCGTGCAGGAACAATATAGACTGATCTGTTTACTAGTTCTGCAAGTCATATAGACTATTTAAGTCCCAAGGAAAAATGGGAGCTACTTGGGAGGAGGCTTTCTTGACAGTCTTCTAAAAGTTGAGGAGTGTTTTTTTTCCTAACAATCGAGGGGCTCAAGCATAAGCCCATTTTTTCCCCTTATGGTTGTTGGCTAATTAAAATCTGTTCTATAGTTGATATATTATTAGCCTGAGTGCTTTTGGGAGAGCAAAATGAACTTTTTTTGCTGGGAGCTTGCAGCAAGATAAGCATTCTATTCCCCTCTAATTAATATGCTATCAAACTCTCTGCAGTGACTATCTCAATTTTCTGCAGATCTGCCCTGGAACCCTCTACCCTGGAACCCTCTACCTCTACCATTTCAGGTGAGGACCTCACCTCAAACTTTAATGGAAAAAATGTGACATTTTTCTGGTAGCTTCCCCTTCCCCCCTTCTTTGTCTCACATCCTTCAGATATCTCCTTTCACTCCAGTCTCAGATGAAGAGGTGGTCCTTCTCTTTGACCAGGCCATCTCCTCTACAAGTGCCCTTGATCTCATCCCCCTGAAATCTCCAGAAAATTACCCCCATTATTCTCTTACCTTTAATGTCTTCATATCTGTCATCTTTCCTCTTGTATACAAACATACCCATGTCTTTCCCATCCTTAAAAAATATCTGAACTTATTCTTCCATCTCCACTAGCTAATAACCCATCTTTTCTCTGCATGGCTCAACTTAAAGAGAAATAGTCAAAGAAAACACAGCCTCAAAGGGTTTCTGCCAATAAAGTGTCTTTACTGTGTTAAGAATATAAAAGATTCCTTGATAGACCCCCCCACACATAGATAAAGGTACAATGATCAATATTGCATGAGACATGAAACAGGGATGCATGCAGTCACCAAAGGTGTCTGTTATTGTCACATGGGAGGTTCTGTTTAGAGTCTAGATGGAAGAGGAATTCTCTGTTGATGGTAAGTCTTTACATATGACACTCACTTGTAGATACACTATGCTGATTGCACCAAGCTCCAAAATACTATAGGGCTTCTTCACTGAGACAAATGACTACTCAAAAGAGATCATAATAATACATGCTAGAACTAAAAAAAAAATAAAGAAAGTATTTTTCTTGGATTATGATGATTGTGATGGGTAGGCCATTAATTGTTCATCAATGTACAGGATATTCCAAAAATCTTAGCTCAGTTTTAAGCTTTAAATTCTACTAAGACTTTTGGGGCTTCCTGTGTATGCCTTAGGTAGGTAGGGCAGATGGATAATGAGCTGATCTCAGAACTGAATAGGAGGAAGAGAATAAGTTGCATTCAGGGAATTCTTCAGATCCTAAGCTGCTCTCTGACACAAATCCTATCTTTTTTTAACATCAGTATCCTTCCAATAATAGCATATCACTGTGAATCATGTAACACAATGGACCCTGAAGAATCAAAACTGTGGGTGACCCAGAGGGTATTAAAGAGATTTATGGTGGGTGTAAGTAGGATGTAGCACATTACCAAAGATAACTTGTGTGCAAGAAGTGGAGTAAAAGATGTCCTTGAAGAAATATATGCTTGGTGGTAGGCTAGCAAGACTGAGGTATGATCTGAATGCTGCAGTGATATTCACAAATACTAAGAAACAGAGAAATATCTGTAGCACATTGGGCGCTACATAAATATTCTATGCAGGATTTATGGAAATACATGGACAAGAAATTCATGGAAGGCATGGTTGAGTACATTGGTTGATGAGGCCACATATCCATGGTCAGATTGATGGTCTATAATTTATGCTCTTACATGCCTCTTTGGGTACACCAATGGCCATGGGTTTAAAGACATAACTAAAGAAAGAAATTTTAATCTGGAGTAACATTATCTTGTGTCCCTTCTCTTGACTCTGTAGATAGACCCTAAAAGGATGAAACTAGAAAGACTCAGGGAAGATTCCCCATTAAGATGGATTCAATTGACATGCCTTTCCACTGCAATCTTTGCCCCCCCGCAAAGTTCACTAATTAGGGGACAAGTCTAGTAACATCTCTATGATTTTCTATTTTTCTAGTAGTGGAGAAGGTAGATTCTCAGCTTTCACCCAGCAGGAATCTCCTCATTTACATGCATCGGAAACAATTTCTGTGAATTTAATTAATCACAGTTTACATATTAATAACC
The DNA here is from genome assembly GCA_028646575.1 of Pseudocheirus occidentalis. NCBI lineage: Eukaryota > Metazoa > Chordata > Mammalia > Diprotodontia > Pseudocheiridae > Pseudocheirus > Pseudocheirus occidentalis. Next base: position 98,252,656 of record CM053599.1, read on the forward strand.
CTTGAAATATTTTTTATGGGTAAATAATGGATATTCCCTGCTGTGGGGGGAATCCTTTGGTTCCAACATTCAATTATTTTATAATTTATTTTCTGTCAAATGATCAGGGAGTGAAACCTACAGACATGAATGGGAGAAGAAAGGGAATAGCAGCTACTTATTGACTATACCAGAAGGGGAATGGGTTTATTTAGTACTGTTGGACCTAGTAGTTGAGCTGCCTGCAGGATCATTCCTACTTTATATGGGCCACCTGCTGTCATGACCAGCTGGCACTGAGCTGAGGTGCTTCAGGGATCATGTTTCCTGATTTGGGCATTCACTCAGGGGATCTGACATAGTTGAGATCTATGTCTTCTGAGGAGGAAAGAGGAATGAACCAAAACCCTGGTTCCTGTCCAGAATACTTTCTCTTATAGTATCTTAAGCTAAGAGGGAACATAGGATATTGGTCTTAGAGCTCAAAGGGACCTTGGAAATCCTCTTATAGATGAAGAAACCTAGACACACAGAGATCAAGCAGCTTGCTTCATCACACTAATAGAAAGTCACATGAATCACACAAGTAGGAAAGTGTATTTGGAATTGGAAACCGGGTCCTCTAATTATAAAACCCCATGCTGCTTCTCTGTGATTGAGCTGTTTAGTTGTATCTAGGAGTAGGGCCTCTGAAGGGATTCAACACCATTCAGGGGAGTAGGGAGTTCATTAGGGTCCTGACTTGGGTATCTTGTGACTCTATAACATGCAACAGGGCAGGGGAGAAGCTGGGACTGGCATATAGTAACAGCTAACATTTCTATATTCTATTTAGGTTTACAGAGCATTTTCTATGCATTCTCTCATTTGTTTATCACCACAGCCCTGTGAAGTAGATATAGTTATCCCCAATTTACAGATAAGGAAACTGAGGCTCAAGAAGGCAAAGAGACTTACAGTTAATAAGAAATGAGATCTCTCAACTTCAAGTCCCCCCACTTTCTGAAGCCTTAAAGTGATCGGAAATGGGCCCATCAGAACTGAAGTATAGGAGCATTCATAACCATTGAATGGTTATGTGGGTCAGAAGCAAAGCAAGTATTGGTTCCAAGAATGGTGGTAAAAACTAGAGACATGTGCCAAAATAATAAAGAAATAAGAGAGGACGTAAAATAAGTCAAGGAAAGGGGTCCACAAGCCATGTCAGAGGTTTAAAGAAATTTGCCCATCTCAAGTAGCTGGGAGCATCTGGTAATACTTCCTCTCCTCCTAATTGTTATGAATGTGATGCAGCTGCATTAAGTATGGACTGAGTAGCAACTTGGACCATCTCACCAAATCCTTGAGGAACAGATTTCAACTGCATCCTCTTTTCTGTTACCACCAGCTCACCTGTCCCTCTCCTCTCAGACTCAAACCAGAAATGGGAGCTGTCTTTGGCTCTGATCATCAGCATGCCACCATGGGGGGTGGGTGGGGGAGAGGGAGGGGAGAAAATTCGAAACTCAAGGGATTGTGGAACTGAATTTTGTAAACTAAAAGTAAATAAACAAATCAATTAAAAAAGAATTATCTAGCCATTAAAGGAAAGTCTTTTATTTAAAAAAAACAAATATAAAAGTATGAGCACACAGTGGATTATAGAAATATTTAGTTAAGAGTCTCAAGGTCATAGTGACATGAAAGCAGTGGAGTGTGGAGGGGGCACGGCTAATATGCCATTGCTAATAGAAGAACAGTCTCTGGTGGAGAGACAGATTGTCATCTCACTGTTGCCTACTGCTTTCCTTTGCAGTGTGTGCTCCTCGATTCTTCTCTAATGCCTGGCAAAAAACCCCCTCAAACCTCCAGTTCCCTAAATCCTTCTTCAAAAGTAGGATTCTTTAAATCTCTGACATGGCTACACGAGTATATCATCATACATGTTTCTATGGTGACTGAGTCATCATCATATTTTTTTTCCCATGTCAGGGAAACATTTTTTTTTTTGCTTTCAGTTTTCTATACTATGTGGTACTAAACACATATGGTTTCCATTGCCTATCAGAAGAGAAGAGCAATTTTTCCACAGGGTTCCAAGAGAGAAAAGAGCTCCAGCTCCAGCAAAACTTGACACTGAATTGCTAACCCCCTTTTAAATTTAAATTAATTTTTTTGTAAGTCTGAACTTGACAAACAACAAATACTAGCATTTCCACATACGTAGAAGACTAGAAAAAGAGAATTATTCATGAAACCACAAATCTATTCTATACAGCTTAAATTTTTAAAAGTAATATAATAAATTCAACAAAGTCGTTTCAAAACTGTCCTGCTTGTCTGTATCTTCTTCTGAATCTCCCTTTGGTCCCTTTTGTGCATTTAAAATTATTTTTACAAATATTTTGGGGATTTTTTTGTTTTATGTTATCTGCATTTCCAACTGTATCCCTTCTTCTACCCTTTCTCCAAGAAGCAATACTTATAAAGAAAAGTAAAAGAAGGAAGAAAGGGGCAAAGTCTCACAAAATAACCAACAATTAAAAAACATTTGATATTATGTGCAGTGTTCTATGTCCATGGCCTCTCACCTTTGCAAAGAAGTAGAGAGAAGTTAAGACTGAATTTTGGTTAGTTCTCAGATCAGTACTCTCCTCTGGACCTATGCCATATATTCTCTTTAGCTAGAATTGAACACTTATGGGAGTCATAGGAACTGTCCATGAAAGATAATAGGAAAAGGAAGGAATGAGGCTGGAGGTGAGCATTGATTCTTTGGCATTATCGTGCGTGTGTGTGTGTGTGTGTGTGTGTGTGTGTGTGTGTGTGTGTGTGTGTGCATGTGTTCCTCTGGAACTTAAAGGATGTCTACTTTTGCTTGGATAATGTTGATACTACTATTAATAACAACAATGATAACTCATCCCTGGGTTTGGCTTATCCAGTGGTAACCCCATTTTATCCACCTATATAAGGCTGGAGACTTTTAGTGATGATAACAAGAAATAAATGGGATTCTTCTCCTTGCAGATGTAGAACAGAGGTTGAAGACAGGAACGGCTGTTTTAGGTGATAACAATATTGTCCAGGGCAGCCAGGTGGCAGAATGAATAGCATGCCAGTTGTGGAGTCAGAAAGGTTCATGTTCCTGAGTTCAAATTTGGCCTCAGACATTTATTAGCTATATGACCCTGGGAAAGTCACTTAACCCTGTTTGTTCCTTTTACTTGCATTTTCAGAGGATCAAACTTTTCCTCCAAAGTTGACTACTCTGAGCTGTCATCAGTTTGGCAGAACTATAAGAGGAGATATTAGCCAAGGCAATCTAATCTTCCCATGTTTGTCATTTCCTCTATAACTACTTTTCCTCTTCTACTTTCTCTTCCTTCTCCTTCCCTTATGCTTTTCTTCCTCACAGTCTACACTCACCCTCTCTACTTCCTCAATAGCAATTCATTCTTCAAATCCTTGCTATCTTGCTTTCCACCTCACCAATCTCCTGACATTATTTGCACAAAGACCAATGCCCTCTTAATTCCAGTGGTATTTTTTTCATCCTAATCCTCCTTGACCTTTCAGTTCTATTTGACAGTGTTGACCATTCCTTACTCCTTGGTCTCCACTTATCTTTTAGGCCTCATCAAACTGGTCTTTATTGGTTCTCCTTCCATTTGTTTGAGCCTTCCATAGTTCACCATCCCCACTAAGCCTGGGCATCACCCAAGGCTTTGTCCTTGGGATCTGTTCTAGTGCTACACCCCCTCATTTAGTCAGGTGGTGCAATTTATAGAGTGCTGGACTTGGAGTTGGAAATACCTAAGTTCAGATCTTGCTTTAGACTCTTCTTAGCTGTGAGATCCTGGGAAAGCCATTGAACTTCTTTTCCCCTCAGTTTCCTTTTCTCTAAACTGGAGATAATAACAGCAATTATGTCACAGGGTTGTTGTGAGGATAAAATGAGACAACATATGTAAAATGCTTTTCAAGCATTAAATTATTATACAAATGCTAGTTATTATTAAAATGGATACAATTGTACCCTCTTCAGATGACCACAAAATCTATAGATAGAGCCTTATTATCTCCTCTGAGCTCCAAGTCTGCTTTTTCAACTGCCTGCTGAAGGTCTTACTATGATGTCCCCCAGATACTTCCTACTCAACCTGTCAAAAACTGATCTCACTATATTCCTCCCAGCCCAAACACACTCCTCCTTCAAAGATTATTATTTTTACAGATGGAAATACCTTAATGTTGCAGTCATTCAGGCTAGATGTCTCAATGTAATCTTTAACTCTTTCCAATTTTTTACATCCTTCCTATCAGTCAATTGCCAAGACCTCATAATACATTGTCAATATTTTTTTGGTATCTGTCCTCTCCTATCTACTCCAAGTGCCACCACCTTGGTCTAGGCTCTTAGTCCATCTCTGATGGATTATTCTAAAAGCCTCTTAAGTGGTCTTCCTGCTTTCATCCACTCCCTTCTCCAGCCCTTTCAGGTGCTTTTAAAGTACTCTTCTTAATTCACAGGTCTTGACTGTATCTTTCCTAAGCTCAAAAACTTTTACTGATACTCTATTGTTCAAAGGAGAAAATATAAGCACCTTAGCCTTGCATTTAAGGATGCTTTCAACCTGAGAAAAACAGTAACGATGATGATAATTTTTATTACTGTTTGGCTTCAACCTACCTTTCTGGATTTATTTCATGTTGCTTTCCTGTAACCCACTCTATGTTCCAGCCTAACTGTATTGCTAACTGTATTTCCCAGTCTCATCCTGTTCTTTTCACCTCCAGGCATTTGTAGAGATCATTCTTCCATGCATGGAACATCATCCCTGTTAATGGTGACTTGTTAAAAATCCTTCAAAGCATGGCTTGGCTATCACCTTCTCCACTGTCTTCCTAATTATCCCCAGCTGAACATGTTTTCTCCTCTTTCATTTTTTTCTTACACTATTTTGCCTGGAATTTATCCTTTGCTACAATCCCACTCATTTGTGTATATTGATATCTCTACCCTAGGAGGTTATAAATTCTTTCATATTTGTATCCTTTATGCTTAGGATACAACTTAATAAATGTTTGTTGAATTGAATTCTATACCTTCTTTTCTGATTCTCCTCCTTTTTTTCTAATGTCTTCCTTTCCCTCCATCTTTTCTATCTCTTCTTCTCCATCCTCTTCTCCCCTTTGGCTCTCCTTGGTTTTTTTTACCTCCTCTCTGCTTTCTGACCAAACTGCTTTGCTAAGTGTTGATATGTAGACCCAAGAAGTTTGCTTAAAGTCAATTCTGGCTTTGGAGAAGCTTCCCAATTATTTGGAAGCCCCCGTTGTCCCAGCTGTAAATTCTGAAGAAGAGTATATGATCACCTTCTTATTGGTTTCCATGGCACTTGAGACAAAGATAAATAGCTAATGCAGAGACTGATTTTCCCTATGAACAACTGGAGGTGGTGGAGGTTGCACTCAATGAATAAATGATTACCTAAAAGAGACTTCATCAATGCTTTCTTTGAGTAGTTAGATCTCCCTCCTCCTGGGTATCTTTGAGGGCCCTACTTGTTCTAATCTTAGCCAGAAACCTTCTCTTATCAGACACTCTAATATATGGAACTGGATTAATAACCTGTGAGTCAGGTACAAGTGGATTGGCATCAGAGAAACATTCCTTAGGAAGAGAGAGAGAGGCATAGAGGAGAGGGAAAGAGGGAAAGAGGGAGGGAGAGAGTGAGTGAGAATACACTCTTTCCCAGGGGCTCTCTTTACCTTCTCTCTCTCCTCCTCACTGGAAAGAGATTCCTCCACCACCCTCCTCTCTCTGTCTGCCCCATGATGTGCCACTCCATGTACTAGGGCTGCCTTTGGGAAATTGTGCCAATGTCAGTCAGCCTGTAATTATTGTAAATGCCTGGAGAGAATGGTATTGTTCCCAATTTATGTTTTTGCTTCCTCTTCTGTCTTCTGTGTTTTCCCTTTTATTTAATGCTGTGTTCAATGTTGTAATTACTTTTTTAATCTGTAACGTCTGTGTCTGGAGTGCGTGGCTCCCCACCGCCTCCAGGGCTTGCACTGTAAACAAGTCCTGGCATCTCTGATGTTAGGCTTGAGCTGAAATATCGCCCTAAATAAATAAAAGGCAAATTAGATATTGGAAAATAACTTTAAATTACATTTGAATTCTTGGGGAATTACATCTTACATCTGCATTAGGAGCAAATGAGTTCATCATGAATAATATTGCTGGAGTGAAATCCAGAGGAAGAAATAAATATTTCCCAGCAGCTTTGAACAGTCGAATAAGGGAAGATACTTCCCCAGTAAATAAGAAGTAAATGTAGCAGTCTCCCTGAGAGGCTCCAGATCCAGAGAGAAAGGAGTAAATATGAACAAACTTGAGATAAACCCAACTAGGCCCCCTAGGGCTAGACTCCCAGAAGGGAACAATTCATCAGACTCAGTTTCTGGCTGAACTTCCTTGCTTCCTTCTTCTGAGTCCCCAGGCTGTTCATATTAGTCTGTCCATGGGCTTTTTTTTTGAAAAAGGATACCGAGGGAGGGGCAGCAAGGAAGAAGAAAGAGGTCCTGGTTCTGAAGGAGACAGCACTAGGTAATGAAAAATTGACTGGACTCTGTTAGAAGAGCTGGGTTGGAGTCTTAACTCTGCCATTAGCAAAAGATTTACTTCCCCTCTCTGGATCCTAATTTCCCAAGGGCATTGAACTAGATGATCTCTGCCATCATTCAATTGATATTTGATATTCTAAGGCCCTGCAAGCTCTGAGGTGCTGATGGGATTTTGTTTCTAGGAGGTTGCTGTTTCTGGCTGTTAGGACCAGGGACAGCTCCCATTAACTCAGCCACTGCTGAAGGCTGTGACTCCTATGAAAGCTGGAGGGCAAAGGTCCAGTCTATAACCCTGGTCCTCCTGAAGTTTGGCCAATCCAGTCTCCAAGGCCACTGCTGTCTTAAATGTAAAGCAGGAGGGCTGCGGGTGAGCAGACAGACAGATGGATAAAGCTGGGATATTCAGCTTTCTTGAGGAGGTCAGAGAAGACCCCAGAGACTTGAAAGAACAGCCTGGCAGGATGCCTCTTCGACAGCTGAGCTGATTTATGCCTGTGTTGCTATTATTTTTCCCCAACAAAGAAGCAAAAAGAGAAAAATATCTTCAAGGACAACAAAGAGAAGCAGGATCAAAAATGTGAAAGGAAAGACCAGAGAGAAGCCCACAGGCCTTATGGAGGGGCGAGAGAGAGATGGTCCAAATGAATTCTGGGGAGTGGTGTCACCAGTCACGTTCAGGCTGCCTTGCTGGTGAATGGGGTGGGTTAGGGAGAGGAGAGGGCAGCCTCATAGCATGTCAGGCACAAAATGTTTAAATTGGACTGCTCTCCAGTTCCCTTATCATTTTCTAGAGAGGAAGCTCTCCTGTCTCACAGGAACTCTGTCAGCTTTGAGGCACAGACCTAGAGCTTCCCCATACAGAATGGCCCATGATGGCAAAGTAAAGCCTGTTGGTGGCATTGCCAAGAGTCACCAGTTCACTCCAAGATGCCACAAGCCAGGGCCAAGTTGCAGAGATAATACTTGTCCCACACAGGTGGCCTCAGAAGGACTTCATTAACTCATAGTACATAAAAGCTTGACAAAGCCTTAGAATATAGAACATTAGCATTGAAAGGGAGCTTACCACATGCAACATAGAATAATACAGGTGAAAAGGACCTTAGAACGTCAAAACTGAAGAGACATTAGGATGTAGTACATAGGCTGTCAGAGCTAGAAGGAATTTTAGAATGTTGGACGTAGAGTATGATAGCTGAAGGGGACATTAGCATATATAACATAAACTATCAGAGGTATATTGGGTCTGAAAGCACAATTAGAACTGGATTGGCATCATAATAGAGGACACAGGCTATTAGAGCAGGGAGGGAGCTTCAAAGGCAATCCAGTCCAATTCTCTCATTTTGTAAGTATGAAATTTGAGACCTCGTGAAATTATAAGGAGAATAAATCCACTGATATTGTGACATGATAAAAAAGTGATGTAGGCAGTGGGGGGAGGTCAGTCAGAAGGCAGACATTGCTTTGCTGAGCTCAATCGTCATTTGCTTTGGGGAGAAGGGCCTTCAGGGAGTACTCCTGGCCATAGGAGAGAGAACCCCTGAGTTATTATAGTCTTAGATTCTTCTCTGGAAGTCATGCTTCAACCTCTATATCAATCCATTAATCAATAGATATTTATAAAGGTGTGTTATGGGATCATCTCATGGGGGGCTGTAAAACAGTACAAACCTTGAGAAGCAGCATAAGAGTGGATAGTGTTAGACTTGCACTCAGTGGACCTAAGCTTGAATCTAGACTTACATTTATGAACTGTGTGACCTCAGGCAAGTCACTTTAGCTCCTCTGAGACTCAGTTTCCTTATATGTAAAATGAAGATAATACTATTTGCATTCTCTACTTTATAATTTTGTAAGGAAACTGCACTACAAGCCTTAAAGCATCACAGACACCTGAGTTACTCTTATGGATTCTGCCTTAAAATTCCTCTGGTTACTTGGGGGAGGTACAACTTGTACCTACAAAAAGATATAGCAATGTGAATAAGGGAATACCTTTTGTAGCTCTTTGGGTATAGTCCTTGTAGTAGTTAGACATGACCAATATGGGAGTTTTACATATGTTACACACATCATATATGTTTTATGTCATATAGTTGAATATTATATATGACCATGCATATTTATTGCAAGAATTTTTTATTCAATTTTTTTGGTGGTATGTACATAGTAGTGGTGGAAAGTAGAAAGGAGAGAAAAGAAATACCTGTTAATTGAAAAAAGGTTTCACCAGCACCACCACCCAAAACCAACCAAACCAAAAAGGTTACCTCAGTCAAAATGATATCACTAATACATAATATATCTTCCCCTTTTCCTTGTAAAATCATGAAACCATACTGAAGTGTCACTTGGCTGATTACTCATTTATAACATTAGTTACATTCATTCCCCTTACAGAAATAATTATACCTGGTAACATTGTTTTCCCTAATGTCATGATTTCATAGGGTCGACAGTATTTTGAATATGGGTGTGTCAGGTATACTATATGTCCAATGAGCAATACAATTAATACAGAGATACAGACAATTAATTACAGACACAGAGAAGAAGGACCTCTCACTCAGTCTGAGGCTTCTGCTCATGTAATTCAATCCAGTTTGGTAATGGTATATCAAGCTCCTACTATGTGCAAATACAAAAAACAAAAACACAAACCCAACCTAGTCTGTTCACTGAATAGCTTAATTATTCTGCAATCATTTATCAAGCACCTATTTTGTGTTATGCATTGTGCTAGGGATTCAAAGACAAAAATGAAGTCTTTGTTCTCAGAACTTATATCTTATCTGGGGAAAAATATGTAAGTATATAAGGCACTAGCAATTATGGAATAAGGAAAGGACTTATGAAGAAGGTGACATGTCAGCTGAGTTTTGAGGGAAGCTAGGGATTTTAAGAGGCAGAAGTGAAGAGGCATTTTAGGCATGAAGTAGAACGTAGGCAAAGGAATGAAGGTAAGAGATAGAGCATTATGTATGAGGAGCATCAATTTGACTGAATCATAGAAAGGAGTAATATATGCTGTCTGGAAAAGTATGTTGGAGTCAGGTTGTGGAGGGCTTTGAACATCAGATGGAGGAGTTTGTACTTGAACCTAGAAAAATAGGAAGCCACTCGAGTTTATTGATTAGGAGGGTGACAAGGTCAGATCTATGCTTTAGGAAAATGACTTTAGTAGCTGTGTGAGATGATGGATGGCAGTGGAGAGAAGTTTGAGGAAGGAAAAACAGTTAGGAGGCTCTTACACTAAGCCAAGTAAGGGATGATGAGATCTGAACCAGGGTGGTTGGCTGTGTGAGTAAAGAGAAGAATTGAAATGTGAGAAGTGGAGAGAAAGGATTGATGAAGTGTGACAATTGATTAGATATGTAGTGTGAGGGATAAATGATGATACTGAGATTGTGAACCTGAATGACTACAGTGTGGTAATACTTTCAAGAGAATTAGGCAAGTTCAGAAGAGGACTAGATTTTGGGGAAAATATGTTTTGTTTTGGACATGTTGAGTTTGAGATGTCTATGGGACATCTAGTTTGAAATGTCCAGTTGAGAATTGTTGATATGGGACTAGAATTCAGGAGAGAGACTTAGGCAGGATATATAGTTCTGAGAGTCATCTGCAGAAAATGATCATTAAACTCAAGGGAGCTGAGGGGGCCATCAAGAAAGTGTAGAGAGAAGAGAAAAGGGTTCAGAACAAACCCTTGGAGGCCACTTCAATTTCAATTTAATTAACATTTCTCACGTATGTCCTATGTTCCAGGCAATGTACTAAACCTTTATAATAGGGAAGTATATAGAAGATGATCCAGCAAAGAAGGATGAGAAGGAAGAAAGCCTAGGGAGAACAGGAGAGGAGAGTCCAGAAGGAGATGGTGGTAACTAGTGTCAGATGTTTCAGGGAGGCTAAGAAGGATGAAGATTGAGAAAAGATCATAATACAGAGCTATTAAGAGATCATCAGTAACTTTGCAGAGAACAGTTTCAATTGTGTGATGAGATCTCAAGTCTCAGATGGCAAAGGTTTAAGAAATAAGTTAGAGCAGCGGTTCTCAATCTGTGGGTCATGTTCAATTTGTAAAAATGTAAATGCATCCTGCATATCAGATAGATTCATAACAGTAGCAAAATTAGTTATGAAGTAGCAACAAAGATAATTTTATGATTGCGAGTCACCACAACATGAGGAACTGTATTAAAGGGTCGTGGCATTAGGAAGGTTGAGAACCACTGAGTTAGAGGAAAGGACACCTGATATAATCTATGTTCTATGAGGAGATACCAAGTAATACCAAGTAATTTCAAGCTGAAAGAACACTGACAAAAAGCTATGACCAATTCAGCCATCACCAAACAATGCTAAATGAATAGTCTGAAACAATAGGGTTCTTTTATAAAAATACAGTGGAAATTCTTAGAGCCCTGAGACACCATTCAAACCATCCCTCTACATCTAGGATCATAGATCATTGGAGCTGGAAGAAACTTTAGAGATCTTTAAGGATAACCATTGTATAGGGAGCTAGATAGCATAAAGACCAAGATGCTGGACTGGAGGTCAATAAAACTGGACTTCTCAGACACAGGCTGTGTGACCCTGGACTGGAGCCTTAATCTCTTTTGTTCTCAGTTTCCTTTTCTGAAAAACGGGGCTAATAATAACACCTGTACCACGTGGATAGGTGTTGTGAGGAACAAATAAGAGAAAAAGTATAAAGGACTTCACCAGATTTAAAGTGCTAGATAATTTTAATTATTTTTATAGATGAGGAGACTTAGGAAGATGCAGTGACTTGCATAGTTAGTTGGTGGCAGGTTGTCACAGTACAGGTAACAAGTATGTCATTACTCAGTCTCATTGAATGTTAGCCCTGAAAAGGACTTTCGGCCATAGAGTATAGAATGGCAGAAATAGAAGGAAATTTAGAGGGAAGAAGTCCTCAGTCCAGTCCTCTTATTCTGTACATGAGAAACTTGAAACCCAGAGAAGGGAATTATTTTGTCCAAGATTGCTTGGCAAGGTAGTAGCAGAAGGGGAAAATATAGTTCATCCACAGGTTAAGCCCTGGCATCAGGAAGCCATTTCCATGTCTCAGTAGAAGGTCCTCTCTTTACTTCAAAGAGATTCAGAACAAGAGAGTCTTCTGCTCCTTCCCTTTGAGTTTCATGGGGTGCCTCTAGATCTATGCTTGTCTGTTTCTGTGTTTCACTTAATTTATTTGGAGGGATTTTGTTTGTCTTTGATTTCTACCCCCAAATTAATGAGATTCTACTGTGAACAATTACTCCTTCCTTGGAGATAACCTGTAAGCACATGTTCTCCAAATTTGCTTTGGGCACAATGTCAGGAAATGGAACACCCCCTCCCTTTTCCTTTATCCTCCTTTATATCCCCCCCCCCAATATATCTACCCATGGAAGGGAAAACATGACCTGTGCTATTCTGGCTTCATGGGTCTATAGGAAAAGATGGTCTATGACAGGAGTCCTTTGAACTTCCTGAGTCATCTGACCTGTATCTGTTGGCCTCTTTCTGGACGATACTTTCATGAATAGCCGTTCCCTTCATCTCTGTCCCCATCATTGCTGCAACACCCTTCTTCTTGCCCACTACATTTTGTCCCTAATTTATCAAGCACTATCTTTCCTTCTGAGATAGTTTCTAAACTTAGCTCCTCTGTAAAGCCTTTATCATTGAGTGGAGGGTGAGCCCTAACCCCTGAATTCCCATTGTCAATAATAAGCATAACAATAGCTCATAATGATTTATTGATGTATAGTTTATAAAAGTTTCCCCACAAAATCTCACCTAGGTAGGTAGTTTAAGTGTTATGATTCCCATTTTATGTCAGGAAACTGAGATAGAGAAAGTAATGTAATTTGCCAAATGTCAAATACTTATTAAGTGTCATGAGCTGGAAGAGGAAATGACAAACCACTCCAGTATTTTTGCCAAGAAAACCCAAATGGGATCATGAATAGTAGGACATGACTGAAATTACTTAACAACAACAACAACAGTAACAACAATGAGATCCAACCCGGATGTAGTCTAATGTGCATGAAAGGGAAAAGTGGAAGATAAAGCTTGAAAAATAGACAGGAGGCAGATTGAGGCTGGCCTTGAACACTCATCTAAGGAATTTATATTTCAGCCTGTACACAAGGGGGAGATTTTTCAGGAATTTCAACAGTGTGGTGATTTTATAGTTTTGTATAAGAACTCACATTTATATATTTAAAGTTTATACACATTGAAGTTTGCAAAGAGCTTTTCTCCTCATTACCCTGAAAGGTGCCTAGTGTGAGTAGCTCAGAGGGGTTAACTGTTTGGCTCAAAGTCACACATGTCTCCTGACTCCCTTGTCCTATACTCTTTGCATTAACCCATATTACCTTTCTATGAAGTGGTATTTTAGGAAGATAATTCCATTAATATTTGTAAGAGGTATTGGGAAGGGGAGACTGGAGGCAGGGAGATGAGTTAAGAGGTTATGCTAATAGTCTAGGTGAGAGGTTATCAGGGCCTGAATAAAAGTTGCAGAATTAGGAGTGGAAGGGGAAGGATTACTGAGAGCAATATTATGAAGGAAGGCTTTGTGATAAGGTGAAAGGACAGGAGGTGTTAAAGATGATTTTTAGCCTGTAAACTGGGGAGTATGATGACATCAGAAATGACAGAGTCAGGAGAACAAATTGATTTCGGAAGGGAAGATGATGACATTGACTTCATCTTTAGATATAGGATCTTTGGGTTTAGAGCTAGAAGGAACCTCAAAGCTCAGCCAGTCCAGCTTCTTTATTCTGTAGTTGAGGGAACTGAGACTGAGAGAAAGTAATTAATCAATTACCAAGAATTTGTGAAGTATCTCTTAGATGCCTGGAACTGTGCTTGGTATTGGGGATACAGAAACAAATAGGAAACAGTACCTGCCCTTAAGGAGCTTATATTTTATTGGGCAAGAAAATACCTACATATCTAGATACAAAAAAAGCAACAACCCAAATTAAATACAAGGATTTTTTTTTGTGGTGGTGGGAAAAAGCATCAACAGTCGTGAGTGGGACTTCTGTAGAAGATGGCACCTGAACTGAACCTGAAGAAATCTAGGAATTCTAAGACATATAGGGAAAAGGTGAATGCATTCCAGTTTGGAGTAATAGCCCATGCATGGGAAAGCATGGAGATGGGAGAAAGAGTGTCATGTATAAAGAACAATAAGATGGCCATTTTGGCTGGACTGCAGGATGTGTGAAGGGGACTAGCATATAATGAATATGATTAAATTATTAAGGGCTTTGAATGCCAAAAAACATTTTGTTTTTAATCATGGAGATAACAGGAAATCACTGGAGCTTATTGAGTGGGAGAGTGACATAGTCAGCTCTGTGCTTTGGGAAAACCACTTTAGTGGCTAAATGGAGGATGGATTGGAGTTGGAAGACACAGTTGGGGCAGGCAGACCCACCAGCAGGCTATTGTACTAGTCCAAGTGTGAGGTGATGAAGGCCTGCACAAGAATTGCGGCGGTATCAGAGGGGAGAAGGAGGGTATCTTACCCAGTCAAGTGGAAGGATTGGATTAGATAACTTCTAAGGTCTCTTCCATCACTGGAATTTTATGAATTAATGGTTGTGTGTCAAGTTTCCCTTTATTGTGAATCTTTCCCTCTTTCACTCCTTTCATCTTTTAGCAATCACTGAGACCTGGTTCCCTCCTCATAACACAGCCACTCTGCCCATCTGTCCAGTATTTTTCCAGTGTTGGCTATGGTAATAGGGAAGTTTAGAGGTGTGGCAGATTTAGTGAAAAGATGACAAGTTAAGTTTTGGACGTGTTTGGACAGGTTTAGATGTCTACGGAACATCCAGTTTGAGATGCCTGAAAGGCAGTTGGAGATGAGAGACTGAAGGTAAGTAGAGAGGTTAAGGCAGGATAATTAGACTTGATAATAATCAGCAAATTGATGATAATTAAACCCATAGGACCAAAGAAGATCACCAAGGGAAGTAGTATAGAGAGAAAAGAGGATTCATTTCAGAGCCTTGTGAGATACCTATAGGTTCTGATCTGGATGAAGAGACAGTAAAGGACGATGAGAAAGAGAGGTCTGCTAAATAGAAGGAGAAGTAGGAGTGAGTTGTGTCCTGAAAATCTAGAGAAAAGGGAGGATCAAGGGAGAAAAGGTCATCAACAGTGTCAAAGTCTTCAGAGAGGTCAGGATAAATGAGGACTGAGAAAAGCCCATTGGATTTGGTAATTAAGAGACCCTCGATAACTTTGGAGAGAGCAGTTTTGGTGTAATGATGAGGTTGGAAGAGGAATTTTAACAGGCTAAGAAGAGAATGAGAGGAAAAAATGGAGGCATATTTTATAAATTTCTCAAGACATTTAGCTACAAAGAGTAGAAGAAATATAGGATGATAGTTAATAAGGACAGAAAGCTCAAGTGAAGGCTTTTTTTTTGAAGATGAGGGAGACATGAACATATTGGTAGGAAATGGAGAAAGACCCAGTAGACTGGGAGAGATTGAAGAAAAGTAATGGAGTAGGAATGATAGATGGGTAATCTGTTGGAGGAGATGGGATGTTAATGGTGTCTCTTGTGCAGATAGAGGGGTCTGCATGGTAAAGAATAAGACATCTTCATCATGTGAAACAGGGGTGAAGTAGGAGACAGTGGCAGAAGTTATTTGAGTAATGAGATGAGATGGAGAAGAGGGAGCTCATTGTGAATGGCCTCATTTTTTTCCCTGTATAATATGAGGTACAGTTCTCAGTTGAGAGACTGGGGGAAGGAGAAGCCATGGGTAGTTTGAGGAAGGATGAAAAGTCTTGGAAAAGCTATTGTAAAGAGCAGGATAGTAAGTTGATAATGGGGGTGGAGAGGAAGGATAGCCCAGCAGAAGTAAGGAACCAGTAGAGGCTATGTAGAATAAATTTATACTGGACCCAGTCAGAAGAATTGTGTGATTTCCTCCACTTATATTCAGTGGCATATGTAGAGGTCGGTGGAAATGATTCAAGATAGAGGTTGCCAGTGCACAATCAGTGATATAATAAAGGGACCAGGGACTCAAGAAGATAGTGCAGAGCTAAACTAGTTTACCAAGGGGTCAAATTGGGGAAAAGAGGAGAGAATGGCTACTGAGGTGTTGAAGGATTGGAGATCATGATATGGTACAATAAGGTGAAGGGAGAGGGAAAAACCAATAGATTGTCATCAGTTGAGGGATTTCAGAATTCTTGAGTGTGGAGGTGGTGCATTTGTGAGGATAGCAAGATCAAGGGTGTGGTCACTTTTTGTGTGTGACTCAGTTGGATCATGGGAAAGTGAATAGATGGAGGGAATGAGTGGTTAAAATGTTTGAGGGACTCAATATGTATTTTGAAGTCCCCAAGTAGAGAGCATGAGTTGGGGAGGAGAGAAACATTGTGAGCTAGGTGCTGAACTCATTGAGGAAGGAATGGAAGTGCCTTGGAAGTCTGTATACAACAACTATCAAGATTTTGGTCGGATGGAAGTTATGGGTTGCATTAAGCTCCAAGGAAGAGAGGTTACCAAGTGATGGAGGTAGGGAGAGAACCTGAGAGTAGCAATGAGGAGTAGTCCAACTGCCCTACCTCCACCAGTGAGTTGAATAGAATGAGTGAAAATGTGGCAAGTTCTGGAAAGGGTGTCCAGAGAGGCTGTGTCATCAGAGGGAGCCAGGTCTCAGTGACTCTAGAAGATGGAAGGAATGGGAGAGGAAAAGATTTATGATAAAAGGAAGTTTGTAATCAATTCATAGAATTACAGAGATGGAAGAGACCAAAGAAGTCATCTAATCCAATCCCTCCATCTGACTCCTGGGGAAACAAAAGCTCAAACCGCGAGCTGCCCAAGGACACATGATTAGTAAGCAGCAGAACCACAATTGCAACCCATGTCTCATGAATACAAGTCCAGGACTCTTCCTGTTACACTGTAGTACCTCAGCTTATCTGCTCTTGATTCTGATTCCATGACAGTCTGCTTACTGAGAATGTTTTCTTCCCTCCATCAAGATAATATAATAATAGTTAGAATTTATTGATTCCTTTACAAATATTAGCTCATTTTATTCCCATAACAGTCCTAGTTGCTATTATCTCCATTCAACATATGAGGAAACTGAGGCAACCAGGTTAAATGACTTGCCAAGGTTCACATGGCTTATAAGCATCTGAGGACAGATTTGAATTCAAATCTTCCTGACTCCATGCTCAGCACTCTATGCACTGTGCTGCCTACCTGCTTCTAGCTGGAGATTAGCCTCTTCTCTGCAGCCATCCTAGACACTTCACAACCTAGAATGACTCTGGCCTCCTCCTCATCCATTTCTCTTTACAGACTAACATAATATTCTAATGGCTCTATAGTCCAGGTCTAAGAATATTCACAGCAGAAATACCTAAATAATTACAGAGGCTTTTGTATGGTTCTGTTGTACTTTTGGATTCTGTCCTGAGGACCATGGTCTCAGTGTGCCTTATTTATTTGTCCTAGACCCTGCTCAGACAGGCTTGTAATAGGAAATGCTATTAAGACAATGACTGATGATATCTTAAATCATCATCCTGCAAGGTGTAGTGTTGAGAGTATTGGGTCTGGAATTGAAGGGCTTGAGCTAGTTTCTGCCAGTGTGATCTTGGGCAAGTCATTTCACTTCCTCAGTTTTCCCTTCATTGAAATTAGAGAGTTTAACTAGATATTTTCCAGGTTCCTTCAAATGAGAAAAATCTCTATTATCTTACAATCTTATGATAAATCCACATTCTGTGTGTGTGTGTGTGTGTAACCAGAATTAGTAGCAGCTTTTTGCCCCATTTGAGAAATGCATACCAATTCCCTCCTTCTCCCCCTACAATGTTTATCTGTCTTGGGCAGATAAAGAGACCTGGAGTTGTGACTGAGGAGGTGTAGATGGCCCAAGTAAACGGAGGCTCTGTCAGCATAACTGACATTTTAGTATCTTGTTTCCACACAATGCCATTTGTAATCTTGGCTTTACTAAGGCAGAGAGCTTCATGCTTAACTAGGGTTCCAAGCATGATACCTTAACATAGACATACACAGACACACACAGACACACACAATGATGTGCAAATGTCATGTCCCTCCTAAAATTTTTTCTTTATCAAGTGAACATTATATACTACATGGCACAAATGAAATTAAAGCATTTGGAGTCAGAGGACTGAGGTTCACATTGCAGAATCACAGAATTTCTGAGTTGGAAAAGGGAGATTAGAGACTGTTTTATTGAACCTGGCTCTGCTATTTACTACCTGTAATCTGCCTCCCTGTAACTTCAACTCATTGCTTCTAATTCAACCTTGGGCAAATAATTTTTCTTCTCTGGTACTGATGCCTTCATTGTGAAGTGATGGTATCAGACTAGGTAATCACTAGATGTCTTTCAGCTCTAAATGAAATGATTCTGTTTCCTGCCTGAGAAAAGTAGAGGAAACCCTCTTAGGAAGAAGCTATTTCTCTTATTCTAAGAGACAGCTTTCCCCCCACCCTTTCTTCTGTCTGTGCCAAATCTTGGAGCTGCTAAACTCTGCAGATCACACACCGGTTGTGAGGGAAGTGACATTTAGAAGGGTTTGTTGCTAAGGAACATGTCAGATGAAATGACTCCATTTCTTGGCACCATTGCTCTTAGCTACAAGTTCTTTCTAAGCCCTGGAAGAATCAGCCCCCAGTGCTCACCCTTCAACAAGCCAGCTTCAGTGATAGGGAAGTGTCAGGACTGGTGTCTGGCCCAGGAATTCTCTGTGTTAGCAGCAGAGGGCAGCATGGTACAGCGTATCTCCTCATTCAAGGTCCTGACTTTGTTATTCTGACCATGTCTGAGAAACAGACAGCCAAGTGCATTGGAGGCATCCTTCCTGAAACTTCAGGATTCACGATGAAGCAGTCAGAGGAGGTGGATGGAACTGCCAAACCATGGGGCTTAGGCCCAGCCCCTGCAGTCTGCCCACTGCAGCAGAAATGGAGTTGAGGGCTGGGGGTAGTAAGGAACACAATTGGGACTGGGTGACTTAACAACCAAGCTAATAAAAGGATGGATGTCAGGTTGCAGGGCTCTGGAGCCCCAAACCAGTATGCCTTGTTCTTCTTCTCAAGAAGCTAGATAGAGCAAAAACCACAACAAAGCAAACAAACAAAAAAATGCTATAGAGATCATATGGTGGAGCCCGCAGTAGGTTGAGAGCTCAAAGACTGGATTTCTGTCTCATCATCTACTAGCTGCGTGATGTTGGACAAGTCATTTCTCTGTGAATAGAATATTGAACAAGTCTTTCTCAATTTTATTATCTGCAAAATGAAAAAGTTGGATTAGATGATCTATAAGCACTAAAACCTTATGATTTCTAGGATAAAATAGGGTTCTAGTATTGATTCCATCATTTATTGGCTCCTTGATCTCATTAAATATAAGATCACCGATAAATATAAAGACTATAAATTGGTACTGACACCTTCACTGTGAAAAGATTACATTTACTATAAATTTATAAATAAAGTAGATGGCACCTTTCTGCATTGTCCTCTTATAGGCATAGACTTAACCAGAGTCTTGGATGCTTTCCTGCCTATAGGAGGGCTTCAGATCAAGGAGGTCTCCTAGGGTCTAAAGTCCAATGTTCAGGACAAGGTGATAGTTATGGTGGATAGCTACAGTCAGACCACATCAGGAATATTATGTTAAGTTTTGGTATTACATTTTAGGGAGGACAGTGACAGACTATAGCCTGCCCAAAAGTGACCAGGATGGTATGGGGTTTGGAAGCTGCGTCACATGAAAAGGAACCAAAGGAGGAACTGAGGGTGTTTAGCCAACAGAAGACTAAGAGGGGTCTTCTGATATTTGACGCGCTCATATATTCTTCTCTAGGATTTGTCACTAACTGTGTGACCTTGTCAAGGCCACTGTGTAGCTTTTCTCTGGCTTTCATTTTCCTTATTCAGTTCAATTCAGCAAATATTTATTACACTCCTCTCATGTATAAGGACAGCATTATACAAGGAACTGTGATTACAAAGACAAAAAAACCAAACAGTCTCTTCTCTCCAGGAACTTATATTCTATTTATCTGTAAAATGAGGAGGTTGGACTAGGTGATATCTATGGTGTTTTTTTTTTATTTTTGTGTGTTGTTGTTGTTGGTTTTTTTTTTTTTGTGAGGCAGTCAGGGTTAAGCGACTTGCCCAAGATCACACAGCTAATAAATGTCAAGTATCTGAGGTCAGATTTGAGCTCAGGTTCTCCTGACTCCAGGGTTGGTGCTCTATCCACTGCACTGTTTAGCAGCCCCTTCTGTGGTTCTTTTCATCTCTAGACTTTTATGATTTGACATGGAAGAAGGATATAATTTTATTCTATGTCATTCTGGAGCAATCAATGGATGGAAGTTGAGGGGAGAGATTACAGTTTATTTGAAAGGAAGAATTTTCAACAAGTAGAGGTGTTTAAAAATAGAACTGGCTTCTTGGGAGGTTTTTCATTATCACAGGTGCTCAAACAGTGCATTAGAGATAGTATGGGGAATCTCATTTGTGAGTTGTAGGTAGATCTGGATGACTTCTAAGTTGCCTTCCAGCTCTGAGATTCTATGACAACCAAGTGCTATTTTCATGGCATAGGTGATAAATGCTATAAGAGAATAGAAAAAGGAGGCATTGAATATGGCTTGGAGGAGTTACAGAAGTCTTCCTAGAGGATATAAGAATCACAGAACCATGGAATCTTAGGGCTGAAAGGCTATCTAATCCAGTCTGTAACTGATGTGACATCAACCTGACAAGATTCCTAGCAAATGCTCTTCCAGGCTTTGCTTGAAGATTTCCAGTGAGGGCAAATTCACTACATCTCACATTGATCCATTCCTTTTTGGATACTTCTCATCTCTAGGAAGTTTTTTCTTACACCTAACCTAAATCTGGCACTCTATTACTTTTGTCCATTGCTCCTATTTCTGGCCTCTAGGGCTAATCAGAACAAATCGAATGACTCTTCCATATGACAACACTCCTTTAAATTTTTGAGGAAAGATGTGATTCATATCCTGCCTAAGTCTTCTTTCAAGCATAAATATTCCTAGCTCCTTTAAGTTCCCTAGTTCTTATATGACATATTGTCCAGACGTTTTACTGTCCTGGTCACCCTTCTGGATGTGTTTTACCTTGTCTATGTCTTCCTTGAAATGTCAGCTCAGAACTCAACAGAGTACTTCAGATATAGTTTGAAAAGGGCAGATATATTCTACAACGCTATTATTTCCCCTGTTCTTGACACCATGCTTTTAATATGTTTTAGGATAGTATTAGGGTATTTTTGTCAGCTATGTGATCATATTGAACATGAATTGAACTTATAATCTGTCCCGAACTCAAAGAAACTGTTGTCTAACAACTCTTCCTCTAGTCAGTATTTGTGAAGTTGAGTTTTTGGAACCAAGTATAGAATTTCTCTCTCTAAATCTAATCTTATTTGATTTGTTTATTGTTCTAAGTCCGGACCTGTACAACTTGTAAACTTCTTCAGGCTGCAGAGAGGTTAGACTAGAGACAGAAGGATGATGGTGGGTGCAGAGGGTCACATGACAAACAGGAGAGTGTACAGTGGCAACTCTACATTTTTTGTGGGTCACTGGAAATCCTTTGGCAGACTGTGGGCTGTTTGTTGTGTGGGTCTGTTCTAGCCTATAGTGTGTGTGTGTGTGTATGTACATATTTGTATTTGCCCAGTGGGGGGGAGTGAGAGGGATATATTAATTTAGAAATACTTGCTACTGGAAAAATGCAAAACCAAAAATAAAAAAGAGAAAATAGAAGAAATAAGAGTTGAGCAGTTCAACTCTCTCATTGCCCTTCTGGTATCATTGTCTTATCTACTCTGTGGAGCAATTTCTCTCATATATATTATGTATAATTTATCATGTGTATACATATAACATATATATGTGTATATTGTATATGTGTCTATGTATATCTACATATCCTTCTCCCCCCAATGTAACTAAAACGTTTTTATTCTCTTTAACTTTCCTTGCCATATTTATCTCCTTCTTAATACCTACAAAATAATTGCTTAATCAATTCTGAACTGAATTGAACTGAATTCTGTTTTTAGAACTCCCAGTATAGGACTGTAATTCTCTTCTATCATGTTCATCCTTAGTTACTTGCCATTATTTTCATCTTCTAGTCATGTTTCTTCAAATTTGAACTTGTCAGTAAACGTTCTGTGCATCCACAATAGCTCCTATTTTTCCTTCTCAGAATCATTTCTGCTTGTGTTTTTATTTGGGCTGATTTCTCCTTCAAAATAGGCTATTGGGGGCTTGACTATCCTTTCTTTGTAAACTTTGAAATCTGTTTTCCCAAAATCTAGGGCACATGGTTGATAATACATAGCTTTCTTTTCCTTCACTATCATGAACTCTAAGTTGGGATGGTCACTTATACCTAAGCTTACTGATGTTTCTGCTTCAGCAATCTGGTCCTCCATGTTGGTGAGACTCAGGTTAAGAATAGTAGTTCCCCTTGTTGTTTCTGTCATCTTCTGAAGGATAAAATTGCTATTAAGGCAAGTCATAAATTTGTCAATTGCTCTGCACTTGGCAGGGAGTACCAGCAAAATCTGGCATTCTAGTTAAAGTCTTCCATCATTATAATATTATATTTCCATGTAAGGTTTGAGATCTGCTTCCCAAACTGCATACTTAATTCTTCTTTCTGTTATCTACTTTAAGTAGCAATTCCCATCTCTTCTTTCATTTTTCTTCCATGCAATAACATTGCTTCTGCTTCTCCCTCAGGTGTTCCTCACCTAAATGCTTTCCACTATGTTTCTCATCTTGTGTTTCTGGATTTTCTAACATCTCTACCTCTATCTTTATATCTCTATCATATATATCTAATCCATTTCCATACTGATAACTATATCTTTATCAATATTTATATCTATATATCTTTGCATACATCATACATTATATATACATAGATATATTTATATAGTTACTTCAAACTCTAGACCTATGATCTTATGATGTTCCATACTTAGGGTATTTGTACATAGATATCTTTGGCCAAGGTTTTTATTTCCTCCTTTTTTGGTGAATATTGCCTTTCATTCTCTTTTTGACTAGTCTTCTTATTATGTTCCACTCAGTGATCTCGTTGGTACCAGGCTTGTCAGATCTATGTGGGCAGTATTCTCCTTCTTCTTCCTTTTTTCAATTTAAAGCTCTCTTGTTTAGATTTGCAAGACTCCAGGCAAATATGTTTTTTACTAGATTTCCTTAGGAACATTCAGTCCCTTGGCTAAAGCCCATCATTTTTAATATTTTAGACCATGATCTGAAAATCCAAATCTAATTCTCAGATGCCATTTTATTATCTAGCTGTTTGCTTCCCAAATCTATCTTTCTCTTCTGAATTCCCTACTTCCAATAAGAAGTGGTAAAAAACCCCCAAACTCCTCCTGTGCCCCTCTCTGTGTGTGCTATAGTTTTTGACACAGGATTTCATAATTCTTTCATAATTCTTAATAAAGCTTTGTAGGTTCTTTTCGGTGATAGCATTTGTCCCCATATGAATCAGCAGAAGTGCATAGTAGGCAATCAGGTTTGACAGTTTTCAGGAGGCTTTAAGTCATGTCCCAGAGACGTTCCTCAGAAAGGAAGCAGACCTCTCTGTTGTTAGTGTCAGGTCAGTTGCCTCAGTATCCTTCAACAGGGAGATATTAACCACTACTCTTCTTTGTCTCTGATGATTGTTGTGTGCTCTCTTGATATCACTCATAGAGCAAATATTGGATTTAGAGTGAGGTAGACATGAATTTAAATCCTACCTCTGACAGTTATTAGCTCTATTACCATGAGCAGGTTTCTTAATCCTTAGCCTCAGTTTCCTCATCTGTAAAACAGAAATAATTTTACCTTCAGTACTTCACAAGCTAAAGGCTCAATGGAAATGGATGCGAATTTCAAAGACTTTATAGAACTATGATTGTCCCTTATTACCATTATGATTATTTTGCCCTGGACCTGAGATTTCACTGATTAGAGGGAGACTCATGGGAGTAAATTTATACTAATATAGGCTGACAATTTTGAGTCTTCTTTCAGAGTTGCTTGAAGAACTGAGAAGTGGTTTGTTCAGGATTCCACAGCTAGCATCTGTGAGACGCTGGGCATGAGTTCAAGTCTCCCTCACTCTAAAGCTGGCTCTCAGTCTATTCTGCTACTGTGGTAAGTCCCTCAGAAAAGGTTCACCTCCTTCTTCAGCAAGATACAACTCACATGTTCACTGCTTCTTCTTTCCTTCCTTCTCTGAGTCACATTCCCTTCCTCTTTCTCCCTGAAACAGATGAGGATGTTCAACTTTTTCTTTGTTCCCGCTCTGAAGTATACTTTCCATTCTTTCAAAGAAGTCTTCATTATCCCTGATAACATAGAGAGTTAAGATGCAGTTCTCCAGTCTTTTCATTTTTCCTTCTCTAAGAGAGAGACCAACTTGTCTTTTATACATGCACAGGTGTTACATGGCAGGATACACAAATATAGCATTCTTTCTGAAGGTCACAGCAAAATTCTCCTTGGCCTCTTCTATATTTGCTTGAAACAAGTTTCAGGACTGTTTGTCTTCTTTTGGGGAGCTCTATTGACTAACTCTTGTGACTAACTACTGCAACCAGTGTCTGTTTAGGAGACGTGAAGTTTGAGAGATGATTACCCACCCACCTCTTTTCACCTTGCCACTCTTCTCCAAAAGCTTTCCAGTGGATATTTTGGCAGATTGCCCTTCTCTCGGTCAGATCCAGGTAAGGGCCAGAGACGAGACTTTCTCCTCTGGGTGAATTAGCCCACTCAGCTTTGAAATTCTCCCCCCTTGGGGTAGAGCTTGACTGATGAGTGAGCTGGTGAGTGCAAATTCATTTGACTACATCTAGCTGGCCTCAAATCATGCTTCACATCTCTTCACCCTGGACATCTTGGGATGTCTTGAGAGATATGCCTTTTCATTCACTCATGAACTTTCATTCTCTGGTTTCCACTTCTTGCTTTGGAAAAAGAATCAAATCACTACTACCATTTCTCTTGGAAAGGGCATGCCCATAATTTCCCTGTGGCACCACTTACCATTCCCATGACTCCCCAGATAAGAGTTTCTTTCCCTGACCACCACTCCTCTATGTGTGTCATTTCCCTTTATTAAAATATGAGCTTCCTGAGGGCAGAGACTGTCCTGCTTTTGTGTTTGTATCCCCAGCATCTAACATAGTGATTGGCACAGAGTACACACTTAATAAATACCTAATCATTCATTTATTCATTTATTACTTATGTGTAGGTGTTCTGTAGATTGCATCCTTTTCAAAGTCTGCTACCCCATGGGCTCCCACATGAGGGACCTGGGTCTAGGCAGAGTGAATGGAGGTAACTATAGAGAAATGGGTCTGTTAAACAGAGCTGCTTTGACCTTTTGCTTTCTGGGAGAGTCTGGCTTCCCCTAACTTCCCTCTAGACCTCTCTTCTGGCTGATAATACTTTATGGAAGAATGAAGCAGCTGATACAGTTCAAGATTAACTCAGACTCTACTGAGAATATAAAGCATGTAAGAGAGAAAGGAAGAAAAAGAGAGAGAGAGGGAGAGATAGAACTCCCAAGGTCCCTATTGGGGAAATCAAGGGAAATTTCAGGAATAAAGATGAAGGCTTTTGGAACCTTTATGTGTCCATCTTAGTTAGTGTGGCATCCCCATCAGTATCCTTTGGAGAGCCAGTTTCTGCCTGACATCTTTTCCTGAATTGGTCTCTTCTTTTCTAGGTCTAGGATTTGGGGTTGGGGGAGGTAGGCAGGGGGAGCAGGATCTAGAATGATAACATCTCAGAAGGTACACAGAACACAGTCGAAGTGAAGGGGCCTTCTCAGGGGAAGGGCCTTGGGAACGTTCCTCCAAGAAGTGCCCAGCATACCATACAAATAAATTGTGCATGTTTATGCATGCTTGATAGTGATCTCATTGCCTTCTGTGACCATACCTTAACCCTGACCATGTTTTCATGTTTTGTTTTTTGAAGGGCAATTGGGGTTACGTGACTTGCCCAAAGTCACACGGCTAGTCAATGTCAAATGTCTGAGGTCAAATTTGAACTCAGGTCCTCCTGACTCTAGGGCCAGTGCTCTACACACTGTGCCACCCAGCTGCCCCATCCTGATCATGTTTTTAACCTGGCTTGACTCAAACCTTGACCATGATCCCTATCTGACCCCACTCCAGATTCAACCTGACCATATCTCGAAACCCCATCACATCTTAACCTGTCCTCTTCTCATTTTCTCCAGTCTCTGAGAAAGAGGAGGACCTTCTTGCTAAGGCTCACTCTTCTTTTTGTTCCCTTGATCTCATCACCTCCTGTCTCCTCTGGGAGCTTGTCTCTTCAGTCATTCCCTTTTTTTCTTTCTTTCTCTCATCTTCAATCTGTTACTATTTACCATTTCTTTTTTCACTGCCTACAAACACAGGAGGGTCTCTCCCCATGCTTAAAAATGTCATTTGGCGCTGTCTTTTCTCCAAACTGTCATCCTAGATCTCTCTTCTCTTTCACAGCCAAACTCCTAGAAAGTCATCTGCTTTGGCTGCTGCCACTTTCCTACTCACTTTTAGATTTGCAACCTGGCATCTAACCCCATCATGCTCCTGAAACTGCTCTATTAACAGCAACCTCTGAACTATTAAACCCATTGGACTTTTTGCAGTTTTTAACCTCACCTGACCTCCATGTTGCTTTTTTTGGACAATGGCAACTACCTCCTTCCCTTGAATATTTTCTATTTCCTTGACTTTTTTGATTTTACTCTCTCCTAGGTCACTTCACCCCATCTGACTGTTCTCTCATCTGCCACCCCCAAGTCTAGTATTTGCCCAAGGATCTCTTCTGGAACCTCCTCATTGTTTTAAAATCTCTTCCTTTGGTGAATCTCTAGTGCCATAGTTTTAATTATCTTCAGGCAAATGACTTCTGAATCTGTATGTCTAGCCTGAATCTCTATTCTGAACTCAGGCCTGTCATCTCAAACTGCCTGCTGAAATCGCTTGGATATCTCATTAGCTGAATTGTAATTAGGGTAGGGAAACTGGAATTTCACCCCAGGGCACCAACATCTGGAGTCACAGTTCTTTCCAATGATAACCCGATGAGACCTCCATGTGGCATGAGTCCTGATCCTCTCAAGAGGCCAATCTTCTGCCCTTGGACTTCTACTTCCAATCTACCCCACCTTCAGGCCCCTACCCACATGCCATCCTTTCTTCTGCTTCTTCCTCCCAGGAGTTGCTCAGTGTGACTGCAGCCAACTCAGTTTAGGTAGCTAAGTGGCACAGTGGACAGAGTGGTAGGTTTGGAGACAGGGTTACTTGAGTTCACATGTGGCTTCAGACACTTTTTAGCTTTATGACCTTGGGCAAGTCACTTAATTCCTGTCTGCCTCAGTCTTTTCAACTGTAGCATGGGGATAATTACAGTACTTACTTCGGAGGGTTGTTGTGAGGATCAAATAGCATTTCTAAAGGATTTAGCACTGTACCTGGCCCATAGTAGGTGCTTAATAAATACTTCCCTCCCCCCTTGCTTCCCTTCTTCTCTCCCTTCTTCCCTTCTTTCCTTCTTTCCTTCCCCTGCCCCTTCCCCTACATTTTCCCCTTTCCCAACAGAATCTGCTGTGGCTATAAGGGCAAGGGATATCACTTTGCCTGTTTCAACTGCAAAATATCCAAAATTAACTCATCCTCTTTCCCCAAACCATCTCTACTTTCCACCTTTCTTATTTCTGTGGAGGGCATTCCTTTCGTCCACATTATCTAGGTTCATTACCTTGTGTCTTCCTTCTTTTTCATTCCCCACAGCTAATCCATTGGCAATTCCTATTGGTTCTATTTTTACTGTATGTTTTACATATGCCCCCTGCTTTCTACTCACACTTACTTCCATCATTCAGGCCCTTGTCACCTCTTCTTTATACTATTGTATTAACTTCCCAATTGGTCTCTGCTTGAGGCTCTCTTCTTCTCCAATTCATCCTTTATGCACTTGTCAAAGTAATTTTCTTAAGTCATACTTCTAACTATGTCATTCTCTTGTTAAAAAACCATTAGTGGTTCTGTTGCTTCTAGGACAACATAGAAGTTTCTTAACCTGGCCTTGGCATTCAAGGCCCTCCCCCATCAAGATACCCTTTCCAGCTTTACTTCATATTACCCCTTCAGGGACTTTATTCTCTTCTAGACTACTAGCTGTTTCCTAAATTTGATATTTGGATTTCTATATTTATGCAGTATCCCCAATGCCTAGGATATACTCTTTCCTTATCTCTGCCTTTCAGAATCTTTATCTTTTTTCCCCCCAGGACTCAGTCCTTAGAAGCCATCTCCAATGTCAAGTCTTCCCTGATCCCCCAGCCCAATCCAATCCAATCCAATCCAATCCAATCCAATCCAATCTTTTTTTTTTTTTTTTTTTTTTA
>CM053599.1:98281314-98300542 GCA_028646575.1 Pseudocheirus occidentalis
AGAGGAGGAGATTGGGGAGGGTCTTCAGGAGGAATCAGATGAGGTCAGACTCCAGTAATGAGTGGTTCAGGGTGGGAAGTTGATGGAGGCTACCTGGAGACCATAGACAATGGTGGGCCAGGCCAATTCAAGGGTGGGAAACTATTGGAACAAAGGGAGCTTAAAGACTTGGGCAGAGCCGCATCTCAAGGCCCATGACCTCAGGCAAATGTCTTCCCTGGGAAGGTTTACTTTCCCAGAGCCAAAGAATCAAGGAGAGTTCAAAAAGGGGGGAGGGGTCCCAGAGCCTACACCTCATCAGTAGTAGTAGTAGTAGTAGTAGTAGTAGTAGTAGTAGTAGTAGTAGTATGCCCTGAAGTCTGAGGTATCTCTCCTTAATCTCCCCCCCACTCTCCTCCTCCACTTGAAGTCTTCTTTGCCCTAGGAACATTTTATGACACCTCACCCAAATGGAAGAACTAGGCTCTGGAAACATCCATTCTACAAGAAGAAATCTATTGATGTGAACCGAAGTTGTCTGAGAAGACAATATGGAAGATATGCAGTTCCTGAAGGCAGGGCAGGCTAAGTGTAATAAGCAGAAGAGGCCATTCAAGGTTTGGTGCCCAGGGGTAGAGAGCAATGATATGAGTGAAGACCACCTGCAATAATGTGACTGCTGACTTTTCCTGTTCCCCTCCCACACATACAAACAGGCCACCTCCCCAGGGAGAGAGACTAGTAAGCAAATGAAAATCAAGCATCAGTCTGCATGTTTACCAGAGTCCTCAGAAAGATCAAGTAAGCTATACTGAGTATCATGAGTCTCCTGAAGAAAGAGATTTCCATTGACAGAAAGTGTGGCTCCAATTTTTCTTCCAAATCATGAGTGATCAGAGTTTGGACTAGATCTCTGGGGTCTCTTCTGGTTCTATTTCTATGGTCCTGTGACCTTATGATTCTTTTCTTGGCTTAATTAACTCTTTTTCAAGCCCCTCTATGCTCTCTAGGCCCAGGATAATTTAAGAACAGTGAGAAAGCTGGAAAGTAAATTTTCTTCTGAGTTTTAGAAATAGAAATTGCGGTTATTTTGTAGCAGAAGAATCAGGTTTACCATAAAGTCTGCCCAGACTTAGCCCCCCCCCCCCACTCCCGATGGTTCTTCCATATAGCTCAAGGCTTCCCTAAGGAAAACCCTGGAGGGGGAGCAGCCAAGGCTGAGCCTCTTTAATGTATGTCACAGGCACCCACCCACCCCCCACTCCCCAGTTCATCTGGCATTCTGCCAATCCACTGTGTACGTAATTTACAAGTCCCTCCTCAGATTTGTATGTTTTGGGGCATCTGTTTAGTTTTTATTATTTCTGGCCTTGGCTTCAATACTCCTTCACAGATCAAATAACTGCTTCCCTTACCCGCTAATTCCAACAGCTGGTTACTGCTCGCCAAGCTCCTGCTATAATTGCCAAGGGAAGAATTATAAATAAATGTGTACAAGCAAACAGATGCTGTCATTTTAAAAATCGATCCATCTAGTAAAAATGCCCCACTTAGGACTTAAGTGGTGTACGACAGAGCATGTGTCTCAGCACCATGTTAAAATCTAAAAATAATGGCATGGCTTATTGATGGATCCAAAATGAGCAAACGAGGGAAGATTACTAAAGGAGAAGACAAGAAACCAGTCTAGTTAACTTTGCCACATTTGGGACACCCCCCTCAGCCATCTCTACATCCTAAAACAGCAGAGCAGGTCAGATATTTGCTGAATCTGAATTTCATATCTTGTTTATTTTCCCTTTCTCTCTTTTCAAAGGGGACACTGCCTCCCCAACCCACTTACCTTTACTAATGAAATTCACTGAGTGTTTTCCTCTGGGGTTCATCCTTCTATATGTGGTGGCAGTAGGGCATCATGAAAAGACTGCTGACAGAGTAGGGAAATTTGGATTCCAGTCCTGGCCCTGCCATTAATTCACCATATGACTTTAGGCAACCCCCTCACTGGACTGCAGTAACTTTCTCTGTAAAGTGAGCTAACTGGATGAGGTGATTTCCAAAGTCCCTTCTACAGCTAACATCTTATATTCTCTCTTCAAAGTCTCATCCAGCTCTGACATGTTTCACTCCATGTTCTAAGGTCCCTTCAGGCTCTGGCGTTCTATGTCCTATGTTCCAAGTTCCTTTCAGCTCTGACCTTCTATGTTCTACATTCAAAGACCTCTCTCAATTCTGAAATTTTATAATTCTACAATAGAAGAAACAGGTCTTATGACTCTGGCAATTGCAGAGACCCAATGGGCTACTTTCCAAAGATCTCACTATAGGCTAGGCTGAATCAACTTATTTTTCTCCTTGGGATGGAAAATTTTGGAATCCAGGTGTCAGTTCAGGTTCTTGCCACACAGAATAAGATGTTTTAATTTAAAATATTATTTAAGATAAAGATAAGAGCTAGCATTTATATAGCACCTTAAGATTATCAAAGTGTTTCACAAATATCTCATTTTATCTTCACAACAACCCTGGGAAGCAGGTGCTACAATAATCCCCATTTTACATATGAGGAAACTGAGGCAGGTACAAGTTAAGTGACTTGCCCAGTGTTGTATAGTTAATAAGAGTCTGAGGCTGGATTTGAATTCATTCTTCCTGACTCCAGGTCCTTTGCTCTATCCAATGCACCACCTAGCTGCCTGAGAAACTACTTGTACGCTTTGTATTTATTTTTCTGTGTAAATGTTGTATTTTCTGGGTACAGCATAGTTATTGAGAGCAAGGATGAAGCTAAGTGGTGCAGTGTGGTTAGTGGTTAGAGTGCTAGGTTTAAAATCAGGAAGACTTGGGGTGACTAGGTGGCACAGTTAATAGAGCACTGGCCCAGGAGTCAGGAGGACTTCAATTCAGATCTGACCTCAGACACTTAACACAAACAACTAGCTGTGTGACCTTGAGCAAGTCACTTAACCCTAATTGCCCTCCAAAAAAATGAAATAAAATAAAATCAAATCAGGAAGACCTGAGTCTAACCACATCAGACTTTTATTAGCTATGTGATTCTGGGCAAGACATCTCCCTCTCTCACCCTCACTCTCCTCTTCTGTTAAAAAAAATCCTACTTTGCTCAAAATCTACGATCCTAAAGCCAATTGCTTTTTTGTTTTCTCTTTATGTCTTTATGTTAGGCAAGTGCCTAACAAAGTACTTGCATGTAAAGCAGGACTTAAGATGTTTATCATACTGAATTCAGTTTGATTCCCTGCCTCTCCACCCCCACCCTACTCCACCCTCACCTCTTTGTTCTGACCACTTTGTGCCCTTGTGTGAAGACTTCCAGTCTTTCATCAATATTGACAAGGGAGAACTCAATCTTTTCAAGTTCCAAATCAAAGTCTTTCCCAATCCAACTCCAACATACCTGTTTGTAATTTATGTCCCTTCACATACCCTACGCTTTAGTCAATCCATTCTACATGCTGCTTCCCAAACATATCCTTTATTTACTTGACTCCAACCACTTCCTTGAATATGCTATTTAACATACCTGAAATGCCTTCTGGATCAACCCATACCACACACACACACACACACACACACACACACACACACACACACACACACACCTCCTATAGCTAAACCTTAAACCTTAAGCATCCCTTCAAGGTCCAATCAAATGTTACCTCCCTCTTAATCACTTTCTCTAATAAACCCTCCCCCTCCTTCAGCCAGAAATGAACCCTGCCTCCTGGACATCCTTTATACTTTCTTCGTACCTTTCACTAGGTTTCCCGCTGTCTTTTGCATTACGTTTATGTCTGTCTATTCTTTATTCCTCACTACTAAACTGTAAGAGCCCTGTAGGGAGGGGTGCTCTTACTTATCTTTGTCTCAATTCAATTCAACAATCATAATTTAGGCACCTTTACAACACAGGCCTTGCTTTCAAGGAGGTCATAATCAAATAAGGGTGAAAAGGGTGGAAAGAAAAAGGGGGCTGTATATACAACTAATCCAAGATAAAAAGGAGAGTGTGACAAGTACCAAGGGCAGATCCCATCAAAGTGCTAGGAGAAATGAGGGCGAGATCATGTTCAGACGGAAGCAGAGCGACATAGCCCCATATATAGTAAATTATATAGGCTCTCCATAAATGTTTGCTGAATGTCATTGAAATAGGTGCAACACACAATCTATTGACTCCTGAAGAACTATACCTATGGGGGAAAAAAGTAATTGTTATATTGTTGTTGACCTTTTATTATCATTGGGGAGGCTAGGTGGCACAGTGAACAGAGCACCAGTCCTAGAGTCAGGAGGACCTGCGTTTAAATC
This sequence comes from Pseudocheirus occidentalis, assembly GCA_028646575.1. Classification (NCBI taxonomy): domain Eukaryota; kingdom Metazoa; phylum Chordata; class Mammalia; order Diprotodontia; family Pseudocheiridae; genus Pseudocheirus; species Pseudocheirus occidentalis. The sequence continues at coordinate 98,285,626 of CM053599.1, forward strand.
TGACCTCAGACATTTAATACTTACTACCCGTGTGATCTTGGGCAAGTCACTTAACCCCAATTCCCCCGTCTTCCCCCACAAAAAAAAAAAGCAAAGACATTATTATAATCATTGCAGCCTCCATAATCTTGCCTCTTCATAGAGATGTTCACTTTTCCTGGCACTTTTCACATCTATTTTTGTTTAATCTTCATAACCCTATGAAAAAGCCCATATATGGGAGATATTAATATCCCCACTTTGCAAATGAGGGAAATGAAATCCAAAGATGGTAAGGACAAGAGAAGAACCTATTTTCTTCAAAAGCTAACTCCCAAAGGCATCTGGTTAAAAAATCTAAAAGGTTCAACAAATCAGTTTTTAACCTGTAGAGAACCCCCAAGAGGATCTAGTTGTACATAGATAGTCATTTCATTTGGTGATATGCTTTGGAGGTGAAATGGGTTTGGGTCCTAATTGTTCTTCCTTTCTGAGTGATGAAATACAATTGTACTAATCTTTTCAGAAGGCTTTTATTTCCTGCATTCCTTAATTTCCTTTCTTTCACAGCTAATAAATGTCTGATATGGTTAGATTCAAGTCTTCCTGATTTTAAAGCCAGCACTCTAACCACTGTAACCAGTGGTACGAAAGAGAGAGGAAAGATCATTGTAGATCTTGTGATTAAGTTGGAATGTAGTCAGTTAGTCAATAAGAATTTGTTTATTAAGTTTATTTATTAAGTTATTAATTTATTTATTTATTATTTACTATGTGTCAGGCACTGTAAAAGGGAGCAAAAGCACTGTCCCTGTCCTCAAGGGCCTTATTCTGATGGGAGAGACAACATGCAAGCAACAATGTACATATAATATTCATAAATAGTAGATGAAAGGGAATCTCAGAAAGAAGGAAGGGGGGAGAAGATCTCCTTTGGAAGGTAAGATGTGACTTTAGTTTGGAAGGTAGCCAGTGAAACCAGTAAGTAGAAGGAGAGGGAGTATTCTAGGCATGGAGAACAGTCAGTGAAAAACACATTGTCAGGAGATGGAATGTCCTGCTTAAGAAACAGCAAGAAGGCTAGTGTTGCTGGAAATGTGAGCAATACGTAAGTCTAACTGAGTGATCCTTATTCTATTTCATAGGGTGCTATTGCTAAAATGTAACATAGACATAAATAATTGGTGAGGTTCTCCAAATACTTCTATTTGTAAATGATACTGTGTTTTCTTGAGCCCAAGAACACTACAAAGATTCTTCAATGAAATCAACTATTACTCAAGAGATTGGTCTAACCTTAAACACTGCAAAAATAAAGCAGATGAAAAACACATGTTGCCCAGATTGTTACACATTATTGGATAGATAATCCATTGGTACTGCAGATATGCAATGAGCTGAGCCTAGAATTAAACAGGGAGATTGGGCTGGATTGCATTTTTAAAATTTGGCATTTTCAATGATTCTCAAGCTACAGACTTCTACAAAAGACAATCTTTTAATGGGAACAGTCTCCTCGTAATGTTATGTGGCTACAAATCATGGAACACCAGAAGCTTAGAAGAAGCGAAATCATAGGTGGCTCAAAAGGCACTGGAAAGTTTTCATGGTGGTACAGGTGACAGCATATTCTCTCTGGAGTCAGAGGACCTAGGTTCAAATCCCAGTGCTACCACTTACAAGTTGTATGACCCTAGATGAGTCACTTATACTCTCTGGACCTCAGTTTCCTCATCTGTAAAATTATGAAGTTGAGCCAGATGTTCTCTAAGGCCCTTTGCAGATCTAAATCAGTGATTTGGTGATCAGGTATGAAATATATTATGTAGGATATTTATGGGAGCAGAAAAGGGGAAAGTAAGAAAGGAAAACAGATAGATGGTCTGAGGCCTATACCAATATCCAAGGAACATTAAAAGCACTACAGAACTACAAGAACTCCATTGTATTGAATATAGTTGCTTTGCTCAGTTTTTTTCTTGTTTTTTTAACGACATGGCCAAGATCAAAATAGGATAGAAGACATGTCTGAAACAGATATCTGCACTGGTAGAGTGAGTGCCCGCAAGAATGAAAGTGCTGAAGTGCTGAAGTTATTTATTGAAATATTGAAGTATCTGAGTTTGGACTGTGAGTTGTATTGTCATCAGAAAGTACCCACACCAGTGAAGTCACAGATCCACTGGAGCACTGAAGAGTATGGAATGCTAAAAGTCCACCAGCTAACAAGAAGTCTTTTTTGCTGAAAGATGGAGTGAGACTGTAGAAAGGAAGAATGAACTCCATCCAGATTATTCAAGTGGATTAAGTCAAATGCCACAGGTCATGATTTCCTGGTGGAAGATGTGATTGTCAGGCAGGTCAGAAATGGCGACAGTATGTGGGAGGTCAATACGCAATAGGCCTAAAGCACAATGGACCAGATGAGTTCAATTAATTATAAATAGGGTTCAATAAATTGTAACTAGTTCAATAGTTTACTAAGTTTAAACATAAGTGAATAAGCATTTATTAAACATATATATATACCTCACTATACTCTTAGGCACTAGAGAGACAGACACAAAAGTGAAATAGACTCTCCTCAAGGTGCTTGCATTCTTACTAGTGGTATGTGACATGTTCAGAGAAAAGAAAGTACAGCATAAACAAAATAAACTCACATGATCAGAACTGAGCACTGTCAGGAAGTGACTAAAAATTGAAAGAATTGATCAACCTGTACTGAGCAGTTTTCTTCTATACTCATTTTTTATTGCCTATCACCATAGTCTTGATATTTCTGGATACAAAGAAAGATTATCTTGAAGTGGGTCCATAATTCAAATCAGCACTGCAGATTTCCATTGGGCTGGAATCAATTACTATATTTCACATAATTTTAACTTCAAATAGTGCCAATTCAAATGCTCTGTATGAGCAGATAAGGAAAAGAGGGAGGTGGAGCCAAGATGGTAGAGTAGAAACAGGACCTCCGAGCAGCTCCAGCTTCCATCTCCTCCAATACATGTAATAAATGACTCTAAACAAACTTTAGAGCTACAGAACCCACAAAGGGACAGAGAGAAACAAATCTCCCACTGAAGGAAACCCAGCAGGCTGGCAGGAAGGGTCCATCACAGTGCACTGGGAGCTGAGGGCAGTACCACCTAATCCACAGTTTTAGCCCCTTGGAGGCCCCCACATGTGGCAGCTAGAGAAGACTTCACAAGAGTAAATCACCAGCAGCTGTAGCGATTTCCAGACTTCTGAATCCATAAATGCCAAAGACAAAGTAAAAGGTTACAGTGGAACTTGGTTGGTCAAGATGGGGGATAGAAGAGTATGGTTTGGCTGCTACCCTGGAACAAGAAGTGGCTGAGGTGGGGTGGCTGCAGCTGCTGCCATGTGGCTGCTTCCAGAGCTCCTGGCCTGCAGATTGTAGGGGGACCAAGAAACCATTCAGAGGCTAAGTGCTCTTGATTTGACCTGCTTGGATCTGGATCACAGTCTTGGGTGGTAGTCCTGGGGTGTGCGACCATTGGGCCAGAGTGTGTGGGGGCTGTAGAAAGGGTGCCCTTCTAATAGCTCCAGCAGCTATTTGGGACATAGCTCTCTCCATTCTGGAAGGAGAGTTCTATCATGGCAAAGGGATGAAAAGTCAAGCAATTGGCTGCCAATATGAGCAAGCAGAGGAAGCATAGACAGATGATAAAATACTTTTGGAGGGACAAAAAGGATCAAGGAATGGAGCAGGAGGAAGACATTGAAGTCAGAACCCCTCCATCAAAAGCCTCCAAGAAAAATATTAACTGGTTACAGGCCATGGAGGAGCTCAAGAAGGATTTAGAAAATCAAGTAAGAGAAGTGGAAGAAAAATTGGGAAGAAAAATGAGAATGATGCAAGAAAATCAAGAAAAGTGAGTCAACAGCCTGACTGAAGAAAATAGCAACTTAAAAAATAGTGGCAAAAAAGGCTCAAAAAGCCAATGAGGAGAAGAATGCTTTTTAAAGCCAAATTTGTCAGATGGAAAAGGAATTTTAAAAACTCACTGAAGTAAATAACTCCTTTAAAATTAGATTGGAGCAATTGGAAGCTGTTTACTTTATGAGAAATCAAAATACTATTAAACAGATCCAAACAAATGGAAAAATAGAAGGCAATGTGAAATATCTGACCTGGAAAATAGATAGAGGAGAGATCATTTAAAAATTATTACCTGAAAGTCATGATCAAAAAAATAGCCTATTCACCATCTTTCAAGAAATCATCAAGCAAAATTGCCCTGATATTCTACAACTAGAGAGCAAAACAGAAATTGAAAGAATTCACCAATCACTTCTTGAAAAAGATGCCAAAAAGAAAACTCCTAGGAATATTATAACCAAATTCCAGAATTCTCAGGTCAAGGAGAAAATACTGCAAGAGGTCAGGAAGAAGCGATTTGAGTACTGTGGAAACACAATCAGGATAACACAAGACCTAGCACCTTCTATATTAAGGGATTGCAGGGCTTGGAATATGATATTCCAAAGGTCAAAGGAGCTATGACCAAAACCAAGAATTATCTACCCAGCAAAACTGAGTATAATGCTACAGGGAAAAACAGAACCAAGAAAACAATATACAAAATGATCACAACAATGTAAATAGAAAGAATAACAATTTTTTAAATTAATGCTTTGAAATTATAGTGACCCCAAAGAAAAGACATACAAAAACTCCCTGCCTTCTTTGCAGAGGTGGGGAATTATGGCTGCAGAATGCATCATATAATGTCAACTTTTTTGATAGGTTAGCTTTTTTCTGAACTTTTTTCTTCCTCTTTTTATTCTTCATCATAGAAGATGATTCTCTGGGGAGGGTAGGAAAGGATATATTGAGAAATTATGAAACATAAAAATAAAAAAATTGTTTTAAAAAATCCTATATTCTATATTCTAGAGTGTTTTCCAGTTCAAGCATTCTATATTCTAAAATCCCTCCCTGTTCTACCATTTTATTCCATGTTCCCTCTTTTAAAGTCCCTTTCAGCTTTGAAATTCTGTGTTCTGTGACCCCTTCTGGCTCTAAACTTTTAGAGACTAATGACTTTATGGCAAAACATAAGACTTCCCAATCCCATTCCTCCTTGTGCATTTCAAGGACAATGGTAAACTAGACAACCAGCTGAGAGATCCAGAATAGCTGGATGAGAACTTATTCTTGAACACTGGACTGCACATTTTGTTCCTACATCACCAATGGTAACCCTCAATGACAGTTGGACAGGATTAACGGGGGTTCCCTTTAGGATAAGACAACAAGTTGCTCTAAAAAAAAAAAAGGTGTTATTTCTCACATAAAGGTCAAACACATTATGACAAAATAAAGCATATGGCTGCCCAAATCTGCTTTTATTACATCTAATTGAAAGAGACATAGTCAGACACATGAATATTTTAGCAGTTTCCAGCATGCAAATCATTGTGCCAAGGCCCAATTACTTACTAATCAGTAAATGCCCAGCTACCATGTGTCAGCTAAGAACAATATCTGTTTCCTCTCCATGCCTGTTGTAGCCTTTGGACTGCTTCTTTGTTTGAATCATTGATAATTCACATTAGGTCTTAAATAGCTCCCCACGACAAGAATAACTTTAAATTCTCCAAGGTTTTATACCCTGACATTCTTCTGGGGACTGAGTGCACAGAGAATGCCATTTGGCAGCAAGAGAATAGAAAATTGAAGTATTTTATTATAGTCTGTAACTAATTTGCCTTGATGAAAATATTTCAGAAACTACTCTTTAAATATCAGGACATATGAATGAATGGGAATTAACTGAGGCTTATTTTCTGGTCAATTTCAAAAGAACCCAGAACTCCTAAGGATTGAGCAGGAGGAAGAAATCTATTGAAATTATTTGTTCCATAGAATGTTTGAGTCGAAAGGTACCTTTGAGATTTCCACATCCAAGCCTCTCTCTCATTTTATAGATAAAAAAAATGAAGCCCAGAGAACTGAATTAACTCACCCAGGGTCACATAGTTAATAAATCAATGATTTATTATTAGTAGTAATTATTAAAGCATTATTAAGTACCTACTATGTGCCAGGCACTTTGCTAAGTGCTTGGGATACAACAAGAGGCAAGACAGTCCCTGCCTTCAAAGAGATCACATTCTAATGAGGGAGACAAGTAAACATTTAAAGAACCTAATATAGGACCTCTGACTCCAAGACCAGCGTGTTTTCCATGATACCATTCCAAAACCCAAACTCAGAGCAATGCTTCTGTGTCATCTTTGCAAATACTTCAAAATGTCAAGGATCTATGATTTAGTCAGTGTGGGTTTTTACTCCAGCAACAAAATTGCAAACCTTCATCAATGACATTTGCAAGTTCCTGTGATTGAAAAATTAATTAACCTGGTGATAAGGTCCTCCAGACTTAGCTAGGCTCAGATGAAATTCATTATTGTACCACAGGACCAATACTCCAAGCCTTTCAAGCCTGATAGGATATTCTAGGACTTGTATTCCAGTGATATTACATTTGAAAACCCATGACTTGATGAAGCAATAGAGTAGGAAATTAGCAGAGAACTCTTGTAAAGGTTGTAATTGAAATAAATCATGGAAATCATACTACTAAAACCTAGAGTAACAAAAAAAAACCCAATAATTTCAATACTTCAAGGATCTACATTTTAACACTATGGGCCCTCTCTCCACTGAAATATTCAGCAATCTTTCCATTATTAATTAAGTGGTCCTCAAGAGTTACTATAATCCAAACATCATTACCTTGCTCCCAGTCTGTTGATAAACTTTTTTTTCAAAAAATTAATATTTTTGTTGACAAATTGTTTTTCCAAATATATCTTTCTTTATTTCTTCCCCAAAGAGCCATCCCTTATAACAAAGAGGAAGAAAGAAGGAAAAGGGAGGTAGGGAAGGAAAGAAAGAAGGAAGAAAGGAAAGAAGGAAGAAAGGAAGGAAGGAAGGAAGGAAGGAAGGAAGGAAGGAAGGAAGGAAGGAAGGAAGGAAGGAAAAATGAGGTAAGGTCAGTCCCAATTAATGGGCAACTACATTGTTTTTAATTCTTTGATACTATAAAAAATAGTGCTATAAACATTCTGATGTATATGAGAACTCTTTTTTCTGTCTTTGACTTTCTTGGGGTTTGAACCTAGCAGAGGGATCTTTGGATCAAAAGATATGAAAATTTTAGTCACTTGCTTAGCAAAATTCCAAATTCCTTTCTATATGATTGGACCAATCCACCCCTCAATCAACAATGTATTAGTGTGTCTGCCTTTCCATAATTCCTCCAACACTGACTATTTCCACACATTATTATCTTTTCCAATTTTGTGGTTGTGATGTGAAACTTGAGTGTTTTGATTTGCATTTCTTTTATTATCAGTGAATTGAGGCAATCTTTCATATAGTTGCTTATCATTTTTAAATTCTTTTGAAAACTGTTTGCTCATCTTCTTTGACTACTTATTGATCGGAGAATAGCTCTAGGTCTTATCCATCTGTAAGTTACCTATAAATCTTGAATATCAGGTTTTTATTATAAATATTTTTCTTCCCAAATCCACAGCTTTGCTTCTTATCTTAGTTGTGTTAATTTGTTCATGCAAAAGCTTCTTAATTTCATGTAATCATACTTATCTTCCATTCAATTAAACATTTAGTTAGTGTCTACTGTAGTCAAGGCTTTGGGCTAGGAAGAAGGGATACAAAGATGCAACAAGACACTGTGTCTGCCCTGAAGGAGGTTATGATCTAGTAGGTGAAGATCCAGAAAGTCCTATACCGTACCTGTAACAGCAAGGGGGAAAAAGTATCACACTCTCAATGTGGAAAGAAAAGGGAAAAGCTTTATAGAACATAACATAAGTCATCCTATGTTGATGACACCACTGTACTTACCTCTGCCCACCAACACTCCTCCCCCAAAAAACCCCACATGTCTCTCTCAAACTTATTTTATAACTCTAATGAAGGAAAGGCCTTTTTTCCTCTTTTTAAATATTTTTTTCCTAATTTCTTATACTTTTTGAAAACCATTATAGTCATTACTATTATTTGTAAGAGAGGGAGAAGTCTCTATTTCCTTCCCCCAATTGATATGGTAGTCACTGAAGGCCCAGGATGTAATCACAAGATGTTAATGTGAAGATAAACTAACAGTGAGGATATGCCTGTGCCCTGATCCCTTTATGAAGTGAGAAGACCTCTCTGATTGAATAAAGAAGGGAACAGAAGAATTGGCTGGGTAAACAAATTAGTCTATTCTCTGGGGACTTGAAATAGCTAAATGCTGGACAAATACCTGCAAGTGGATAAAGATTTCAAGCTAAGAATTGCCTTACATAGCAGACTCCTGTAGCACGGGAGAAGGAAATTTCATACATATTGGTCTTGAGACACTGCATCAGTAGAAGAGCAAAAACACTCTACACAAATAAAAATGTAGAGAGTCACCAAGAGAGAAAGTAGCTTCAAAGAGAGGGCAGTAAAGAAAATAGTTATGGAGAGGAACAGACTGTGGGAACCCAAGTGAGCAACCTACCCGGCAGAGCTACTGTACTCAAGTACAGTCCCTACAGAACCAGGAGCTGTCAGCTGCCTTTGCCACATTTGTAGCCTACACACGTGACCTATAACCACTGTATTTTAAATTTGGGTCCACTCTTTAAGTTCTTTTTTTATTCTCATTTATTTCATTAAATGTTTCTCAATTACAAGATAAAAAAATTAACAATCTTTTTTTTTAATTTTGAGTTCCAAATTCTGTCCCTCCCTCCCCTTCTCTGTCCTTGAAAAGGCGAACAATTTTATATCAATTATATGTGTGAAGCTATGCAAAACATAGAACACACTCTTTCAAAGGATATCTGTATTTGTTAGAGAGCACTTCCCAGGTTTATAGGAACAATATTATTGTTCTTCCTATGCCATGTGAATGAATGCCTTTACTAAGAGAGAACTGAGTCTGACACTAACTGATTGTTATTGGGAAGCAAATGGTGGAGGGAGGTGAGCTGTAGTATTTGGAATGCAGATCCACAGGGTTACCCCAGGAACCCAAGGCAGTAGCTACTTTCTGGGGCCTGAAAACACAAATGCACATGCAAGTTGGAGGAACCTAGCAAGGAGCATGATTATTGCTATGCTACACAAAGAGGTAGCATGTGGCCTCAGAGTCAGGAAGACCTGGATTCAAGTCCTCTCTCTGACCTCTCTACTAGCTGTCACCCTAAGCAAGTCAAGGATTCTCATAAAAATATGAGTCACAGAGAAAGTGCCAACCTGTACTGATAGAGGAAATTTCTCACCAGAAGTTCTGTACTCCAATCAAAATTACTATTCCAGTAAATGCATGTATGTATATTGATTACACTTCCATTCTTCTCATATTGATGAGACCTCCATCCAGTGGTACAGATTGTAACCTATCCACATCATCACTGAATATGATTCTGGTCCAAGTCATTCCATAAAAATCCTATCATACCATCCTTCATATCTGGGGCCTTCCTCTAACTAGACGTCACCTTCAATTAGAGGCCATCCAGTTGAACTCCCTCATTTTAGAGACGAGTAAAGTGAGGCCCATGAGGCATTGTGACCTTGCCCAAGGTCACATAGGTAGTAAGTTTCAGGATATGAACCCAGATCCTCTGACTCTGAACCCTGGACTCTTCCCATTATAGTACAGGCACTAATACCATACTCAGAATATCCATCTGTTCCCCTTGCTCTCCTGATCCGCCTTTCCCCTTCACAAATTACATTGACTGGACAATAACTCTTATACCATATACTGTATTACAAATAATCATTCATAATATGCTCTAGCCTACTTACCACACATCTCTCTGTTTTCCTTTGGACAATACACAATTTTGATTCTTTGGAAATCATGGTGTAGCATGATCTACAGCCATATAGCATAACCAAAAAAATAATGGTATTAAGAGATGAGTTTTTGTATTGCAGAGTAGCTTGGGATGACTGAAAGTAATATGTATTTCCCAAATATAATCCCATCTGTTCTCTTCTTCCTACTCAGTTCTGTATCCAGTTCGCTGTCCATCTTCAGTGTCTGTCCGAGAAAATTTAATGACAGACTAACTCAATAGTCTGTGCAGTACAGTGGGCAGAATACTGAAGTTGGGGTTATGAGACCTGAATGTGAATTCCTATTCTTCCACTTACTGTCTTGGAAAAGTTATATAATCCCTCTAGGTCTCAGTTTCTAAATCTGTAAAATGACAGGGTTAAATGACACAGTCTCTGATGTCTCTTCTGGCTTTAGGTCTATGATCTTCTATTGTAGCCTAGACAATATTCTTCATCTATTTGGTTTTCTTCCTTTGTGGATTGTTAGGTTCATTTTCTTTGAGTGTACATGGATCTCTTTGAGGAAAACCCGTAGTATTCTAGAGTTTTATGCAATCAGCACAATACCATCTGCAAAAGAAGCACCTGGAGAACCCCTCCCCAATCAACAGGGAATCCCTGTTTCATCTGTATTCTTTGTACGAGTGCCAATGTGGCTGTGCTCAACACTTCTAATGATTGTATACTTCTCTATTTTATGCTTTGTTTTATATACTAATAGATCATTGAACAGAGTAATTTTGTTGCAACTAACAAGAAACACTGCATTATTGTAACATATACATGAGACAATTACTTGGTGGAGGAGAACCTTTGAAGCTGTTTTACTCTCCCAGATCAAACATTCTTTTCCAATTAAAAACAATAGACACAGCAGGATCATATATTCTTTATACCTTTAAGTCAGTTGTATGACTTTGAAGTTGTGATATATAATAGAAAATTACTTGTGAAAACCAGTGTGTTAACAGGCACAACAAGGCATTGTTGGTGGAGTGATGAATTGGTTCAGTTATTCTGGAAAGTGATTTGGAACTATGCCCAAAGTCACTAAACTAACAAATATCCCTTTACCCAGTAATAGTGCTACTAGGTCTGTGCCCCAAAGAGATCAGAGAAAAGGAGAAAGGATTCATATGTACAAAAATACTTAGAGGCTCTTACCTTATAGCAAAGAACTGGAGACCAAAGGCCCCCCCCATCATTTGGGGAACAACTAAATAAATTATGGTATATGAATAAATATTTGAGAAATTAGGAAAGGGACAATTTGTGTGAAACTTGGGAAGGCTTGCATGACATGATGTAAAGTGAAATGAGCATAAGCAGGAGAAAAAATTATGCGTTAACAACATTGTAAAACTGAACATTTTTTAAAGACTTAAGAACTTTGATCAACACAATGACTAAACATAATTCTAGATGACCAGTGCCAATACTTGCTATATACCTCCTGACAGAGAAAGAGCTGATAGATTCAAAATGCAGAATGGGATGTGCATATTTTTGGACCTGGCCAATGTGGGAATTTCTTTTACTTAACTATGCACATACTCCAATCCAGTAACACTGGCCTCTTGGCTATTTCACAGAAAAGACACTCCACCTCTCTCTCTGCTCCAGGCATTTTCTTTGGCTGTCCCCCAGACCTGGAAGGTTCTCCCTCTTCATCTTCACTTACTGATTTCCCTGGCTTCATTTTATCCCATATTTTATAGGAACCTTTTCCCAACCCTTCTTAATTCTGGTGCCTTCCCTCTCTTAATTACTTCCTCCTTATCCTGAATATAGCTTGCTTTGTACATATTTATTTATTTGTTATCTTCCTCTTTAGACTGCAGACTCCTTTGAGGTCAGAGGTTCTTTTGCCTCTTTTTGTCTCCACAGTGCTCATCATAGTGTCTGACAAATAGCAGGCACTTAATAAATGTTTATTGATTGACTGGTTGGTTATAAGGTTTATTTTCAATTGGGAGTAGGAGACAGGTGGAAGAAAAAGGAAATATTTTAGTTAATTTAAAATTGAGCTTGAAAATCAGTGTGCTCTCTTTTCATATTTCAGTCAAAAACAACCTAGATGCACATGCAGATCATTCCCTAAAGATTTTATGGAGATGAGAGTATAGGCATATGCACTGGAAATTATGGCTTTTCCATCATCTTTTTTTTTAATAATATGCTGTTTTCCTATAATTATAGTATCTTTCCCATCCCTGATACCTTGAAAAGCAGTCCCTAAATACTGTTAATTATGTCATTTCCTTACAAATTCTTTATGTGTGTGCCTAGTCTAACTCAACTCCTTTTCTTCACGGACCAGAGCTTTAAGTGTGAGTCTGGGGGGTAGGAGGGGTGTCGCTGTCATTTATGATGAAAGTTATTTGTAATGGACATTCTGGCATATCTGTTCCCTTTTTACATGTTCTGCCTTCCTCTTAGTTTCATCTAGAAATGTTCTTGGAGGTGATCTGGAAGAAATAAGTATCACACAATCCCTTGTTGTTTTATGAAACAATATTGCTTATGATCACAGGATCAAGGATCTAAAGCTGGAAGGCACCTTAGAGGTCAACTAATTCAAAGTCCCTCATTTACAAGTGAAGAAACTGAGGAGCATAAAGGGTTAAGAAACTTGCCCATGGTCACAGTAGTAGTGTCAGAAGCTGGACTGAAATCCAATTCCTCCAAAAGTCAGTGCTTTCCACCATCCTCCTTTATGACATTTTGCAAATGAGTTTCTATTCCAAACTGGTATTGCCCTAGGTTAGTCTGTCTCTGCTTGGCAAGGAAAGCCAGTATCTGTTGGCTAAGGCCATTTAAGAGCTATTCTAGCCTGAAGAGGGAGAAGGGGAAGACATAGAGAGAAAGAGGGTAACTGCTCTGTACCAGATACATTGTAACTATAAGAAGCCATGTTTTTCATTTACTGATTTCTCATTTTAAGAGACATCAGCTTATTGAATAGGTTGGGTTAGAGCTATTATAATGGTATACAGTCTCTTCTTCATATTTGCCCTTTGTCCTTTCTTTTAATTTGCTCTTCTTCTTTTTCTCTAACTGATGTTCTGACTGAACAGATAGTTGATTCTCTGATATCCCTGCAGTATCAGTAGTCAGTCACTTCCTACATGTTAAGATGAAATCATTTTCATCTTTTTGGTGATTCTGTTCCTTGTTCATAATGTCCACTGAATTCTAAACTCTCCTTTTGAAAATATTCATGATAGACAGGTCTGAGGATCTGAAGTAGTCTCCAAGTGTTTGGTCTTTTTAATTCCTTAATTTTGAACCATAGTTTTCATTATCCTTGTACCCAACCCTACCTCCATCTTCTTTCACACCAAAGTCACTGAGTATAAAGGTACATGATGATTTGGTTGGGATGATACTGTCAAGTCCTTTGTAGAATTATTCTACTTCATCCTCTGCAACAGATGTTGGTACAGATTTTTTTATGGTAGTTATTTTGCTTACATTTCTTATGAGCATTGCAAGGAGAGATTTCTGGTCAAGTGTTCTGTGAGCATAGGTATAGTGGAGTGCAGGACTTGTCGTTAAGGAATCTTAGATCCAAATCTTGTCTCATATGCTTTTGAGCTGTGTGGCCCTAGGAAAGTCAATTAACCTCTCTGGGCTTCTGTTTCCTCATCTCTAAAATGAACAGCTGGAATTTATGAGATTTAAGGTCCCTTCCAAGTCTATATCTTTGATCCTACATAAAATATGCTGCCTTTGGGGGCAATAGGAAACAAGTTCTATAAACTGCTTTATTTGCCTCACAAAGAAGACTTATGGGGGGGGGGGGGCAGAGTCAAGATGGCAGCCTAGAAGCAGCAAAACTCTGCAGCTTTCCTCATAACCACCTCAAATATGTATAAAATATGACTCTAAAAATATTTTAAAGCTCCAAAACCCACAAAAATTACAGAAAAACACATCTGCTAAAGGCAGCATGGCAGGCAAATGTGAAGGGGTTCATCACAGGGCACTGGGAGCCCAGACCAGCACCACACGAGCCCACGGCTAGAGCCCTGGGGTTGTCAGAACAAACTGCGGCTGGAGTGTGAATCCTGGCAGCTGTGGCATTTTCCAGAATTACCAATCCATAAGAAACAAGGACTAAGTGAAAGGTCAGTGGAACTCAGATAAATTTGGGGGAGAGCGTCAGGCCGACTTCCCCAGGGCTAAAAGTGGCTGAAGTGGTGGCCCTATAGCCATCTCCACATGGCTGCTTCAGAAGCTCCCAGTCTGCAGATTGCAGGGGGGCCAAGTGATCATTCAGAGGCTAAGTGCTCTTGCCTTGAGCTGCCTGGATCGGATGACAGTCTTGGGTGGTGGTCCAGAGGTGCATTTTCAGTGAGCCAAAGCCGGTGGGGGCTGCATAAATGGTGGCCTCCTAAAATCTCCAGCAGCTGCAAAAACCCCAGTGATTTGGGACAGAGCTCTCCCCTCTGAAAGCAGAGCTCTACTGAACCTAAAAGTCAAGTAATTGACTGGCAATATGAATAGGCAAAGGAAGCAAAGCAAGCCCAGGAATGCAACTTTAGATTTCTTTTTGGGGGACAAAAAAGATCAAAGCATGTAACGGGAGGAAGAAAACACAGTCAGAACTCCTGCAGCAAAAGCTTCCAAGAAAAATGTAGGGGGCAGCTAGGTGGACAGTAAATAGAGTACCGACCCTGGAGTCAGGAGGATCTGAGTTCAAATCCAGCCTCAGACACTTAACACAAAAAAATAGCCATGTGATCTTGGGCAAGTCACTTAACCCCAACTGCCCTCCAAAAAGTAAAAAAAAAAAAAAAAAAGAAAAGAAAAATATAGACTGGTTACAAACCATAGAGCAGCTTAAGAAGGATTTTGGAAACCAAATAAGAGAAGTGGAGGAAAAATTGGGAAGAGAAATGAGAATGATGCAAGAAAATCATGAAAAGAGAATCAACAACTTGACTGAAGAAAATAACACCTTAAAAAACAGACTAAATCAAATGGCAAAAGAGGCCCAAAAAGCCAATGAGGAGAAGAATGCCTTAAAAAGCCAAATTTGCCAGACAGAAA
>CM053599.1:98301042-98324591 GCA_028646575.1 Pseudocheirus occidentalis
ATCAACAACTTGACTGAAGAAAATAACACCTTAAAAAACAGACTAAATCAAATGGCAAAAGAGGCCCAAAAAGCCAATGAGGAGAAGAATGCCTTAAAAAGCCAAATTTGCCAGACAGAAAAAAAATCTCAAAAGCTCACTGAAGAGAATAATTCCTTCAGAACTAGAGTGGAGCAAATGGAAGCAAATGACTTTATGAGAAATCAAGATACTATTAAAAAGATACAAACAAACGGAAAAATAGAAGGCAATGTAAAATATCTCCTTAAAAAACCACTGACCTGGAAAATAGATCCAGGAGAGAGAATTTAAAATTTATTGGACTACCTGAAAGCCACAATCAAAAAAAAGAACCTAGAAAGCATCCTTCAAGAAATTCTCAAGGAAAATTGCCCTGATGTTTTAGAATCAGATGGCAAAATAGAACTTGAAAGAATTCACCAATCACCTCTAGAAAAAGATCCCCAAAAGAAAACTCCTAGGAACATTATAGCCGGGTTCTAAAGTTCCCAGATCAAGGAGAAAAAATTACAAGCTGCCAAGAAGAAACAATTTGAATGCTGTGGAAACATAATTAGGATAACCCAGGATCTAGCAGCTTCTACATTAAGGGATCAAAGGGCCTGGAATATGATATTCCAGAGATCAAGGGAGCTAGGATTAAAACCAAGAATCACCTACCCAGCAAAATTCAGTATAATGTTCCAGGGAAAAGTATGGTCATTCAGTGAGGTGGAGGACTGTCAAGCATTTTTGATGAAAAAAACAGAACTGAATAGAAAATCTGACATTCAAGTACAAGAAACATGAGAAGATAAACATGGAAAAGCATTCATAAGGAACTTATCAAAGTTGAATTATTTACATGCCAACATGGAAAAACAATAATTATAAGTTGTGAAACTTTCTCAGTATGACAATAGTTGAAGGGAATATAAATGTATATATGTATACATACACATATGTCTATATAGGAGGGTATATATGCATCTAAATATATATGTGAATGTGTGTATATGTATGTACATAGACAGAGGGTGCAGGATCTATTTAATAGGATGGGATGATATTTTAAAAGGTGAAATTGAGAGGTGGGAGAGGAATAATATGAGAGGAGACAGGGAGAGACAGAATGGGGTTAATCCTCTCATATATAAGAGGCAAGGGATAACTGTTACAATGGAGGGAAAGAACAGGAAGGCAAAAGGGAATGGGTCAACCTTACTCTCATTGAAGTTGGCTTAGGGAGGGAATGACATACACTCTAAATTGGGTATCTTGGCCTATAGGAGAGTAGGGGGCAAGGAGATGAGAAGTGGGAAGATAGAGGGGAAGGCAGGTTGGGGGGGAGGGTTGTTAGAAGCACACACTTCTGTAAAGGGACAGAGACAAAGCAAGAGAATAGAACAAGACGGGGGTAGAATAAGAAGGAGGGAAATATACAGGTACTGGGGTAGGAAGATCCATCTTGCCCTACTGGAAAGTCAGAGGGGTGATGGGGGAGGATATAGGAGAGAGCAGATTGGGGGAGGGCATATACAGTGGGATCACTGTTTTGGAGTGGTGGGTAGGGGAAAGACCGGGAGAAAATTTGTAAATCAAAATCTCATGGAAATGAATTATGTAAACTAAAAATAAACAAAAGTTTAAAAAAAAGAAGTAGAAGACTTATGAGCTATCCTTCCACCTGGCTGCAAGTTCTTTTTGTCTTCCAGTTTCATCTACAGTCAAAATGTCATCATTAACATGGTTCTGTTCTTCTAATAAGAATAGAACTAGTAATTTTGGCATCTAGTACAAGCAATGCAAGATGTGCCTTCAAAACAACTTTGCAATGTCTGGTATAAAAGTGATACAAGAAGCAATTCATACAAGTTAAGTAGTACAGAAAACTTATAATAGCGGCTCACAAATTGGGGTTATCTATAGTACCCTAAATCTTGGTAGTTTCCTATTTTGACTAATTATTCTTGCTAACTAGGTGATAAGCCCAGTCATTTTTGAAGGAAGATACATGTTCATTTTTTTGCACCTTCTAAATTTCAGTCTCTGTGGCTGGGAGAGGGAGGGAAGGAGAAGGGAGGGGAATCCTCAACAATCCTGCCCCAGTTATGTTTCCATGTGCAGTAATACATGAACCCACTGGTACCAGACAAAATTCTCTCACTTAGAGGACCAACAGTTTAATTGTAATGTATGGACATTCTCAAAATTACGTGACTCCTAGCTCCTTCTACTCCCATTTCTGCTACTATTCTATTGTCATTATAAAAACAGAAAGGAGATTCACAAGGCTAAGAACTCCTCTGTATTTTTCTTTGTTTCATAAGTCATCACGGTCAAAACATTAATTAAATCTTGTGACAAGACTTTCTGCAACTAGCTAGGCTAGTTCCTGGACAAAAGATGCAATTTGTCAGTAGGACTATCCTCAAAGATTTTCCAGTTTGGCAGAAGCTTCCAGAATATGCAATCCACTAGAGTAGCTTTTGAGATTACAGGGCTATTTCTATCTCATGATGAGGAACTGAAGCTAGAATTTTGTGGAGGTTAGTAACAATATCAACAATACTATTGTTTAATGCAGTGGTTCTCAACCTTCCTAATGCTGTGACCCTTTAATACAGTTCCTCATGTTGTGGTGACCCCCAACCATAAAATTATTTTTGTTGCTACTTTATAACTGTAATTTTGCTACTGTTATGAATCATAATGCAAATATCTCATATGAAGGATAAATTTTCATTGTTACAAATTGAACATAACCCACAGGTTGAGAATCATTGCTGGTTTAATGTATTAATATTTACTACTACTGCTGCTAATACTATTACTACTACAACTAATAACAATAATAATAACCAGATATAATTTCACTAAGCAACAGTAAAAGCTATTAACAGGTATATATCATCAGATTTGTTGAAAGTAACCAGGAGTGGCTCACTAGATGGAACCCATGAAATGACAAATATCCAACAACAGAATAAAAGGTTTTTCGACAGATGACATCTTTATGAACTCAGCCAAAAATATGTCCAAAAAAGGAGCATTAAAGAAATGGCTGAGGCATATGGATTTGTTTGTAGAAATGGAGCGGTTTATGATAGCAATTCAGGATCATTGCCATCAGAAATTAGAGAAAGGTTATCCTTAAGGAGCCCAAATTTTTCATGTTCAATGTAAATTATTCAAGAAAATGGCAACAACATATCATTTTAAGCTATAAAAATTTTAATACTTACTGAGTACCTAGCAAGACATGGCCTGATAGGTAAAGTTATACATCAGAAGCTTACAATCTTCCATGTCAATAATGAATCCGCATTCCACAAATACAGACCCCCTAGATATCCTGGAGAATTCAATCAATAGACATACTGAACAAGACAATTACTACAGACCAAACTACAGAGTATTAGAACTGGACTTTAGATCCAAGTTCTAAATTTCTGATTCTAAAAATCAGAACAAGCATCACCTGTGCTTGGCAAGCCTTTAAAGCAGTGGTTCTCAACCTTCCTAATGCCATGACCCTTTAATACAGTTCCTCATGTTATAGTGACCCACAACCATAAAATTATTTTCACTGTTACTTCATAACTGTAATGTTGCTCCTGTTATGAATCGTGATGTAACTATCTGATATGCAGGATGTATTGTCATTGTTACAAATTGAACATAACCCACAGTTTGAGAACCGCTGCTTTAAAGGGTTATACAAATATTATTGTCATCTTCATTTTCATCATCATCTAACCCAGTTCTCTCATTTTACAAGTGAAGATGTGAGGGCCAGAGAGATGAAGCTTGCTTAAGGTCAAACATTAATTACTAGCTGAACTGAGGCTAGAAGCCAGGGTTCCTTTCTCCCAGACTAATGATATTTTCATTATACCATAATGTCTCTCACATCAATTCTCTTATGATGGCCCTCATGGCTAGGCTACTACAATACTCTTCCGACTGTTCTCCCTGCCTCAAGACTTTCCTGCTTCTAGTCAATCCTAGAAAATCTTTCAGATTCATTTTCCTAAAATCTTGCTTTCACTGCATCATCTCTCTATACAAAAACCATCAGTGGTTCCCTATTGCATACAGGATAAAGTCCAAACCCTTTAAATTTTGCATCCAAAGCCCCCCATCCTATTTCTTTTCACAATATCTTTGAGAAGCAGGGGATAAGGAAGGAATTTCATTTACTGAGAAGGAAACTGAGATACCGAGAGGTTTGTTTTTAATGACTTACCCAAAGTCACACAAATCATTAGTGGTAGAATGATTTTAGAGGTTGTCACATATCCACAAACCATTTAATTAAACATAAGCCACTCAGTGCCTTTGGTTGAAAGCAAGCTCTTATAGTTTTCTGTGATGGATATTAAAGGCTGTTGGGTGGTGGTAGGTTTTTTTCTTAATAAATATGATAATTAAGCCTCAAATGTCTCCAGTACATTTGTATGTTTTAAAATATCAGGCTTATGATTAATGAAAAAAATTGAAAGATGATTATAAATGAGGCCTTTTTTTGTTCAGTGCCCCTCATAGTCAGTAAAACAGGCCTTTAATGGACCTTCGAGACTAATAGCCACTTTGATAACTCCCAGCAATGTGCAGCTTTGGCCAATGAAACAGCCTGAAATAAGCAAGCCAGCATACAACCCCATTATTAAAGACATGTTTTCCTTTTTAAAAACATTCCATTTGCATCCCTAATTCATTTCAACTCCCCTGTTAAAAACAAAAACAAGCTAAAGAGAGTATTTGTCTTAGTCTGAAAGGGCAGGTTTTACCAGTAATTGGTTACCAGTTATAATAGTCTTTCCTGAAAGCCACTCAAGAGAAGCATCCTGATACAGTGGAGAGAATTTTGGACTTGGAGCAAATAGACCTGGATCAGAGGTTGACTTTAGCACTTATAAGTTGTGTGATCCCAGGCAAGTTCATAAAACAGCTTATTTTCCTCGTCTGTAAAATAATCATACTTCATATGTCTGTATATTGTAAACCATGAAGTGCCTTATAAATGACTTCATTTTGTTGAGAAGTAATATAATCTGGTATATCTGATGGGCTTATAGTCGAGAGAGACCCAGTTTCAAATTCCAGTTTTGAAGACAATATGCTGTGTGATCTTGGGCAAATTACTTAACCTGAATCTCAATTTCCTAATCTGTAAAATGCTGATCTGTAAAGTGCTGAATATGTATGTATGTATGTATGTGTGTGTGTGCATATGTGTATGTATATATGTGCGTGTGTGTATATATACATATATACAGAGATAATGTTTGAGTTGAGTCTTGAATTTAGATAAGAGAATGGTAGGGGTAAAGTATTTCATGTTTTGAAATTTTTTTTCCCCCCCAGGAAACAAAAGTACTAAAGCAAAAATATGAAAAGTGTGTTCAGCCACACTGTGAATGGCAGATAGTTTGGCAGGATCAGATGAATTCTTGTAGGGAAGTAGTGAGAAATGAGGTTAACACGGTAAATTAGGATCAGATTATAAAGGGCCTTGAATGCATGATTTAGGAGTCTGAAATTGATTCAGGAGGCAACAGGGAATCATTGATGACTTCTGAGCAGTGGAATGACATGATCAAATCAGAACATAAAGAAAACTGAACTGGCCACATATAATAATACCATTTATACAGTACCTACAAAGCACAGTACAGTACCTGCCAAGCACTGTGTTAAGCATTTTACAAATATTTTCTCATTTTAGCTTCACAATAACCCTGGGATTTAGATACTAATATGATACCCTTTTTTTTTTTTAATGAGGAAACTGAAAAACTGAAAGGAAAAGTGGAGTTTGAATCCTGCCTCTGATACAAGGGGCATATCACTGAGACACACAGAGGGTAAGTTACTTGCCCAAGAGAACATAGTTAGTAAATATCTGACATCAGATCTACCTGACTCTATGTCCAGTATTGCCTGTCTACTCTGCTACCTAGCTGCCTATGTCCAGAATGGAAGGGAGAGAGTAAAGAATGAAGACAGGGAAACCATTTAGAAGCCCCTGCAATAGTTCAAGTATTGAGGGTTAGAATTGAAGTATGGTAATGGGAAAAGAAATAAAAAGGCATCAGGAAGAACTGGGGAAACTTTAGGACTGATTCCATTCAGGGATGAAAGAGGAGTCAATTTTCTTAATTAAGTGACTCCACCTGGTAAATGTCAGAGGTGGGATTTAAACCTATGATGTAAGGTAGGTTTTGTGTCGTGGAAAGTACATTCCGCACAGGCGTCTAAGCAGAAGTCATGGAGGATCTTTAGAACATATTAGAGAAACTGGGAGCTAGAAGGGGTCTCAGAGATCACCTAATACAAGTAGCTCGTTTTACACATGGGGAAACTGAGGCCCCTGTGAATAATATGCCCAAAGGTATCCACCTAGTAGGTGGAAGAATTGGAACTTGAGCCTAGTCGGTATCTGGTGAACTTAAGACCATTCCGAAGTGGTGCCTTCTTTCCCAGAAGCTTCTCACATTCTTCTCCCACGGCCCCCTCTTTCTCCCCGCCCCTCCACGGGATGCTCCTCCCTCTCCTTTGCGGGAGGGGTAGGCGAGGCGATCGATCGCTCGGTATTCTGCTAGGAGCGTAGCCCAGCGCCTGAGACGAGCTCTGAGTGATCGATACTTTCTTGTGGTTCATGGCCACAACGACGGAGGACAGCTCCGTAAGGACCAGGAACCGGGTGAGGAGGTTACAGTGAGAGTATTGGAGAAAAGTGTATGGGCCACAAACCTACAAGGCCATAGCTGAGAGGATAAGCTGAGCCAGGAAACTGTACATTGCGACGCATGCGTGACACCTAAGACAAGCTTTGGGAAGGCCGGGGGAGAAGATGCTGCGCCTGCGTCGTGGTGAGGCTGCCTTAGGCGGAGGTCTTCTTGCACCTGCGCAGTGTGATTTAGGAGGGGCTTGGTACGCCTGCGTCGCGTTGAAATTTATGGTGGGGACTAAAACGCCCACGCGGCTGTTCTGCTTCGCGTTGGGTCTGCATCTGTTGCTTGCGTTGTCCAGTTGATTCCCTTAATGGGTCTGGGTCTCAGGAGAAGCTTGTTTCCTGGGGCCCGAAGCCAGTGTCGCAGGGTGGGGCTTGAGTCCCAGCCCTGGGAAGTCGTAGCTGTGTATCTTTGGGCAAGTTCCATCCCTTCTCAGGGCCAAAATGAGGAGACGTTGGAATTGATGGAGAAGGGCCGCTCCCGTTTTGTGGTCTTTTCTGTTCCCCAGCTCTCCTAACAGCCCAGTCTCAGGGGCCTAGGAAATAACCACGTGCCCATAAATGGGAACTGTGACTACACGAGAGCCCTGCGGGGTCCTGGGTTCTTAGGAGATCGTGCCGTAGGGTCTTCAAAAGTAATTGTCGAAGTTTAGGGCGCGATGGATGTTTCATTTGGAGAAAAGGAGACTTAGAGAGAACTGTTAAGTCAGCAAGCATTTAAGTGCTTACTATGTGCTCCGTATACAAAAAACGGGGGGGAAAAGACCTTAGACTCAAGGAGCTCATCGCCTAGTGAGGGAGACAACTTGCAAACAGCTAGGTGTAAGGAAACAAGTCAAATCAGCAAAGGTTTATGGGGCGGCTAGGCGGCGCAGTGAATAGAGCACCAGCCCTGGAGTCAGGAGGACCTCAGATCCAGCCTCAGGCACTTAACACAAAACTAGCCGTGTGACCTTGGGCAAGTTGCTTACCCCCAGTTGCCCTGCCTCCCCCCCTTCCAAAAAAAGAAAAAAAAACCCAAAGGTTTCTTAATTCCCTGCCCACAAGAAGCCCATAGTCTGGAAGAGAAAACACATAAACATCTAGGTACAAACAAGATACACCAAGTTAGAGATTCTCTTAGATTCTAAGGAAAGACACCAAGATTAAGGGGAGTGGAAAAGTGTTGTTTTTTTTTTTTTAACTTTAAGTTTTTAATAAGTCAGGTCAGAACTTAAAAACGATATACTTGTCCGAACCTTCTTCAACCTAAGGAAAAGTTTGCAATAACTTTTAGCTTTTGAAAAATGGAATGCAAAAGACGTAGTGGGTTCCCCCTTGTTAGGCAACTTTAGATAAAGAATAGCTACCCACTTATAAGGGGGCTTTCTGTATATATTGGGCAAGATTGCCTCTTTCTGTGAATATCACTGTCTTCTGACTGCTGCAAGTTGGCAAACCCAGTCTGATGCTTAAAACACCCTTCATCCTCTTCTCATTTTGACAATTGGATTCTCTTGAGTTCCAGACTCAGCCCCACATGCATGAATGAAGTCACCACAGAAACCTTTCCCCTCAGCTAAAAGTTACCTCTCCCATTCATTAAAGTATCTTGTCCTTTACCCTGGTCAGGTTTTACTCAGAATCATACTTATTTGTGAGTAGTCCCCATCCCTTCAATGTTACAGTAAGCTTCTTAAAAGCAAAGACTACCTTGTTTCAATCTTTTTCTCTCTAGCACCTAAGTAATTGTCAAATAGCCTTTAGCCCCTCCTTGCTACAGGCCATATACACCAGAGTCCAATGGATTCTGTCCCTGCATGGGCTTTTCTACTTACCAAGAGCATCAAATTTTTCCAGAGCGTTGAAAGTCAGTGAAAAAGAAAGGTAGAAAGGTAGGAACAGGATGAATGAATTAACGAATATAAAAACACTTGTTAAGTTCTTACTGTGTACAAAGCATTGTGTTAAGTGTGAGAGAGACAGATAAAAAAACAAGACAGTCCCAGGTTCTCAAAAGATTCATGTTCTACTAGGTAGAGACAACATATTTGGGATGGGTAATATGGTGTTAAGAGCTTGAATTTGGAGTCACAGATACCTGAAGTGGAGTTCTGATGCTCTGTGGCGACATGAGGAAGTCAGCTTTGTCCTTTATAAAATGGGGATTGTAATACTTAAACTCTCTGATAAAGTTGTTGTGAGGAAAGCACTGTGTAAACTATAGAGCTGTATATGAATATGACCTGCTATTATCATGTTCCCTTCAGAGTTTTGAAATGCAGTATGTATAGTGGGAAAAGTGAGTCAAGAGACCTAGGTTTTAGCCCCAGTTCAGACTAGTTGTTGGGCCTTGGATGATTTCTTTTATGTGGTCCTCATTCTCCACTGTAAAAAAAAACAACAGAACACTCAACTGTATGACATTGATCTCTAAGGTCCTCTCAACTATATGTCCCTAATCCCATTTTTTTGGAGCCCTGCTCACTCTTTTCCAAGATAATGATAACTTGTTTAATTAACCATTTCTGACTCTTGATGACCCCATTTGGGGTTTTCTTGGCAAAGATACTGGAACTATTTGACATTTCCTTCTCCAGCTCATTTTTTAGATGAGGATATTGGGGCAAACAGGGTTGGATGACTTGCCCAAGATCACACACCAGTAAGTGTCTGAGGCCAAATTTGAACTCAGGAAGATGTGTCTTCTGGAGTCTAAGACCAGTCAGTACTCTATCCACTGTGCCACCTAGCCACCCAATAATAACTAATGTCTCTAATTCTGTTCTTAGCAAAAAAACACCCCTGCGTCAGGTCCTCTAAGATTTCAACTTCTAGGTCACTTTACCAAACTCCTACAAAGAGATAGAACTATGAGATAGCATTAAACTTGGAATCTGAAGATCCAGGTTTGAGACCTGGCACCAATTGAAGGAACCCTGTACTTGAAATGAGGAAAACACTGTGTAAATGTTAAATCACTATATAAATGTGAACTATTATAATATATTAAATGTGGGGGCAGCTAGATGGCTCAGTGAATAATGCACCGGCCCTGGAGTCACGAGGACCTGAGTTCAAATCCGGCCTCAGACACCTAACACAAATAATAGCTGTCTGACCCTGGGCAAGTCACTTAACCCCAATTGCCCTACCTTTCCCCCTCCCTCCCCCCAAAAAGCAAAAATAATAATATATTACATGAATGCTAAAATTGCATGGAGAATTAATTGGTCACCCTGCACAGTGTTGGAGGGTGACTACTAATGTCTCTTCAAAAACTTAATCATGAGACCCAGGATCAAGTACACCCTCTGATACTTAGTAGCTATGGGTCACATCTCTTTACTTCTTTGACCCTCAGTGTCCTCATCAGTAAAATGTGGAGAATGATATTTGCCCTCCCTTAAAACCGATTGGCTTAGTAGTAGAGAGAAGTGCTTTGTAGATAGCTGTTAAAATGCTGTGTAAGTGAAATCTACAGTCGGTATTCTGCTGGGGAGTAGGCTACGTACAGGGTTCTGTAGCTCAGAATATTAGGGCTCTTAATGCCTTCTTTCTTGTCCGCTGTTTGACTCCTTTCCTCTGTGCCAAACTATTAAATACAAGTCATTTGTTTTCCTTTTCCTTTTGCCTTGGATTTGACAGACTCTAGATCCCAAGGTACTCTACAGTTCTTAATATGGAAACAATATGAGTTTGCTTCTAGTTCCCATATAAAATGTAAAACTTAGACATCTACCCCTTCTTGCAAACATCTGCCTCCTTTCAATCTAGGAAATCTAAAGTTATTCTCCTGAGTATCCTTTGGCCTAAGTCCACTTCCAAATTGAGATGACCTGATGAAATAAATGACTATAAGAATAAAATGTTTGGGGGTTTTTGTATTTCTGTATTTTTAGGTTTTTCACTACACAAATTGTAAGAATGAAAAGGTATTTGGGGGTGGCTAGGTGGTGCAGTGGATAGAGCACTGGCCCTGGAGTTAGGAGGACCTGAGTTCAAATCCGGCCTCAGATATTTACCACAAAACTAGTTGTGTGACCTTAGGCAAGTCACTTAACCCTAATTGCCCTCCAAAAAAACCCAAAAAGAATGAAAAGGTATTAAATGCTTACTGTGTTCCAAGTTTTGCACCAGAAAGATGTCAGTCATAGTAAAGTTATAGTGAAGACATTAGTTGGTATAGAGAAAGTTTTTTTAGGGTTTATAAGTTTTCTTTGTTTTCTAACAGTAAGTTCATGAAGATCATTCCTGAGAAGAAAGAAGTCTACCAAGCAAACTGAGCCATCTTGTGGGTTAGATGTCAGAAGCCAATCTTCCTGACAATAAGATGTCTGCAACATGTTCCCTCTCAGAAGAACTCAGAGCCTTGCTTCCCCAGACCAAAGAGGGCTTCAAGTTAGACTTCAGTGAGAAGGTTGAAAAAAGTGTAATGGTATTACTTCATCAAGCTAGAGAGCTTTTCTATGAAGGAAAAAAGAATGAATGTCTGAAGACAAGTGAAATAATAAGAGATTACTCCTGGGAAAAACTTAATACTGGAACTTGGAGAGATGTGGACAAAGAATGGAGACGAGTTTATTCATATGGGTGTCTTTTGAAAGCTATTTGTATGTGCTTTAAAACTGATGACATAGCAGAAGCAATCAGAGTCTGTGACATGGGTCTCTTGATGGGAGCATCCATACTGGGGGACATTCTGGTTAAAGTAGTCAGTGTCCTTCAGAAGCATCTTCAACATGGGAAAAGACCTTCTGAAGCGAAGATTGAAGAATTGAGCACAAAGGTATTAATTTGAGAGATTGTTACTGAATTACATGTAATAGATGCTAACATAGTAGTTCCTATAAAAGCAGAGTCCCAGATTCCTTCAAGGCTGAATGTCTGTGACCCACTGACCTGAGCTGTCCATGGTTGATGAACTGTAGATTATGTTGTTTTGA
This sequence comes from Pseudocheirus occidentalis, assembly GCA_028646575.1. Lineage (NCBI taxonomy): Eukaryota > Metazoa > Chordata > Mammalia > Diprotodontia > Pseudocheiridae > Pseudocheirus > Pseudocheirus occidentalis. The sequence continues at coordinate 98,312,707 of CM053599.1, forward strand.
GGCAGATGTTGATTTTGCAAATGGAACATTTCAGTCCATTTTCTTGGTTTGTTTGCAATTTCTACAGCAGTAATTTTCCATTACTTTTTTTATGTAGCATTTATGGTCTCAAAGAGAAACACCTCAGACACGCTGTAGGAGTGAGTTGCAACTGCTTTTAGTCCATTTTGTACACGTCTTTACTGGTCAGCTAGCTGAATTATCACTCACTTTTCCTGTTACATCTGCTTCTATTTTGTTTCCTGTTGTTGAGTTTGTATTGAAAATTGCCACAAACTTTTTCTGACTCATGGTTTGAATACATGGGATTTTTTGAGATGCTTATGTTATTGCCCCAGACACATGTTATCATCAGTATCTTAAATGTGTTTTGCCGGAGAATACCTCCAGGCAGGGTTTATGGGTTGGTTTAAATCTAAGTTGTTTAAAAGTATCAGAATCAACCAGCTTACGTTATTTTCCTAACCCTCCACTAAAACTGTTGGAAGTATTGTACCCATATCTGATGATGCTACTGCCAAATGGATCTCAGTTAAAAAAATCAATCATTCATTCAAAAAGTATTTTAAGTTTTGTGCTGTGAGAACCATGAGAGAAATGTACAATATGTTTCCTGCCCTAAGGGAAAGACAGCAGAAATGAAAAAATTAAATAATACCCTCAGTCAGAATATGACAAATTGCTGAAGTGTATAGTGTAGATTATAAGTGTAATAGAAACTCAAAGAAGGAAAACATGAATATTGACTAGAGCGATAAAGGAATTCAGCCATCATTTATAATTAATTGCCTTCTATGTTACTAGAACATTTCTAGGTGCTGAAGAAAGTACACAGCTTACTAAGAAATGGTTCCTTTTGTCAAAGAGTTCATATCTAGTGGTAGAAATGGAACTTGAAGGACAGATAAGATCCGAGAGGTAGTAGAATAATGGAAACTAACATTTATATAACAACAGCAACAACACTGGGAGGTATATGCTGTTATTGTCCCCCTGTAACAAATGAAGAAACTGAAGCAGGTAGAGGTTAAGCAACTTGTCCAAGGTCACACAGCTAGGAAGTATCTGAAGAATTTGTACACAAGTCTTCCTGCCTGCAAACCCAGTGCTGCAACCAATGAACAACCTGGCTGCTCAGCAGAAAGAGTTAGAAAACCTAGGTTGGAATTCTGACTCTACTATTTACCTTTGTGACCTTGGGCATGTTAACTTCTCTGGGCCTCATACTATGTATGTAAAATGAGAGAGTCCTAAAACCCCTTCCTAAATTCTGAGTCCTGTAGGAAGGCAGACAGGACATGAGAAGGCATTATAAACAGGAGCGTAGCAGAGAGATTGAGCTGATCCAAATGAAAGATGTGTATCATAGGGGAAAATCCCTCCTTTTTAATGAACTTTGGACTCTGAATATTGTTTACATCTCTGACCATTGGGAAGAAATGTAGGACATCTGAAATATGTATATCCTGGAAAGTTTGTATTTTTGTATAGTAGTTTTCCTTAGAAATTACCTTTTCTTTACCTCCATTGCTATGAAATAGGCACTTTCTTAAGTTTGTGTAAACTGTGTAAATACAGTTTGTTGTGACTTAAATTCTGTCTTTATATACAGAAAACCAAGAGTGACCATACGTTGTCTCCACCTGTGAAATTAGGAACTGCAATTCCAATACTACAATGCCCTTCACTTGAGTTTTTTAGGAACAATTATTTGGTTCCACAAAAGCCTGTTATTTTGGAAGGAATTGCTAACAACTGGCCATGCATGAAGAAATGGAGGTAAGTAGCAAAAGTAAGTAAGTCGATGTCATTTTCCCCATTTTGTGCCTCCCAGGCAGGTTGATGAATCTTTATATATACCCAGACTCTAAAAATCTCAATAAAAAAGTTACCACTGAATTTAAGAATTTATGTTTGTGATTTTAAAAAAATTATTTGGTTCTCTTATTCTGTAACATAGGCTGCAAGATCATTTTAAATGTTTTCTCCCTCCCCAAAGAAATATTTCATGTAGATGTTTACATTTTAGATCTCTTTTGTACTAATTCAGATATCTATTAGCCTTTCACAGCTCTGGGTCTTAATTTCCCCATTTATAAAATAGAGATAATAGTACTTGCACAGAATTGTTATGAGGAAAGTGCTTTGCCAGCCTTAAAACAGTATAGAAACATGAGTTATTAGTATCCTCATTATTTTAAGGGGCTTTATGGTACAGTAGAAAGAATTATTATCACTATAGAATGTCTAGCAACAGACTGAGTCTACATGCTGAAGACTAGCTTACCCAAGTATGGAGAGGTTTCTTAACTGTAAAGCAGCTACTTGGTGATAGATTCTTTGGCCATGGAAACCCATGGAACAAAGAAAGATACAGAATGGTCCTTCGTCTCCTGTGGCACTCTCGTGCCTCTGCAGTGACACTGGCATAGTAGCAGGGAAAAAGGTAGAGCGTGCTAAGAATCACTTTTTAAATCACCTGTAAATATTAATTAAATATGCTAAATGTGAGGTCCTTGTCCAGTAACCAAAGGGTGGTCAGTCTGCTGAAGGATTCAAATCATAACAAACTTTTATATTCTCTCTATAAATGGAATCATAAGGCTTAAATAAGTTGCAACTAAATAGAAGAAGGCTTGTAGGTATTCTTTGGAGGGGCAATAAAAGGAATTGTGGAGTTGGTTTTATCTTATACCCAGAGGCAATAGGAAACATTTTTTCTTGGGATACTGATCATCTCATATTGCAGTACTCATGATAAGTATTTGCAAAGAAATTACCATAAAAATAATTATGTCTTAATACAGACATTATTATAGAGAACAGAAGTAGAAAAATTATAAGGATTTCCAAATTATATCAATATACACTTATATGACAATGAAAGTTATTACTTCAACACAAAGATGAAAAAAAATGAGGTTAGTGAGAAATATGGTTCAGGGAGGAGTGAGAGAAGCCAAAGATTTACAAACTATGTAGAAATTTCATGACTATATCATGATCACTTCAAGAAATAAATTTGTAGGTGCTGGACACAGCATCAAATAACATCACAAAAAATTAAATTCATTTTATTCATAGACAGGAAAAGATTCATTATTAATGTATGTTGTTTTCTTTCCTTTTCTGGTGGGCCATCTTACGCCTTCCTACCTATTACTCACCCTGGAGACCTATATAGTTCTTGAGAATCATAGTACTACCCTGCAATTTGGACTTTCTTTGCAATAGAAATGAACTTGGGGTTGCTGTGTGTTTTGGGAACTTTCCAAAAAAGGGACCTTAGCATTAGGGGGTGCTAGAGTTTCCTCCTCCAGTTAGAGACAAATACAGTCTTCCATGCCTACAGAAGGAATTTGCATTTGCTAGAGAGACAACACTCTCTGCTTCCCGTTGGGGCTTCACAATCTGAATTAACTACCTGATCATTATCTCCTCTTACTAATGGAAGAGATCCTGGTTTACTTCCCTCACATCCATTGCTCCTGCTCTGACCCCAGAGCTATATACTTGCCCCTCTTCTTTCTGCAAGGCCAAACCTAAGAATTCTTGGTGTGCAGGGATTCTTAATTCCTCCACTGTTACCATCTAGTTCCATCCTCCTAATAGTTAGAGATAGAGGTCCCAGTTTGCTCTTCCGAACCATGGATTTGCATTTTGTAGCTTCCCTATCTCCAGCGCTAAATGTTTGATCCTCTTCTTAGAGAATGAGGCAGTGAGGTGTCTTAATGGATAAAGCACTCTACTTGCAGTCAGGAAATCCTGAGAGTTTGAATCCTGCCTTACACATTTACTAGTTGTGTCATCCAAAGCAAGTCACAAATCCTTCCAGTTGGCCTCACCTTCCTTAGCTATAAAATGGAGAGAATAGCACTTACCTTCCCATTTTCTCACTTATCTTTCCCTGTCTTTTGGCTGCTTCCTTACCATCTACAGACATGGCAATGTTTTCTCCATCTTCAGAAAACCCTCACTTAATTAATTCATCTCTATTAACTGTCACCCCCTATCTCTCCTCCCTTTTATGGCTAAATTTCCTTGGGAAGGCCAACTACAATAGGTGTCTCCACTTTCCTCTCCCTCTCTCCTATGGCTTCTTGCCTCATCAGTAAACCAAAACTGCTCTGCAAAGTTACTTAATTGCCAAACCTCATGGGTATTTTTCACTCCTCATCCTTTGTGACCTTTCTGCAGTCTAATCAGTATTAAACCTCTTCTCTTTGATACTTTCTTCTCTAGGTTTTCATGTCGCTACTAACTCCTGGTTCTCCTACCTGTCTGACTCTTCCTTCTCAACTTGCTCTGCTGGAACCTCATCTAGGTCACACCTCCTAATCATGGGTGTCCCACAGGGCTCTGTCCTGGGACCCCTCCTCTTCTCCTTCTGTACTATTTCACTAGGTGATCCCATCAGTTCCCATGGATTCAGTTATTATTTCTATGCTGATGATTCTCACATCTACTTATCCAACCCTGACCTCTCTTCTGATCCCCGGTCTCATATCTCCAACTGTCTTTTGAATGTCTCTAGAGAACTGGATGTTTTATAGATGTCTTAAACTTAACAAGTCCAGAACTGAGCTCATTCTTTTTCCCTTTAGCCCTACCCTCTTTGTGACTGTGGAGGCCACCACCACCATCAGTCACCCGGGCTCACCACCTGGGTGTCATCAACGCCTCGCTCTCTTCCATCACAACCCCATATCCCATCTAGTCCCGAGGCTTGTTGGTTTTACCTTCGTAACGTATAACAATAATATAATAATGATATTTAACATCCATGTATAATGCCTGTACCGTGCTAAGCACACTACCGACTATCTCATTTGATCCTCGCAGCAGCCCAGCAGGTGGCATTATTATTCTCATTTTACCCTTCTCTCCTCTAACACTGCTGTCGCTTTGGTGCTGTTCAGTCATTCCAGTCCAACTCTTCAGAAACCCATTTTGCAGTTTTCTCAACAAAGATACTGGAATGTCTGCCATTTTTCCTTCTCTAGCTCATTTTTTACTGATGAGGAACTAAGGCAGTTTGAATTAAGTGACTTTCCTAGGGTCACACAGCTAGTAAATGTCTAAGGCCAGATTTGAACACATGAAGATGAGTCTTCCTGATTCCAGGCCCAGTGTTCTGTCTCTACTGTATCACCTAGCTACCTGGTACCACTCTGGGACAGACCCGTGGAACCTCACAGCTGGACTACTGCAGTAGCCTCCCTGCCAAAAGTCTCTCCTACTTCAGTCCATCCTTCACTCAACTCTGCAATTAATCTTCCTGAAGAGTTGACTGTGGTACTCTGCTACTCAGTAAATTCCAATGGCTCCCCATTATCTCCAGGATCCAATATTGAATCTTCCTTTTGGTGTTTAGAGATTTTTATCACTTGCCTCCTTACCATCTCCCCTGTCTTCTTACACATTATACACACACACACACACACACACACACACACACACACACACGTATTTGCATGTTGTCTTCCCTCTTCAGCTATAAATTCCTTGAGAGCAGAGACTGTCTTCTACCTTTCTTTGTATCTCTAGTGCTTAGTACAAAATAGGAGCTTAGTAATGTTAACTGATGACTGACGGAGAATCAAAGCACTCTGAAAATGTTAAAGTTCCATATAATGCTGGTCATATTAACAATGATGAAGATGATAAATAAAGAGAAGAGAACTGGTTTAGGAATGGAGCGCTAGCCAAAGCTTCTTACAGTTCTCTTCTGGAGCCTGGACCCAGAATTCTCAAGTACGATGGTCTAAAATTCTCTCTCCCTGGAGCCACGTGATTCCAGTGCAGGGATCTACACAGCTGCCTCATGGCTCGAGTAACATTCCTTCCTCTTCTCCTGCAGTCACATAGAGAGTGGCTCTGCCACTGGCTTTGCAGCAGCTATTCCTTACTGGCCTCTTCCTGTACTGAGCACGTGCTTCACTGACACATGTGCGCATGTGCACGCACACACACATACACACACACACACACACACACACCTCTGCTCTAACTTCTAGGTCTGTTAGGATCAGCAGTTGAGAGGAGAGAGAGTGGGTGAGTGGGAGCTGGTAGAAAAGGACAGTGATTAAATTGAGTATTGAAGAAGTAAGGAATTCTCTCAGATGAAGGCGAGGAGGGAGTGCATTCTAGCTATGGGGGGCATCAGAGACAGAGACATGGATGATGGAATGCTTTGTGTGAAAACTAGCAAGAAGGCCAGTTTGGCACAACTATGGAGTATAAGAAGGAGAATAAAGTACAGTCAGGCTAGAAAGGTATATTGGGGCCAAATTGTTAGGGACTTTAAATATAAATGTAACCTTTCTAAAGCAAATAATTTTTCAGTGCACTAGAGCAGCTAGTAGTAGAGTGGGAAGACTATTGGATTCCAAGGGGTTGGGCTAGGATCCCAGCTCTGCCACTTACTACTAATGTGACAGGCCTCAATTTTTTCATCTGTAAAATGAGAGGGTTATATTAGAGGATCTCTGAAGGCTTCTCTAGTGCTAAATTCTATGATCGTATAAATCCTATGCTTCTCCACAGACAAATGGAAGCAAGGAACCCAGGAAATAGAAGAAACAATCAGAATTTTTCAAGCATATGTTATGAGCCAAGCATTGTGCTAAGCCCTGGAGATACAATAAGAGGCAAAAGAAAGTCCCTCAAGAAGCTTACATTCCAGTGGGGGAGAAAACATGCAAACAAATATATACGAAGGAAGCTATACAGTATACAGAGGAAATAACTAAAAGAGGGAAAGAATTAAGAGGGGTTAGGGAAGGCTTTCTATAGAAGGTGACATTTTAGTTGAAACTTAAAGGAAGCCAGAGAGGTCAGTAGGCAGAGTTGAGGAGACAGCATTCTAGGCCTGCGATGCATGCCAAACAGCCAGATAAAATACCCAGAACTGAGAGATGGAATGTCTTCTTCATGGAACCAACAGGAGGTTAGTGTCACTAGATCAAAGAGTACCTGAAGGTGAAAAAAACTGGAAAGGTAGAAGGGTACTAAGTTATGAAGGGCTTTGAATGCCAAGCAGAGAGTTTTGTATTTTCCTGGAGGCAGTAAGAAGCCACTATAATTTACTGAATGGATGGGGATGACATAATGACAAGTATAAACTGAAGGGGGCACAATTTAGCTGAGACAGGGTAGGGGGAAGAGGGGACGGGGTAAAGACTAGGGGAATGGAGTTATAAGGCATATAGGACATATCTTATGGAATCATTGACATTGGGGAATTCAGAGAAGTAAAAGATATGGTAAGGAACATAAGATAATTTTGAGCTTATAAGATTATAAGCTGCTCAAGAGCAGAGACTGCTATTTCTTATTTTTTGTATTCCATTCTATTTGTACTCCATTGTACTCCATAGTAGGCGCTTACCAAACTTTTTTTAATTGAGTCCAGGAATAAAATTATATGGTATGTAGGTCAAATAATTGATAGAGACAATGAACACCACAAAAATTCAGAGGACTGAAGAGCAACAACTACAGGGGTCAGAAAAGGCTTTATGGAAGTCTTATTTGAGGTGGGCTTTGAAGGAAGGATGGATACTTAAATGAACAGAGGAAAGTGAAGATAATTCAAGTGATGGGGAACATCATGAACATGAGCAGGGCATCTTCAGAGAAAAAGTATGAACAGCTCATGAATATGAGACTAAAAGAAAGCTACTCCAAATTGTACAATGATCCTGTTCTTAGAGTAAGGAAACCAAAGCACAGCATGATTCAGTGATTTCCTTATCACTAAGTTTTATAAGAGTGAGAATATGTATCTTCATGGTCAGTCTGCTTGTTTCAGTATAAACAAGATAAGTCTGCTCCCTTACTTAGTAATATGCCCTGAAATCAATGACTATATACACACATTTCTTCCTAATAACTACTATCTACATCTTTATTTTCAGAAAACATGAACTGAACAAAAAATATGGCAGGAGTTAAAGCCTTTTTCATAGGTCTTTCATCAAAAGACTGTGTAAGGATAGGACAAACTTGTCAATAGTATTGTAGATGTTGAAATAAATCCAGTTCAGTTTCACTCCAACCTAATCAAAGAATGGTTAGTAGTGGTCACAGGTCTAGCCTCTTTCATTATATGGCTTCTAAACAAGTAGCTACTTTTTTTTAAAAAAATGAATTTTCACATGTCCATGCATAGTCACACAGCTACTCCTTCTGTACACTTCTCCCCTCCAAGCCCAGGTGTCAGGTGCTTATTCTCAGCATAGCAGCCTGCAGATTTCCAAGTGATGATTTTTAAAGGAACTGGCTCTTGAGGCATAACATTATGAATAACCATCAGATTAAGTTGCTCCAGGAAAAGATAAATTACCCTGTCTTAAACAGGTTCAGAGAAAGAGTAGTTAATAAAGCAAACAGATGCTGAGGAGGAACTAAAGTCTAAAAAGTTGGGTAGTCATATAGGAAGTTAGTTCTATTACTGCTATAGGAATTTATAATAACTAGTAATATAGCTTTATTGTTCAGTCATGTCCAACACGCTGTGATCCTTCTTTGGGTTTGTCTTGGCAAAGATACTGGAGTGGTTTGACATTTCTTTCTCCAATTCATTTTACAAACTGAGGCAAGCAGGGGTAAATGGCTTGCTCAAAGTTTCACAGCTAGTAAGTGTCTGAGGCTGGATTTAAACTTAGAAAGATGAGTTGTACTGATTCCAAGTCCAGTGCTCTATCCACTGCACCACCTCACTGCCCCAAATAGCAGTAGGAAATAAATAATCTAGTACTTCAGTCAGGACTAGGTCAAGGACATTAGGTAATGACACTGGTAAATAGGAAAAGAGCCAGTAAAAATTCTGTTGCAGGGGCGGCTAGGTGGCGCAGTGAATAGAGTACCGGCCCTAGAGTCAGGAGGACCTGAGTTCAAATCCGGCCTCAGACACTTAACACAAAAACTAGCCGTGTGACCTTGGGCAAGTCACTTAACCCCAACTGCCCTCCAAAAAAAAAAAGCAAAAAAAATTCTGTTGCACTTAAAGTATACACATTACTGAAGAAGAAGGAAGGTATGCTGAGGTCAGAGAAACAATACTCTCCTACTAGTTGGGAGGATTAATGTTTTAAATGATAAAAACTTCCTTAGACTAATAAAGGTCTCCATTATCATAACCCTTGCTGTATATGTACCATGAGTTTATATTTCCCCAATCTCTTCTATCAAGACTGAAAGCGATAAGGGAAGTGAACAAGAAATTGAACAAAACTGTGCAAATATTTGCTTACCCAGGATCTAAGTGAAATTGGATTGGTCCTGGTGGAAATTATGTAGCATGTTTAAAGAAAGATGAATAAATTTAGCCTTTTGGTTTGTATTATATTTTCACTGATATTTGTGTTGGGGGAACACTATAGAATATGGAAAGCATTGGAAAAAGATTGATAGGTTGGGAAATTTGTTAGACTGATGAAAGTTTTTTCTGGTCTAAAGATTTTTAGAAATAAACTCCAAACTCATTATATTATATGTATTTCTTTCTAATAGTGTGGATTATATTCAAGAAATAGCTGGCTGCCGTACTGTTCCAGTGGAAGTAGGGTCCAAGTACACTGATGAAGAATGGTCTCAAAGCCTCATGACTGTCAATGAGTTTATCAGCAAATATATTGTGAATAAGGTCTGTCCTTTTTTTCCTCTAAGGGCTTATGAAAAAAATAAATATTTTTTGATGAGTGTTCCCATGCACTGAAACTTAGAGACTTATGGGAATAGGACTATAAGTGCCACAGGCAGGCAATTTCATAGTCTCAGTGGGGTAGACTAGAGGTAAGCAATCAGTCATACCAGGATATGAAAACTGGAACATTTGGAAGTTTTGAGAACTATGTGACCTATTTCCTCCATTAAAGCCCTCTTCTGATACTTTCATCTTTATGGCATTGAGTTGACCCTGGGTTCTTTAAGGCTTTGCCAGTAGAGCACAAGCTATGTCAGGTTCTACTATGTTAGAAAATTTTTGAGTGTAATCCCTGTAATAGACTGTATCTATCTTCCAGAGACAGGCATTGCTTAATATGGAGAGGCTCATAACCAGTAGACGGACTATATGGAGATGAATTCTTTGACCATTGCAACCCATGAAACAAGTAAAAATACAAAATGACCTTCAATCCCATATAGGCCCCTCTGTTTCTTCAGTAATGGTGGCAGAATAAAATCAAAGGAGGCAGAGGATACTAAGAATCATAGTTTTTAGGCCATCTATAAACATTAACTTAGCTTCTGGTAGTCTAAATGTGAAATGCCTGTCCATGGAATCATATTAATCATTACATTTTCCTTATAAATAAAACCAGAACACAGTAGGAAGTTACAGCTAAATGAAAAGATGGCTCACAGGTTCTCCTTGGAAAGGCGAATAAATGACTCATTGAGTCTACATTTGTATATCCAAAAACAATAAGTGACATTTCATGGGATATTTGGTGCCCAAAATGTGTATTCTTCACAGAAGTCTCACACACATACTTCTCTGAGAAAAGAATTGAGAGGTGTTGGACATGATGAGCACTGAATAATATCACACTCAAAAAATAAACTGATTATATTTTAATTGGCAGGAAATAACTTATTACAATTTTAAGATACTTTCCTGAATAAGCTGTCTTTATACAGGGAGACCAGCTTGGGCTAGTGCCATTCCCTCTAAGGTTTACTTCCATTTACTTTATTTATCTTGTATGTTCTAATTTATAAATGTTGTCTCCCTTATTAAAACACAAGCTCCTTGAGGCTGAGTAAAGATGGAAGAGTAAGAGGAAGCAGTCTAGCCTTGTTCCTTACAGTAATGAGACCAAATTCTGATTAGGAAGGCCAGAAAGAAATCCCATGAAGTCACTTTTCCAGCCCAGGATGGCCTAGAGCAGCGGTCCTCAACTTGTGGGTTGCAACCCCTTTGGGGATCAAATACCCCTTTCACAGGGGTCACCTAAGACCATCGGAAAACACATTTCTGATGGTCTTTGGAACTGAGACACTGCTCCTCTATCCGTTATCCAGGCAGGTCCACCCACATGCAGATACGCCCACATATAAGTATTAAAGAGTCTCAGCATTAGGAAGTTGATTACCACTGGCCTAGAGAGACAGTCATAGTGAGGTTTGTAGACCCTGGGGATGGGTCTGGCCAGGAGTATGCATAGTGAGGAGTCTTCCAGCACATGGGTATTGCCTGAAAGAAAGTCAAGACAGGGCACCAAGGCAGGAGAAGATGCCAAGGGAGCCTTGAACTAGCACTGAGTACAGAAATGTGTAATGTTTGGCAGTTCTGTTGCCTGCTACCCTGTGCCAGGTCATAGATCTAGGGCAGGGAAAAGCAGTCTTGAGTGTTGACCATAGCTGTATACTGAGCAAGGAACAAGTTCTAGAACCATAATCTTGTGGCTCTGATCCCAAGAGACACAGAAGCTCACTGAAGAAAATAACTCCTTAAAAATTAGAATTGGCCAAATGAAAGCTAATGACTCCATGAGATGTCAAGACTTAATAAGGCAAAATCAAAAAATCTAAAAAGAGAAAATGTGAACTGTTTCATAGGAAAAGCAGCAGACTTGGAAACCAGATCAAGGAAAAATGCTTCAAGAATCAATGAACTAGTTTTAGAGTCAGGGGGCAAAATAGAACTCGAAATAATTCACTGATCACCTCTTCAAAAAGATCCCCAAAAGAAAACTCCTAGAAATGTTATTGCCATGTTCCAGAATATCCAGTTAAAGGAGAAAATATTACAGGCTGCCAAGAGAAAACCATTTGAATACTGTGGAAGCACTATCAGGATAACCCAAGATCTGGCAGCTTCTACACTGAGGGACTGAAGGGCCTGGAATATGATATTTCAAAGACTAAGGGAGCTG
>CM053599.1:98325091-98361241 GCA_028646575.1 Pseudocheirus occidentalis
TGCCAGGTTCCAGAATCCCCACACCAAGGAGAAAATATTACAGGCTGCCAAGAAAAAACCATTTGAATACTGCAGAAGCACTATCAGGATAACCCAGGATCTGGCAGCTTCTACACTGAGGGATCGAAGGGCCTGGAATATGAAATATGAATTATGAAAAGCAAAACAAATTCCTATTTCATTCTGTTATAAATTACCAAACAATACTAATATCAACAGTGCCAAGTTATAGACCAAGAAAATGCCAAAATCACCATCTCATTAAAATTATTTTATTTAGATTATTAGCAAGTCAATACAAATAAGCAGGACTAGTTAATATAAAATTGTTTAAAATGGCTTAATTGGTTCAAAAAAGGTCCATTTTTCTTTTTTGCTTTTTGGAGGGGGAAGGTAGGGCAATTGGGGTTAAGTGACTTGCCTAAGGTCACAAGGCTGATGAGCGTTAAAGTATCTGAGGCCAGATTTGAACTCGGGTCCTCCTGATTCCAGGGCTGGTGCTCTATTCATTGTGCCCTCTAGCCACCCCCAAAATAGGACTAGTTAGTACATTTTATCCTTTTGAACATATCTGAATGTTTAACTCCACTGCAGAAAATCCAGACTCAATATTGAACTCTTAATATCATTTTGTTTCTGAAGATGATACTCTTCTAACTGTTCTTGGGGTATTGGATGGCAAATGGGAGTCTGGTCGAACTAAATCTGCATAAGGAAGAATACAGATAAGATTAAAAGGCTGTTTTCACATATGGAAGCTGTTTCTGATAACTTTCTAGTGCTGAACAACATTCCTAGGTACTATAGTAACATATAAAACTGGTTTTTAGCTCAAGTCTAAAAGTTTCAGGGAAACTTCAGATTTTCAATAGTTTCTCAATAAACCATTGGTAAAGTTAGTACAAACCACCCCCAAACTCCTCCCAAAAGAAACTCTGGAAGTAATAATAACAAGATAAAGAAATTTATATCTCACTTAAAATCTTTAGCATGGAGAATATGCAGTGTGGCCCCAAATTATACCATAAAGCAAGAAGCATCAAACTATTGGGTACTACTTAAAAAAAAAAAGAGCAGATCAGACAAGAAAAAATAAAAAAATAACTGAACTAAGAACCCAGGGTTCAATAAAACCCCAAATCATAAGTTGCCTGGGCAGAGCTATCTATTTGACAGCAATTGTTGGTAAAACTGGAAAGGAATAATGGACATATGACCTGAATTTTAAAGGTCATGCCACAAAAATCATAAGATAATCGTATCAGGTACCTCTTACAACTATGACCAGGGTTATTTTTTAATAGAAATAGGGAATTTTTAAGAAGGAATAAGGAATAGAGTTGATCATAAAATATGCGAAATAATTTTGATTACATAAAATTGAAAAGCCTTTGCATAAATAATTTAACACAACTAGGAATAAAGGAAACAATCTATTGGGTGAAATAATCTTTGTATCAAATACCTCTGGTAAGGATTTGTTATGTAAAATAAGCATGCACCCCAAGAAGGTTAGTGGCAAAAAGAATGGCTTATAAACAGCACCGTATTTACAACAAAACTTTCTATAGTTGCAAAAACAAACAAAAAAAACCCAAAGTAAACAGATATTCATTGATTAGAGAATGGCAAAAATTAATTGTGGTAAATATAACAGAAAATGACTGTATTATTATAAACAATGTAATAAATACACAGAAGCATAGGGGAGCCTCAGCTAACATGATGCAAAGTGCAGTAAGCAGAACCAGGAGAACTATACACAATTACTGCAACAATGTAAATGGAAAGCACAACAAAGCAATTGAAACAAAGCTGTAAAAGTATAATGAGAAATGTCCCAAAGAGGAAAAATAGTAATGCCCCTCTTGGTATCGAGGTGGGGGGCTATGAATCTTAAACACTGCAAATAATGTCAAACTTGTTTAGCATGTTGATCAGTTGTGCCAAACTTTTTTTTCTTTTTCTTTGTTATAACAAAAGGTTCTCTGAGGAGGAGAATATGAGAATATTATGAAAAGCAAGTGATACAAAAACAAAGTATAGTAAGAAAAATAAAGATGTCCGCAACAAATCTGTTAGTATTTCAACTAGTTCAGTAAGCCCAGGGCAAAATTTAAATTATATGAGACATCTTACCTCGAGTCTCATGAGGCCAAACTTCATTACAATGAGGACAGTGTGGCTCAGGCTGAGATTTGAAATACTTTACAATGCAAGGTAAATGCATTTTAATTCCACAGGTTTCACAGGACTGGCCCTGAAATGAGAAAAGGCTGATTGTGAAGTCTCAGATTTCTCTGCATTTTGCTTGAAATGGACTCTGCATCTTCTCCCTTAGGAGTTCATAATTATTGTTATTCATTCCAGTGATAAAGACCTTTCTCCTGTAAATTCTAGAACAGCTTGTGTTCATTCTGCTATCAGGATTCTATGTGCTGAACCACAGGATACATGTCTGGAAAGGGACCTGTGAGTTTAAGTTCCAGCTGTCCTACAGATTAGCATGTGAACATGGGAAAGTTCTCCATTTGCAGTTCACTAAAACTAGTGGAACTAGATAGATAATCTCTGATGTCCTTTTTTGCTAATCCCACTACTACCACAAACGTTCCTTGGGCACTCTCAGAAATGTACCAGGTATCTAATGTGCTATCTGTCCTCTAGATTGACCCTCTCCTGACATGCAATTTCACGTACTTTCCAAAGTGACTAATACTCTGAAGGAGGGGTCTGGCCCAATAATGTTCTTTTATTTGGGGGAAATTGTATGAGAAAGCAATGTTCTAACAAAAATATCTACAATATTTTTAACTGAATAAGGTATTAGATGCAGGAAGTTGGAGCTAATAGCAACAGAAGTTTATTACCAGAAGGTGTTGGTTTTTCCCCTCCTGTGTCCAGCACATACAGAGTAGGGACTTAACAAACGTTTGTTGACTGACTGATTAGGTAGAATGTAGCCAGAGACAAACTAATGAGTTAGCTAGCTTGTAATATAAAAGATCTGTGAAATTCAAAGTACCCAGTAGAACTATTACAAGTCTATAGAATGGGGAAAGTCATGAAGGGGGAAATATTCTCAAAGATCAGTTTAAAAGCTTCCTGTTCATTTACCTGAATAGCAAGGCTGTGGCAGATGTTGCACTTTTTGACATCTGGATACGTCTCGCATATATACTGATCCAATTCCATGATGCAGCGAGTATGTAAAGTGTACTCACCATGTCTCTAAAGAGATAGTAACAGCCAACAAGCTTTTACTGAAGGTTCCTGGTGGTAAGATCAGGATGGCTGGGAGAGCGGGAGGGCCGGGGAAGGGAAGGAGGAGGGGAGGGGGGGAGGGGTGTCAATGATGGGATGTCAACAAGCTCCTGTCCTTGAGGCTAACTTGTGGAGGTGAAACACACAGAAATGAAATGTCAAGAACATTAAAAAGCACCCTGTCAAGAGGCAATATAGTACCATACCAAACAAGGTCATAACATATTACACATATTCCTTCTACCACTTTACTTATGAAAAAGCAATGTAGGAAGGCCCATATGAACCAATTTAGAGTGAACTGAGCAGAATCAGAACAATTTATACAGTAATGGCAATATTGTAAAGATAATCAACTTCGAAAGACTTAGTTACTTTGATCAACACAATGACCCACCACAGTTCCAAAGGACTCATGAAATATGCTGTCTGCTTCCAGAGAGAGAAATGAGTGACTCAAGAGCTCAAACTGAAGCGTATTTTCTTCTATTTCTTTCTTTTTCTTGCTGTTACTATTTTTGGAATGTAACTACTATGGAAATTGGTTTTTCATGATTATATATTTTTGTAACAGATTTTGTTTTTATTGCCTTCTCAAAAGGAGAGAATTTGAAACCGAAAATAAAATTGAGTTTCTGGAGGAAAAGCAAGGTAGAATAGTAGGAACAACACTGATTTGGAGTCAATTGATCTGAATTTGAGACCTATATTTAAGCTGTGAAAGAAGGCTAGGCACTTCCCCTGCCTTTGCCTGTTTATCTATAAAATGGGGATATTCAAATTGAAATCCTATTTCACAGGATTGTTATGAGCAGAAAGTATTTTGTAAACTTTAATGTAACATATGTGTGTATATACACATACTATTATTTACATAAGGTTTGGACACACGATAATAATGGTGTATAGATTAACACTTGAAAATGATCATTTTCTGATTTCCTACTTCACTCAAGAAGGCTATCAAATCCCTTCACTTAAGTGTATTCATGTCCAACTAAGGTCAAAAAATGGAAGGCACTAGAGCCACCTTGACTTCTGAGATCCTCTGAGCACCCAGAAGTACAGGACTGGTACAAACAAAACACTGGGGAAAGTTACATATATGCCCAGAAGACCCAGGCTGTGGCTGTGTGTAGACATTAGATATTGTGCAATCCAGTGGGAAAACCACTAGATTTGGAATCAAAGCAGCATCTGGGCTGGGGTGACCTGGTTACATACTATTTGTGTGAACTTAGCCATGAGATGCTGCACAAATCCAAGTCTCATTTTCTTCAGTTCTTCAAAGGGATCATTTCTAAATCTCTCTAGCTCTAAATACTATGGTCCTACAAATGGAAGTCATACTTTAGAATTCCCTGGGCTGAGTGCCCACTGCTTCTCCTCCCAAATAGCAGCTTTGACTAAATAAGAACAGGCTGTTTGATACAAGGATCAATGTTTTTCAAAAACCCCTTTCATGGGAAGAAGAGGTGGAGAAGCCCTCAAAGCCCTTTATTTCAAAACAGAGGAAAGAAAATAGCAGAGGACTAAGGTGGGCAGAGGCCTTAAGATCTTGAGAGTTCAACGTTAGGGATCCTCAAAGCTCATCTAGATCACCTTCCTCCTTTTGTAAAAGAAACAGCAGAGATAGGGGCTGTGACTTGTCCAAGATCACACAATTGGCTAATCAAAATAAAGATACTTCTGCAGTATCCCTTGGTGGGCCTCCTGGAATGCAAATAAACAGGATAAGGGCCTGACCAGTAAGTATTTTAATCAATACTTCTTAACAAGTTAGTAAGAGCTCCCATTTACATAGCACTTTACAAAGTACTTTCTGCACAACTTTTCCGTCAAATTGGAGACCTCTGAAGTGGCCAAATACACCCCACTTTATTACAGAGAAAAGGAAAACAAGGCTGCAACTAAAAGGAGAAAAGCCTGCCAGGACTAGGCTGACCACCCAGACCTCCCTTGGAGACCTGCGCTTGTTCCCTGCTTCAGATTCTGTGCTTCTTGATGTCCTTGGCCACGTAACTAAATCATTGGGAAGTATAAGAAAGTTCAAAGAGTCCCTGGAGATTGCCTAAGGCAACCCACTCATTTACAAAAGGAAGAAACAGGTCTAGAAATGTCTGAGGATGGTGGTGCTAGCAACACAACTGAGATGTGAACCCAGGGGAACCAGATGGAAATGGAGAGAACCTTGGCCTTGGTATCAGAGAACCGGAGGTCAAACATTTTTCCTTTTATCCACAAAATGTACTGACCACCTAATATTAAATGTTTCTTCCTATCTCAGGTTTCTTATTAACTTATCTCATTATCTCAGTCAATGTGCCCAGTAGCACAGATATTCACATCTTGGATATATTACGCTAGGAAGTAGGAAAACGATAATAGCTAACAGTTATAGAGCACTTTGAAGTTTGCAAAGTAATTCACAAAGGACATATCACTTGCCAGTCAAAACAACTTTGAGAGGTAACTGCTTAAATGGCTTGGTGCTGCCCTGCATCTCAGAGCGTGTCTTCTCTCAATTTACCACTGGGGCTTCTCATCATTCTGGAAAGATCTTATTACTACTCTGAAGTATAGGAAATAGCAGGAAGGGTTAGAATGAGAATAACATCTTAATCTATGGATTAAGGAGGGATAGAGGAACAAACAGGGGAGTTGGAATTTTCAGTTCCTAAATTTATAGACTGATTCTTACCAGACATTCAGAACACCATTGGGCAATAACATCCTGAACTCAGAAGACCTGGTTTCAAACCTGGTTTTTGCCACTTACTGGCTACATCCTTGAGCAATTCACATCATCACACAGGGTCCTAGGAATAGGGGTGGAAGGTTCTAAATAATCTAATCTGGCCTGATCATTTTATAGGTAAAGGAAGCCAAGATCTGGAGAGATAAAGAGACTTATGCAGGGTCATACAGGTGGTAAGGAGTAGCCAGTTAAGGGTTTCAATGGTCAGAACACTGGCTCTGGAGTCTGGACAACCTGAGATCAAATCTGTCCTCAGCTACTAACCGTGTCACCCTGGTCACTTAACGACTGTCTGCCTCAGTTTCCTCTACTGTCAAATGAGGATAAGAACAACACCTACCTCACAGGCTTGTTGTGAGCATCAAATGATATAATATGTTTTATTCACTTAGCCCAGGGCCTGACCCAAAGCAGGTACTCTTTCCCTTCTCCCAAGCAGCAAATCTGGGATCTGAACCAGAGTCTACTGACCCCAAATCCAGCCCTCTTTCTATTCCCAAGTCTCTCTCGGTCTTAGTTTACTTCTCTGTAAAATAAGGAGGTTTCAATCACTGAGGTCTCTTCTAAAACTAAAAAATTCTGATTCTGGAAGCCAAGTTAAATTAATTGAGAAATATAATTCATAAGTTAAACATTCTGCAGGCTCAATGCATTTGGAATTTACTTGGTTACTTATAAATATTAAATACCATCTTGATAGCTAGCTCCTTGAAATGTAAACAAACTGGTCAGTGCTGAAAAACACCAGACTACTGTCTTGTTTCAGTCACACCTCCTGAAATTATCAGTCTATGACATCGGTGAACTATGTATGCAGGGCTACCAAGAAATAGGCTTTCCCTGAAAAAGAGGCTGACAGTGGTATCAGCAGGTCCAGCGTGTCGGCCATGAACTGCATGACAAAGTACAGAATCACACACACAACTTCTCATACTGGCCAGACAGAACAAAATCGTCAGACACTGGAAGGAAGCTGCTGAGAAACGAGATTTCTGTGACAAGAACCTCGCTTTCTGTGCCCCTGTCTGGAGTTTCTTGGAAATGCTATCATACTGTTACAAAATGCAGAACCAGAAGTTTTGTGTCAGCACTGAGAACCCCAAAGAGGAAAAAGTATCTTTATATTCAAGCACAATCCGTGAAACAATCTTTTTCTAGTTTTGCTTTCCCTCCTAAAGTAATAGTTAGTTAAATCAATGTTTTGGAAGAAACCCTTATTTGCCCTAAATATCAATCAAAGCTTTAAAAACGGCCAGAGTGCATCCCGGAGCAATTTACTTCTGAAAGCCACTTGTCCTGAACAAACATCTGGAGCACTTGTTCTGCTTCCTTCTTCCTCATTTTTTTGCTCTGGAGTTTGTCCGACAGGTTTAAAATACTGGTGGATGGTGCATAGCCACTTTCTGATTCAACAATCAAGTCCATCTGCAAGAAATATTTACAGTAAATAAATCTCAAGTCTGTATCTTTGGCCCACTTTTACCTCCAATATTTCAAGTCCCAAACTAGCAGACCTACAAAGGAGCCTCTCTCTCTCTCTCTCTCTCTCTCTCTTCCACAGCACTGGAAAAATAGCTTATTTTTATATGTAGGCAATTCCTATGCAACCCAACTGAAGTAGAAATACACACTGCCTTACATACCTTCCTCGATGGACTTTTGTGAGGGTCGAATATTGGATGTAAAGTACTTTATAAGCACAGTGTAGTATTTATATAATAAATAATATTATTTAAATTGTTAGTTACTGTATTTCTTACTAGAGAGATAAAGGGGGAAAATGCTTTAAAAATACTGATAACTCTTAAATTTTATTTTACAAATCACCAGAGTAGCACACACAAAGTTAGCCTTGTTGATCCTAATCCAGGCAGGGCAAAATTCACATCATAATCTATCTGTCTTGTGGAAAAACTCTGGCAAGATAATCAAATACTCCAACACAGCTCATCCATATAGGCATCCCCTACACTGATGACACAGCTCACAACCTATCCAAGCTTCTTGTCATGGCCTCTTAAACTTTTGTGGTTGTCTCCCCCCGTTAGACCGTAAGCTCCCTGCGGGCAGGGACTCTTTTTTTTCTCTTCTTTGTATGCCCAGTGCTTAGCATAGTATGTGCCATGTGGCAAGCACTCAGTAAATGTTTATTTTGTTGTATTACTATTTATAGATAATCTAAAGCTGTGATTATGAGTGCCCTCTGCCTCCAGTTCTGCCACTCTGCCAACACTGCTGTGGCAGCAGAGGGAGGCCACATGGACAGATGATCATCTTATTCATTTCAAGGTTGCCATGCCAAAATATTTGTCCCTAAATGGCCAGCCTACTATTGATGAACCCTCTGTATTGAATTAGGCTAGTCCTCAGCAAAGAGACTCAGTCTGTTGCTAGAACCACACTTAAGGCCATTCCAGAATGGCAGGGTCTGCCAGAGCTTATATTGCACTGGCCTCATAGTGAATCCTGCCACCTCCACCATGCCCAAGTCCCCCTCATCCTAAAAAGCTCTTGGTAAACCCTGTCATCCCTGCAAGCTGTCATCTTATAGTTCTCGTCCCTTTCTTAGACTAGAAAAAGCCTTCTCTCTTCTCACCTCAAAACTCTTTGCAATCTGGCTTGTGACTTCATCACTCAACTGAAACTGCCCTCTCCAAAGTTACCAATGATGACTGACTGCCAAATCTAATGGTCTTCTTACAGCTCTTACCCTTCCTGACCTTTCTCAATCATCTTACACAGCTGAAGATTCTCTCCTTCTAGATCCTCTCTCTTCTCTGGGCTTTCGGGGCTTTGTGATGCTGCTCTATCAAACTTTTCTTCCTCTCTCTCTCTGACTGCTCCTTTAAAGTGTTCTTGGCCAGTTCTTCATCCACATCAAGCCCCTCAGCTACAGATAAACCCTAGGCCTCTATCCCAAAACCTCTTCTCCTTCCTCCCTCCCTCCCTCCCTCTCTCTCTCTCTCTCTCTCTCTCTCTCTCTCTCTCTCTCTCTGTCTTTTTCCCCCTCCCTCTCTCCTTCCCTCCCTCTCTCTCTATTCCCCCCACCCCAAACTCACTTTTGTTGACCACATCAGCTCAAATAGATTTTATTATTATCTCTAAACTGATAACTCCCCAACTGACATATCCAGTCAGTTAGTGATTCTCCTTAGATTCAGTAACACAACATGAGCTTCCTACTGGATATTTGGAACTGAATGTTCCATGGGTATCTTAAACTCAGCATGCCCAAAACAAAACTCATCTTTTCCCCAAAACCCATCCCTCTTTCTATAGGGGACACTGCCAGTTCCTTCTAGTCATCCAGGTTTGCAAATTTAGTGACATCCTCAACTCCTCACTTGCTACAAGTTATCAAATCAGCTGCCAAACTGTGTCCTTTCTATCCCCACAAAATCCTCCATGTCTGTCCCCCTCCCCATGCTCCCATAGCTACCACCTTAATGCAAGCTCTCATCACCTCTTGCTAGAACATTGAAATGGCTCCTAACTGGCCTTTCTGCCTCAAGTTTCACCCAACTCCAACTCATCCTCAACAAAACTACCAAAGTGATTTTCCTTAAGTATATGATCATGAAACTACCCTACTCAATAAACTACAGTATTTTCTACTATCTCTACGACCAAATATAACTCCTCTGTTTGGCTTTTAAATCTCTTCATAAGCTGACCACAATCTGTCTTTCCAGCCTTATTATACATTAAAACCCCTTCTTGAACTCTTGATCTGGCCAGACTGGCCTACTCTCTGTTCCTTCCTTACACAAGGTACTCCTCCCATCTCTTTGCCTTTGAAATGCACCGCCCCCTCCCCCCATGCCTGGAATGTACTCTATCCTCACCTCTGCCTTGAAAAATTCCATGTTTCATTTAAGGTTCAGTTAAAGCACCACTTTCTACATCAAGCTTTTTCTGATTCCCTCTATTGCTAGTATGTGTCCCCCAAAATTATCTTCTGTCAAGCAACTCCTTTGGAGAAGGGGCTAATCATTTTTACCAATTGCCCCCACAGAGGGCAGGCAAGCCAGTCTAGCTGAAGAAGCAAGTCACCCTGAGGGACAGATGGGAGGAAGTATATGCCAAGCAAGTCAGACCACCTCCACCACCTCAAACACCATCTCAGAGCCTTTGAAGACAGCCCAGGACCCTGAGCCTAAAAGCCTGGGAAATAATGATGTTTCCTGCACAGTGGTCCATACCCATCATCCTGGGAAGCAACCCCTGTGGAAATGCAGCCTGGCAGCCAGGCCCACAAGTGCTAGGGCCATAGCTCCTAAAGATGCAGAAAAGAAAGTTCCTGCCACCAGAGACTGTGATCAGATCAAAGGGCTGAACTGCTAAGATTTTATCAGTGGGAATGACATTAAAGAATAGGCACTGCCATCTCCTTTGGCCCTCTACCCCAAGGACCTTGGGATATTCCATCTCACTAACTCACAGCTTAACTAAACCTCCCACATGTGGGGTCTCCCCGTCAGAAGATGAACTCCTCAAAAGCAGGGGCTGCCTTACCTCTCTATTTGTATTCCTGGTGCTCTGTATATAGTAAGTGCTGAATAAATGCTTTTGTGATTCATCAGTTCATTTCTTTTGTATATATACCTATAAGTCCATGTTTTCTCCCCAGCCTTGGCTTTACGCTCCTCAGGAGTCAGGACTATTGGACTTTCACCTTTATCTACAGTGCCTAGCAGAGTCCTGGGACATAAAAGGCATCTAATAAATGTTTGTTGATTGAGAATCCAGGATCACTTCTATGCTACAATAAAGTGTCCCACAGACAGCTGTTCTCCCTAGAGACCATTTAGCAGTCTTGTCTGGGAATTCCAGGTAAGATCACTAAACAAAGATGACTACATTAAATGAAAATCCAAACCCTTTGAAAAAGCTTCAGTGATTTTAATTTAACACTAATTTATCTCACAAGAGAAAATCAGTTCCCTTAAGAAAGACTTTTTCATTCATTTGACTTGTATATGTCTACTTTAGCTAATTATTATAGATCAGAATAAAATGATATGCATCCCCCTTTAATCATTCTCCAAAGACTATTTATTAATTTTTTTAAGTACAGGATAAAAATTTTTCACAATCATTCTATCTGATGATACTTACAGTTTTTTTAAATAATTCCAATTCATTTTCTGCATAGTCAGATGCCAATTTGGTAGCTTCTGTTATTGCAAGATTCACCTAAAAAGAACAGTCACACTGAATGTTAATTTTTGCCCCTTCATTACTAATCAGTACAGTAGTAGGACTTCTCTGAACCTAGTTTCCTTTTCTAGACAATTAAGATGATAATATTTGCTCTACTTACATCGCTTTGTCAATCTTATAATAATATAGAAATGTGAAGGATTATGATATAATTCTTCACATTTCTTTATTATTGAATAACATCTTTTAACTTGGAAAAGACCTTAGAAATAATCTATCATAAATTCTTCATTTTACAAAAAAGGAAAATGAAGTCTGAGGCTGGGAAGCAATTTGCCCAAGGTCATCTTGACAGTAAGTGACAGAACCAGGATTCCTGACTCCAAATTCACTGTTCTTTCCTCTACACTGGGTTTTTAATCTGGGGGGAAGAGTTATGAAGGGTAATATTGTGATAACTATATTTCAATATAATTGGTTTCCTTTGTAGTATTATATATGATATTTTATGCACTTAAAAACATTATTCTTAATGATCTTAAGAGAAGAATGGAAAGAAAGGGAAAAGGAACACACTGCAGTTGGAGGGGAGAGTAGGGAAAAGAATGTTAGGGAAAATTATTTCACATGCTTAAGTGCACAACTATACAAACAAGAAGGAAGGGGTAAGGGAAACAGTTGAAACCTGAACCTCGCTCTCATTTGAACTGTCAAAGGAGAGAATATACATGCCCACAGAGTTTGGGTATAGAAATAGATTTCACTCAAAAGAGAACTAGGAAGGAAAAGGGAGAAAGCAGAATAAGGGGAGGGGGAGTAGATTAAGGGAAAGATTAGTCCTAGGCAAAAGAAACTTGAGATGGTAAAGAATGGTAATCTGAAGGAGTGCCCACAAACCAAGAGATGGCTGAAAATTTATGGTTTATAAATGTATGCAATGTATACAAATGTATACAATGTATACAAAAGACCCGAAATTACCTCTGCTACTTAATCCCTATGTGGCCTTCAGCAAATATGCAATATTATTGTGCTGAATGGGGGGTGGGCGGAGAGGAAGGAAGGGAGAGAATTTGGAACTCAAAGTTTTAAAAATAAATGTTAAAAATTGTTGTTTACATGTAACTGGGGGAAAATTACTAAATAAATAATACTAAATATATATAAATACTAAATAAATACAAAAATAAAACCAATATTACTATGCTGAAAGAAACGATGGAGATCATTTCAGAGAAAGCTGAGAAGACTTGTATGAACTGATACAGAGGGAAGCAAACAGAACCCTGAAAACAATGTAAACAATGACAATAATATGGAAAAGACAAACAACTCTGAAAGAATTAGCAACTCTGATCAGGAAAATGAGCAATTAGAAATCCAGAGGTCTAATGATTTAATATGCTTTGTACCTCCTGATGGAGAGGTGAAAGGCTCAGAGCTCAGACACAGACAATACAGAAATGTATTTTGCTTGAATTCATATGTTTGCAAACAAGGAGTTTGTTTTTCTTTTGTTCTCAATTGATGAGGAGGTTGGGTTAGGGTGCAGGGTGGAGAAAAGGTAGATTTTTGCTGAAGGAAAAAAATAATACAATCATTTTTTAAACTTGGTCAGTTCCAATTGAAGAATCATAAAAGCCAGAGTTGGAAGGGACTTCAGAGATCATCCAACCTAACCTTCAGTTTTGGAGAGGAGGAAACACAGGCTCAGAAAGGATTTTAGGCCTGCTACAATGCTCCAAGCCAAAGTGGTTTGTCCAAAGTTATTCAGTGCCACATCTGGAGCTCTTTACTACAGGCTAGTGCATAGGTTGTCACTTGCACATTTCAAGTGAAAACAGCAGAGGTTCATTTAGTCATAGTTTTTAGTAGCACCACATAGAATTAGCACTAGGTTTGGAAACAAAAGACCTGGAATTACCTCTGCTACTTAATCTCTATGTGGCCTTCAGCAAATCCCATATAGCCTTTCAGATTGAGGTTCAACTTTTACAAGATGAGAGGTATTTGGACTAGATAGTCTTAAATTCTAATTTCTATTCAATTATCCTGCTAACAACTGAATTCTCATTTATGCTTTGTTTTCTTAATGAATAACCACAAACATACGCACACAAAATTATACAATAACTTCACTGAATTACACTTGGCTTCAGTAAATTAAGGGGGAAAGATTTCATACTTTAAAATTTTGAATATTCAGCCAATTTGTTAGATGAAAGACATGGCTATTTCTATTGTCAAATGTCATGTTGTTGCCTCTCTCTTATGACAGTAATTTCTGAATTCAGACAGTCCTAGAAGCACTTTGAAATCAGCTGAGTTGATAAAATTCATTTGTAACTTATGTAAATTAGTATTCTGCAACTTGGAATGCATTTTCCCTTAGGAACATGATCAGATTCCTAGCTGGCTCCTGAATGCTGGTTTAATTGCTCCTGCAAAAGAGCAAGCAGTATAAGAGACATTAAATGGAGGAGACCTTAGAGATAATCTAATCCAATCCCTTCATTTTCTAGAAGAAAAATGTTTAGCTCGGAGAGCAGATGATCCCTCTGCTAGTCAGGGGAAGAGGTAAAATTCAAACACAGATCTACAACCTACTAATGCAGGGTTCTCTCTGTTTTGCCAGGATGTTTCCCACTATCAAAACTGGAGCCTCTGAGTGGAGGAGGACAGACTCTAGAGGTGGAAAGGATCTCAGAGACCACCCAGTCCAGCCCCTTCATTTTAAAAATGAAGAATCTGAGGCTGAGAAGGATCAAAAAGACTTGCCCTGTTTCACACAGTTCGTGGCAAAGAGTAATACAAAACACAATCTTCATGTGGAATAACATTTTAATTTGTAAGGTCGGGAATTCATTTCCCTGATCTATAGCCCTAAACAGGAGACAGGACAGCTGAAGATGGGAATGCCCTGTTGGCTGTAAGCCACTGCCAAATGGGCAGGGACATCTCCTGCCTGTCTTACCGCTTCCCCTCTACTCCTGCCCCTTCAGCAACCACATAGGTCTCCTGAGGTTTTCTAAGAGTTCTGACTGCTAGAAACAACAGGAAATAGAAAAAGTAAAAAGTGGCTCCCTCCAAAGCTCCACTCCTTTCCTTCTTCTTTGTGTGCCTTATAACCTATAGGGAAAGACTAAGATTGGCATAGGTGATCATGGAGGTTTTTTAATTATAATAAGACTAACTGACATTTCAGGAGAATACTGAGGCTTAGCTCCTAAATGTTGTATAACAGGAATAGGACAGGCAGCTTTGGAACCAAGAAGAAAATTAGGCTGAAGGCATTACTGAAAAGCTTTTCATATCTTTTTGCCTGGTACAAAATAATGTTATGAGTTGAGAGTTTCCTCCCAAAAATTAATTAAAAGTAGTTTTACCCAAATTCTAATTTGTGAAATGAAAATTTATTGATGTATGTTGGCCAGAGTCCTATTGGCTTTTATTTACTTTAGTGACAAGTGTTTCTGTCTGGACAAATCTTAACTATTACTTCTGGTCTTTATAACCATTTTAGTCATGATACAATGCCCTAAGTTGAACCCCTTCCATAAATATAACCAGATGGGGTCACGTGATATTTGTTGCCAGAGATAGTTATCATTATGACTCAGTAAAAATAATTTCAGACTTTGCAGTTTAAACCTTATTTCTTATTAACAAGAACCGAGATCTAAAACTGAAGGCTTTCCCCTTGTGAATTACTGTTAATGGCTCTGGCCCCAGAGACAGAACAGACAAGGCCCAGGACAAGAACATTCTACAGTTCAGTCGTTCTGTGCACATCAGGCATCAGAAGAAATAATGCCTCACATCTGCTATACAGCAATTTAAGTTTACAATGCACCATACATAGAGTAGAGCCATCAGTCTTTCCTCAGACATAACTGAAAGAAAAAGTTTTCCCAAAGCCATGACCAGATTCCCTATTCCTCCTTCCCCTAAATACAGAATGATTCTAGAGTGCTAGAAAAAAGTGCACACCCACCCACCTCCACCTAACCTATTCTGGTCACAATCCACTTCAGGGAGTCTATTCTAGACTGATTCTAGAATTAGCATTAAGACCATCTCACTTCCTCAGTGATTCTAAGAACTGGCTAAAATCACAGCAGACTCTTAAGAGCGGTTTTCAGTCTAGCAGATTTAGGGCACCTGGCCTTCTTTCCTACAGCAATCTAGTTCAGGAGTCCTGGTTAAACCCCCTGAGCCAGCCTCAGGGGTCTGCATGTCTCTTTATGTCTCTATTTCTCTGTCTCTCTCACTGTCTCTGACTCTCTTTTCTTTCATCTCCCATTCCCCACCCCCTTTTGGGGAATAGGAGGGAGGTGGCCAGACTGCCAGCTCACCGCAGGACTCACATTTTGGTTCCCTTCCTAATCCCAAAGGCAAACAAAAATATAATAAAAATGCAAAGCAAGTAGTTCCTTCAACAAGTTTGGCGTAATGGCTCTAGGCAAAAATATCCTCCTCCCTCTGATTCCAATAATCCATATATTTGGGGGGATTTCTTAGAAGAAAACCACTCAAAAGATGAACTTTTGTGGCCTGTTGCAAAGGAATAAGAGGTGAGGGAAGAAGCAGAAGAAACAACATCTTGTAGAATAGCAGAAAGTGAATAACAATACTTGGATTATCTACCTTAAAAGTGGTTGTGAAGACCTTAGAGTGCTTACAAAAATGCCAATAAATACTGTGGTGATCAGTGTCATTTGTATGTCATCTGTGTGACTGCAGGCAGGTCACTTAATAGCTCTGCTTTTCTATAAATGAGGTTCTTAGCCCAGGTGACTGCTAAGGTCCCTTATGGATTTAAACCCTATGATCCTCAGGCCTGAGAGTGTTCAAGGAGACATAGCATGATGTAATGGAAAGAGCATTCAGAAGATAAACAGACCTATAGAAAACATACCAACAGACTACGAAGAATATTCAGAAAATCATGATTTGTGTCCCACTCCTTCCACTCATCAGCTAGGTGACCTTGGGAGAAGTGATTTCATCTCTTGAGGTCTCAGTTTCTATATCTGTAAAGAGGCTGGATGGGCAGTTAGGTGACACAGTGGATAGAGTGTGGAACCTGGAGACAGGAAGACTCATCTTCAAGAGTTCAAATCCCGGGGAGGCTGGGTAGCACAGTGTCCTGGAATCCCCAGGACCTGAATTCAAATCTGACCTCAGACACTTAACACTAGCCATAGGACCTTAGGCCAGTCCCTTAACCCCAAATACCCTGCCTTCCCTCTCCAAAAAGCAACAAATAAATAAATAAATAAACAAGCAGACAAATAAATAAATAAATGACCGAGTTCAAATTCAGCGTCACTTTACCCTGTTTGCCTCAGTTTCCACATCTGTAAAATGAGCTAGAGAAAGAAACTGCAAACCACTCCAGTATCTTTGCCAAGAAAACCCACATGGGATCAGAAAGAGCCGGACAGGACTGAAACATCTGAACAACAACAAAGAGGGGAAGAGGTGATCTGGGAAAGCCGCTTTGGCCCTAATCATCACGATCCTATAATCCCACCCCCGCCCTCTCCGGGTCCAAACCCAGGGCAGCGGGTGTAGCAGCAGGTGAGGGTGGGGCTGGCTGAGGAAGGCAGAGCGCCCGGGATTGCAGCACGTAGTAAACAGCATCTCCAAGGAGCCTCGGCCCCGTGTACAGGCACATGCCACAAGGGGGCGCGCGGCCACGCACTTACCAGAGCATAGAACATCTTCCCATTATCTTCCGAGCGTCCCTTCCGAATTTCCATAAACAGCGGGCGCAGGTAGGTGTTAATAACGGCGATGAAGTCATCCAGTCTGTCATGGGCGTAGTACACTGAAAATTCACAAGCAAGAAAAGAGGCGCATGAATCAAAACCTCTCTCCCCCTCAACACCACTAACTGCAGTGATCTCTATAACCAGAAAGCACCCACCGCCCCTCTAAAACGTCCACGTTAAACATCGCATTAACGAATGGTGGGGATAGAAGACGAGATCTCCTGACAAACTAAATGTGATCTCTTAGAAATATCTTCTTTTCTACTGTGACCTACAGCCCGGTACCACTGTGCAAAACTGGGAGCTTCCGGCCATCCCCCATCACTCCCACCCCTGACGGAACCGAATACTCAATGGCTATGCTATGCTGATGATGGTCTGGCTGTAGCAGCAGGATTCGTGTCTCTCTGGGATCCCTCACTCCCCAAAACAATCACAGCAATAATAACATTTATGAGGTCTGCAAAGCACTTTAAATGCTGTATCATAACAAGCCCGTAAGCGAGGTGCTATTTGTCACACGGGTCCTCCCCTCTTTCTCCTTCCTTCTAGCAGCCCTTCATATATGACCCCCGTTAGAATGAGAGCTCCTTGAGGCCACAGACTGTCTTGCTCACCCGTGCTTGTATTCCTAGTACTTAGCACAGTGCCTGGAACACAGTAAGCACTTAATAAATGCTTTCCCTCTGCCCCCCCATATGCAAAAGAGATTAAGTGATTCAGCCAGGGTCACTAGTGTCTGAGTAAGGATTTGAACTCACAACCTCCTCACTCCATCCTCTATCTACTACCCCACCAAACTTGGAAAACTGAGGGCAGAGAGGAAGTCGGAGCACCCTGTGATCTGAGGAAAGTTGTTTGGGAACCAAGACATAAGTGACAATGAACTCCTATATTCTCCCCTGGACTTTACTCTTGACCAGAGTACTACTGCTACCACTACTACTAACAATAGTAATCATAACAGCAGACATTTTCATAGCACCTACTATGTGCCAGGCACTTTACACATTCTCTCTCACTTGTGCATGACAACCACCCCGGGAAGTGGGTGCCGTTATTCTCGCCCCCATTTTACAGATGAAGAAACTAAGGCAAACAGTTAAATGACTTGCTGAAGGTCACACAGCTGATATCTGAGGGCAGATTTTAACTCCGGTCTTCCTGACTCCAGGCCCAACAGTCTATCCACTGCACCACTTAGCTGCTGATAAAGATGTAATCAGGGAAAACATTTGCCATATAAATCATTTCAACTTAATTCAACAAACATATATTAATGGTCTATGTGCAGGGTGTTAAAGGTGCACAGATAGAAAACAACAAACAAAAAGCCACAATCCCTCAACTCAAGGAGCTGTTAGTCTAACAGAAGAGATACACCATGGACATAAACTGAGGCAAAGCACAACAGGAGCAATGGAGAGATGCAAGCAAAGTGCTGTTGGGAAATCTGAGAACAGAAAGCTCACTTTCAAACAGAGCTGGACTGAGTGTCTGGGTGTGTCTGTGGCTGTGTGAGGGTGAGGAGCTGCTTAGTAGTCAAGGCCACCTGAAAGCAAAGGTACTGAGCAAGAACAGGCTTCACACTGCTTTCTCTCTGCAGCATGCCCCCAAGGCAGATATCCTGAGGCTGTGCCAAGGTCTGTAAGAATTTGTTGGGCTAGGCAATGGCTGCTTCCCCTGATGCAGATCACAGCCCCTTCCATACTGAAGTGATGATGTCCTCCCTTTCTATGGTTCAAGACATTCATCACCTGGAATCAACTCTCAGGTAAACCTCTCCAAAGCTGGCAAGTCCAATTCTCTGCTGATATACAGTCCAGGAAAAGGGAATATGGCATGATGGAAAGAATGCTGGACCTAGAAGTAGGAGAGGTCTGGGTTCTAATCCCAACTCTGACAACAGCTTGTGACCAACAGCAGGTGGCTTACGGGCTCTATGCCTTATGTTCCTCATCTGTACAATGGAGATGACAATCCCTCATGGGCTGTTATAAGGATCAAATGAGAGAATGTATGTAAAACATTCTGTAAACTTTAAAGGACTAACTGACAGCCAGCATTATTCTTCCTCTGCAGAATCAGGGAAGGCTTCCTGAAGGAACAGCAATAATAATTCACATTTAGACAACACTGGACCATATGTACAACCTCATGACAACCCAGTGGGATAAGAATGTTATCATCCCCACCTTATTGATGAAAAAACTGAGGACCAAAAAGGTGAAGACAAGGCAACAAGCCTTTATTAAGTACTTACTATGCACCAGGCACTAGGGATACAAAGAAAACCCAAGACAGCCTCTAGGAGCCCATGGTCTGATGGAGAAGACAATCATATGAACAGCTACATACAAACAAGACATAGACAGGATAAACCAGAGATAATTTCAAAGGCAGGCACTAGAATTAAGGCAGATCAGGGAAGGTTTCTTGCAGAAGGCAGGATTTTAGATGAGACTTGAAAGAAGCCAGGGAAGCTATAAGATGGAAATGAGAAGCAAAAGCATTCTAGGCACAGGGGACAGTCAGTGAAAATGGGGTGTCCTGTTCAAAAAAAAAAAAGCAAAGAAGCTACTGTCACTGGATCACAAAGTATCAAATCAGGAAGGAAAGAAGGAGGGAAAGAGAAGCAAAATGTCAGAATCCCAGAAAGGTAGGATCAGTCATCCTAGAGGTGACAGGGAACCATGAAACTTAACTGAAGGGGAAGGGGTGGGGTGAGATGGGGAGGAGTGACACGGTCAGGCCTACACTTTAGGATGATCACTCTGACAGGTGAGTGAAGGACAGACTGGACTGGTAAAAGATCTGACTGAGGAAAGAATACCAAGCATCAGGTTATTGCAAGTCCAGGAGTGAGGTGATCAAGGCCTGCAGATGGTGGTGGCAGTATCAGAGGAGAGAAGGAGGCATAACCGAGAGGTATTACAAAGGTGATGTTGACAGGCCTTGGCAACAGAGATTGGACACAGGGGATGAGAAAGAGAGTCCTGGACAGCACCTAGTTTGCAAGCCTGGATGATTGGAAGGATGGTGGTACCCTGAACAGTAACAGGAAGCTTAGGAAGAAGGGAAGGGTTGTGGGAAAGAAAATGAGTTCAGTTTTGGACATACTGAGTATGAGATTTCTACAGGCCATCTAGTTCAATATGTCCAAAGGGCAGCTGGAGATATGAGACTGGAGGTCATCAGAGAGATCAAGGCTGGAAAAATAGATCTGACAATCATCTGCACTGAGATAATTGAAGTAATGGGAGAGATAAGATCATCAAGAGAAATGATCTTCCTACGTTTACATGGTTAGTGAGACAAGTAGAACTGAGATTTAAACCCAGATCTTATAGCACAAAGCCCACTGATTTTTCCACTACAACAGTGACTGTCTCCCAGACCTGACACTTCTGATTTAGCATGAGCTAGAAAAGAGAGAGAGAGGCCTCTGGATGGAAGAAAATCAGCAAGAATACTCTCCAACCTTGGCCAAAGCTGGACCATGAACCTATTCTATAAGTGTGTTTTCTTTATTAATTTACTGTCTAGAGTAAACCAGAAAGCAAACCAGAAAATATATTAATAGCTTCCCTGGGAGAAGGGCTAGAGTCTGTGTGCTGGAGGTGGGGGGAGGTCCAAGCCCTACATCCTTGTGGCTATAGGCAGAAGAGTCCAAGCCTACCTCCATGACACCTAGCACAGAGCAAAGTGCTTTGCCACAGGTGCTGCCACAGCTGTGTAGCTCCTGCTCGTATAAAATACAAGAAAGTCTTTCAATGACTTAAGTGGTTTGTTGCTTTAGCAATTCATCATTTTAGCAATAACAGTAC
Organism: Pseudocheirus occidentalis; assembly: GCA_028646575.1. Classification (NCBI taxonomy): domain Eukaryota; kingdom Metazoa; phylum Chordata; class Mammalia; order Diprotodontia; family Pseudocheiridae; genus Pseudocheirus; species Pseudocheirus occidentalis. Next base: position 98,345,881 of record CM053599.1, read on the forward strand.
TTCATCTGAAATGCAGTTTTAAGTGTGAGTTAAAGTAAGACCTCACCTACCCACTTACTGACTTACTAGGGGTGTAGTGGGAAAAAGCAGCAGACTGATGTAGAGATGTTCAGGGTTGTTCCTACCCTGCAGCCACAGAAACCCATAGTCACTTATCGGACCAGATCAGCTTATCTTTCATCAAAACCAAGAACCCAGATGTAAAAAAACTAGTATAGAGAAACACCAAATTAAATGTAATACAGTCCATGTGATAGTGCAGGGGTGGGGAACTTGCAGCCTCAAGGTCAGCCATTTGTGGCACTCTAGGTCCTCAGGTGGAGCCCTTAAATTTCATTAAAGGGTCATACTTGAGGACCTAGAGGGCCACACATGACCTCAAGGCCCTAGATCCCCCACCTAGTATCTCATTGTCAAATAGAGGAGCTCACAGATGTGGCAGGGTTGAGGGGAACTAGAAGGTCCCTCAGAGGCCAGCTGGACCAACCCCCTCATTTTATAGATGAGTAAAAGGAGGCCCAGGAGGTTTTAAGTGACTGGTCCAAAGACACATGGGTAGTAAGGGTTAAAGAACAAATTCTCTGACTCCAGAGTCAGAGATCTCGTAGCTCAAGCTATGGAAGACTTCAGGTAAAGGCTTTCTCCAAATCTTGAATAAGTTCAGAGATATCTGTCAACAGAAGAGCAACAGTAGGATGAATATTTCTGCTATATCAATTCTTACAGATGGTCTACCAAGGCACGGTAGAATTGGTAGGGTGATGGGACCTGGAATCCTAAAAGTAAAAGATCATGTTTTTTAAAGCAATCCAGAGCCTGAATTTTCCCATACTTTTCAGCAGCCCAGATCACTGGTATCTCGCCCAAGGCATCTGGCCCACCCCAGCCCACCTAGATACTTGACTCCTTTCAATCACTCTCGGCCCATTCCAGACTACCTACTACTCAAACCTATCCAGAGCCTTTCACTGTCCTTTTTGTATATAAGCAACAGTCTCACCCCCATTAAGTTGCAGGTTCACTAGGAACCCAGCCAGCACCTACTGGCATTAAATACACTTTGTAACTTGACTGGAAGAAGGTTTGAGTACATGAATTCATTCCAGACAGAAGCCATCCTATACACAGACATTTTGAGGTTTCCAGCAAACTGTATCAGAATGACAACCTGCCCAAATGGAGAGGGTAGCCACAATGATGAACCAGAGATCCCTAGAGTCCTGAAATCATGCATTCAAGTTCAAGTACTGGAGTTCATTTCCTACAAGTTCACTTAACTGGAAGACCCTGTGAACCTCATTCAGAGTATATTGACCTTTTACCTTGCATAAAATTCTAACAAACCTGGTGAGTTAAGAATAAGAGTCTACAAACAAATACACTTAATAATCAAAATAACTCAAATAAATGCTTCAAGGTTTACCAAGTAAGTGCTTTTCATTTCATTTAATCCTCACTACAACTCTGGTGGGGCAGGTGCTATTATCAGCATCTGTGTTATTGATAAGGAGACCAGAGTTTAGAGAAATGAAGTGACTTGCCCAGGGTCACACAGCTAATAAGTGTCTGAGGCAGGATTCAAATCTAGGTCTTCCTGACTCTAAATCCAGCACTCCATCTGATGGGGTTATGGGACCTGGACCCCTAAAGAAAAAGACCATGTCTCTAGAAGCAGTCTAGTCACATCAGGGCCTGACCCTATAATTTCTCAGATAAAAGCTATCAGTGCAGGCAAAGGGTGCCTGCCCAAGGACCAAGCCTCTGGTAAACCTTTGTATAAAAAGAACTGCCTTAGGGCAGTCTGGTGCAGTGAATAGACCACCAGCCCTGGAGTCAGGAGGACCTGAGTTCAAATTTGACCTCAGACACTTGACACTCACTAGCTATGTGACTTTGGGCAAGTCACTTAGCTTTTGCCTTGCCTTCTCCCCTTAAAAAAAAAAAAAAAGAAAGAAAAGAAAAGGAACTATCTTGTCCCTTTAACAAAGCTATCTCTATTGACTCCCTGAACTTTCCCATACAACCCAGACCATGGGGCCTCTGCCTGGGCACCTGGCCCACTCCAGACTACTTACCACTCCTTAATCCCACCCAGGATCCTTTCAGCTATCCTTTTGTATATAAGCATCAGCATCATCCTCAATAGCCTGTAGGTTCCCTAAGAACGTAGCCTGCTTTATTGGTGTTACAATAAACACCACTTGACTGGAAGATGTCTGAATGCCTGAATTCATTCCAGGCAATGCCACCCTAGACCCTGACATTTTGGGTTACCAGCACCCCTAAACTGCATCACAGCCACTGGGGTGTACTATGTGTTGGATAGTGAACAATTACAAAAAGCAAGCATAAGAATTCTAAAAGCACAGAAATATAGTACTATTTAACACAGGTATAGATAATCCTTATGTACCTAATCACCCCCATAGCCATCCATGTTATAGCACTGTGGGATAATTGTAACCATCAAGGAAAAATCAAATTATGTTCAGAAGAGTCTGTTTAGAAAGGTGGTGGTGTGTTTCTTTTTAATAGGCCATTAATCAATTTACATTAAATGTAAAAAAAAAACAAAATAGACATGATGTTTGTTGATGCCCTTCTCCTCACTCCTGTGTTTACTGACACAAATTAAAGAGACAACCTTGCATTTCAGATTGTCTCAAAAGCCTCCCCAACCCCAACACAAGTTGGCTCAGGATCCAGACTAGTAGTAGTTCTCAAACTTTTTTGGTCTTGAAACCCCCTTTACAACTCTTAAAAAAATTATTGAGGGCCCCAAAGAGTTTACATTTATGTGGGCTATATCTGTTAATACTTATCATATAGGAAACTGAAACATTTTAGTAACATTATGAAAATAGTTTTAACCTCACAGACCCCTCAAAGTGACTTCAGGGACTTCCCTAGACCACAGTTTGAGAACCAATGATCAAGACCTGTGATGTCAAACTCAAACAGAAATGCTGACTTAGAAAACCACAGATTAACATTATCTATGTTGTATTATATGTTTATTTATTCTGTTAACTATTTCCCAATTAAATTTTTATCTGATTGAGGCCTAACTCCATAGTTTTTTATTGCTTTTGGTCCACAGACTACAATCTAGACCTCTGATTTAGATCTTCTTAAAATGTGGGTTGCAACCTGATATGGGGTCATGAAAAATTTGGCAACAGTAAAAGGTTTCTGAATGCGCAAGGACCAAAAATTAATTAAAAATCAAACACATAATGAATCCGAGGTGTTTCTGGCAATGCTTACCCATGTTGCATCAAGAAACTTTACTGCAACCCTGGTTCTGAAAACAAAGCATACACACTTTGCCCAGTGTATGCCCTCAGGACATACAACACCAACAATTTTGCTGAAGAAAGGCCAAAAGGAATCATGAGTGGAAAAAGTTCAAGAAGCTCTGATATAGACCAGACCTGAACTCTACTTGCTGGTCCCAACTCTACTGCTACCCTGGTTCAAGTCTTATGACTTTGGCACCTGGATAACTGGCAGCCATGTCCCAGGACCTCCCTGCTTCCTAATTCTTCCACTCTAATCCATAAAGCACATTTACCAGCTCACTACCTAACAAACAAAATTGAAACACCCTGGTATTCAAGGTCTTCCTCAGTCTCACCCCACTCCCTACTTTCTTAGCCTCCCACAACTCCACTACAGGAACCTTCAACCCCTGTGAAAGTGGTCCATTTATCACTCCCCTTTGCTTACCACACATACTCCCTCGATCTTTGCTCACTGCTTCCTGTCCTGAAATCCCACCTTCTTCAATGGCCTGGTCAGCATTGGCTTGATTCACTGCTTTCTCTGAGTGCCTAAAATATTCGTGCATTCAACTCATATGGTACCTAACCTACTGTAATTTATCTCCTCAGCCTCAATGACATTTCCAGAGTGCAGGGATCATATTTTAGACCTTTATCACACAGTGCTCAAAATATTATAGCCTTGTACACAGTAGGTGTTCCATAAGTGTTCAATTTGTTGACTTAAAGGAGATTTTTTGCAAGGGATATAGATCAATAAGCTATAGTAGCTATCTACCTGCCACACAAGGCCTACCCACCTTCTCTAGGCAGACACGTCACTGACAGAAAATGACAAACTAAATTTTCCACTGAAAACACTGTTGCCAGAATTCATTCAGAAAAAAAAAAGTATTCTGTGGGTGGATCAAAAACATTCTAATACGATGGACTTTCCAGATATCAAGTATGGCTAGTTTGAAGCCAAGAGTTACTATTTGTAGCTTCCTCCCTCTAGGCTGTTCTTTTATGTCAAACCAACCCCAATTTCTGATACTCGTATGCTTTCTCTGTCCTTTTGCAAGAAATTATTGAAATTATTGGCACAGTCAACATTTTTCAAACTTACTCTCTCCTTTTTGCCTCTCTCAATTTTTACCACCCTCTATATCTTCCCAACTCTTCTCTTTATTTAACACCACCCATCCTCAATAGTCAAGAACTGCCTTGCTTCTGAGCCTCATTCTCCCAATCTGCAAAATGGAGATAATAATCCATTGTACATGGCAAGACTTTGTTAAAAAAAAAGATCATTGTCATCCATAAAAGTGTATACTAGTGTTGTTCAGTTGTGTCTGACTCTTCATGACCCCATTTTGGGGTTTTCTTAGCAAAAATACTGGAGCAGTTTGCCATTTCCTTCTCCAACTCATTTGACAGATGAGGAACAGAGGTAAATAGGGTGTCTGAGGCTGGATTTGAACTCAGGAAGGTGAGTTGTCCTGACTTTTGTCTTGCCACTGGACTTTGATGACTCTGGAAGAATGAGTAAAGCTGATAATTGTGTACAACTCTGCCTCACTTAAGTTCAATTTATGAGCAAGTCAAGATATCACCTTTGTAATGCCATTGGTTCTCTTTCAAAACCAAAGACAAATGGCAACACTATAAAATACTATGGGATCGGCTGTTACTATGATCACTGCAAGAAATCTTCTTTATGGATTCAATACGCTGTTCTCTGCAGTCTATCTTTTATTTAACTACCTGAATATTGTTCATTTTGGCTCAAACCCCTCACAAAATACCTTGACTTCTTGCTACTACGTATTAAACACTTTTTGGAACCACCGTTAAGTGCTGCCAGATAAAGATTGTATCACAAAGAGGCAGCCTAATTCTGAAGAAATCATGGTACTCGTCTCTAGTCTCAGCTGTACCACCGAATTGCAATATGACTAAAGAATCTGAACATGCAGCCCTGTAATGTATTGTGTCAGCTACACCTCACACTATCCTTCCTAGTAAAGTTTCACCATTGCAATTCTGCTCCTTGGTAAAATCAGGACTGTAATAACTGTCCCTTCCAATTCCACTTACTTGACTACTGATCAAATGAGTTTGATAACATTTGTAAACCTCCAATCACCAAAGAGAAAGACAACGTAGAGGCACAAGAATATACTTTGGACATTTACTAAGTGAAAATTTAGTAAAACCAAATTTAGTAAAAATACATTTTTAGCATGTATAGCTGATAAACATGATTATTCAATAAATGAAAGAAGAATTCTTGTTTTTATGGAATAACTTCTCGCCTTTACCTAATCCCAAATCCAAAATACAATCATTTTATTGTACCATCACTGTACCCTCTCTCTTTCTCTCTCTCTCTCTCTCTCTATATATATATATATATATACACACACACACATGCATACATATATATATACATATACGTGTGTGTACATGTGTACACATACATTCTAATTTGCGTTATTCATTCAACAAACCTCTTTCTCTCTACTAAGATAAATACACCATATCATGCTAGAAGAGATGCTATTCATCTTTCATTTTCAAAGAGGAACAATGATATCACAGATGATGTCTTGACTCATTTGTGAATTGGATTTAAGTGGGGCAGTTGCACAAAGTCATCAGCATCACTCTCTCTTCCAGAGTCACTGAAGTCCCCAGGCAAGACAAAAAACAGGACGACTAGCAATGATCTGGGATGCAGTGGATGGATGACTTTGGCGTTTCTGATGTCTGACCAAGCTCTTGGTGCTCCACAGCACCTGATTCAGGTGTCTTCATGGCATTTCAAATAAAATGTTCTCATCATTCTACCAGAGAAAGTATTCACATGCTGATGATAGATATCCCCCTAACTCATCAAAGGTTTGAGGCCTGTCAGTTGTCCTCAACCTGATTTAGCCCATCTTCAAAAATGGTTTTATTAGGGTGTGCCCATTATACATGATACAGCTTCTTGGTGCCACAGGTGAGAGCTGGGTGAAAGGTGGACACCAAAGGTGGATGAGCAGCCCTGAAAAGGGCTCGTCAAGCCCTCATACCAATGTGCTCGCCCTCCCTGAACACCCCATACACCACTAGAGGACATACACAAGATTAAAAAGATGCACAACCTATCGGGAAGTAGCTCACGTTCTAATCCTAGTGGGAAAGATATGTACACAGATGACGTAATACAAATTAAAACATAAAAAGTGCATAAGTACAATGAGGTCAGATCAGGGAAAAAAAATATATCACTTCTAGATAGGAGATCAGAGAAGGCCTCATGGAGGAGGTAACATTGTGACCCCATCTGGGATTTTCCTGGCAAAGATACTGGAGTGGTTTGCCATTTCCTTCGCCAGCTCACTGTACAGATGAAGCAACTGAGGAAAACAAGGTTAAGTGATAGGGTTTGGTTCACACAGCTACTAAGTGTCTGAGGTCATATCTGAATTCAGATCTTTCTGAACTCAGGCATGGGGGTGCTATATCCACTGCACCACCTACTTGCCTTCTACTAAACTACAAATTCCTAAAGAGCAAAATCCTGTTTTATTCATCTTTGTATCTGCTCCAGAATCTAGCACAGCACAATGCACCTGATTGTAATGTTTAATAAATAACTAATGATTACCTAGGGGAGCTAGACAGTGCAGTGAATAAAGTACTGGACTTGAAATCAGGAATCCTGAGTTTAAATGCAGCCTCAGACACCTATTAGCTGTGTGACCCTGGACAAGTCATATCACCTCTGTCTCTCAGCATCCTCATCAATAAAATGAGGATAATAATAATAATAATAAAAGCTCCAACCTCATAAGGTCAGCGAGAGAGTTGCTGTGAGATAACACACATAAAGCACTTTGCAAACCTTAAAAGTGCTATATAAATACCACCAATTATTATTACTACTACTACTACTACTACTACTACTACTACTACTACTACTACTACTTGCCTTAAACTATAAAAGAAGGAATCTTATTCAGCAAATATTTACTGAAGACTAGTATACACAGGATGTTCTAGGCCTGCAGGAGACAGAATTTAGATAACACATGGTCCTTTCCCTCAAGCAACTTAACATTCATATCCCTTCTGACTATCATATTGTGTCTCTCCTCCCATTTGTGGCTAAACCCCTAGAAAAGACCTTCTCACACTTCCTTTCCCCTCGGTCTCTTATTAAGTTTTCACAATTAAGGACTCTCTCCTGAACCTTCTTCTCTTCTTCCATTATATTATCTCCCTTGGTGATACTATCAGCTCCCAAGGATTCAACTATCAGTTCTGTGCAGATGCTTCTCAGATTTATTTATCCCGCCCTAACTTCTTTCCTGCCCTCCAGTCTCACATCTCCACTTCCCTCTTAGATGTCTCATACACATCGTAATATAACCAAAACTGAACTCATCACCGTTACCCCAAACTCTCTTCTCTTCCTAACTTCCCTGGTGCTGTCCAGGGTACCACCATGCTCTCAGGCCCTCAGGCCCCAAACTAGATGTTAGCCCCGACTCCTCGTTCTCTTTCACCCAGCTCCATATCCAACCTACGGCTGAGGCTTGTCAGTTTTACCTTCACAACATCTCTTATACATGCCCTTCTCTCCTCGGACACTGCCATCAACCCTTTTTAGGCCCTTATCACTTCAAGTCTTCTGGTAGGTCTCTCCTCATCAAGAGACCATCAAGTCTCTCTTCATTCTGATCCATAAGTGATCTTCCTAAAATGCAAGTTTGGTCACATCAACCTCAGTGGTTCCCTATTACCTCTGGTACCAAATACAAAATCTTCTGTTCAGATTTCAAAGCCCCCATAACCTGGCCCTTTCTGCCTGACTCTTCCTCCACATCCCCAAGCTGGATTGACCACAATCCTGTGACACTGGCTTCTTTGCTATGCCTCCCGTGAGGTACTCCAGCTCCTAATAGCAGGCATTTTTACCGACTGTCACCCTTGCTTGAAACTCTTCCTCCTCTTCATCTTTGCTTTTTAGCCCCCCTGGCTTCCTTCAAGTCTTCCTTCTTTATACCAGAAGTCATTTTCCAGTCTTCTCCTTGATCTTAGTGTGTTCTCTCTGAGATAATCTACAGTCTGTCCTGTCTATGGCCTGTCTATAGAGAGGTGTCTGCATTATGCCGCCTACCCCCATAAGACCGTGAGGTCCTTGAGGGTTAGGACCTTTTTTGTGTGTTTCTCTGATCTTAAGTGTTTAGCACAGTGCCAGGTGCATAAAAGGCAACTAATAAAAAGCTTTTTGACTGAAGATATCTATAATATCTATAGATAGATATAGATATCTATATTAAATGGCATATATTTCCACTGTGGTGTAGGAAAGGGCCCTGCAGCTAATGGGATTCATAAGATGAAAAGTGGCTGCAGAGTTCAATATAAAAGTCAGCCCTGGGATCACAAGTAGTTTCAGTCTAACACTAAAAAAGCCCTTTCATCACATCATTTGTCCCCTTAATAATCACATCATATCCAGCCCCACACACTTAGAATGGGGGGAAGAAGGGAGCAGGCAAATGTCCGAGCATAAGGAGAAGAGCCTGTTGCCAAAAAACTTTGGGAGAGCATGGACAGACCATGGTTTACTTGGTAAGAAATGCCTTTCAGTCAGCTGATGGTATTAACAAAATGGGTCTCCAAGGTAGGGGAATAGATGGGCACCACAGCAAATAAGACAGGGATATGTCTGCTCTTTGAGGGAAAAGAATCAATTCTACTTGGAGAGACTCTTGGCTGTGCATTTTACCATTCTCCCTCCTACGCCTAGGAAGAGGAGCATGGTTTTGAACTGAGGAGTTATAGATCAAAGAGATGCCAACTTCTAGTCACAGACATTTCCAAATTAGGCAGGACAACCATGAGATTCTAATTTTAGTCAGGAGTAGCAGCAGCAAGGAGCCAGACCCCCAAGGGAGTATGTCCACTTTTGGCAATGGAAACCACAAGTAGCACCAAAGCAGAATAAATAATAAGCCGAGAAGAGCCCTGGACTGGGAGAGGGGCAGGGAAGGCGTGGTTGGGAGACTTGAATCAGCCCCAATTCTGACAATGTCTTTATTCAATATCTATCCATCTGCTGAGCATCTACTGGGTACAAGGGACTGTGATGGATTCTGGGGATAGAAAGGAATAAAATACATACTCTAATTCAAAGAGTTGAAAATCTAACGGGAGGAATGGGGGAGGAACACATGCAAACAACAGGTCTAAGTGGAAAGAACCCTAGATTTGGCATCAGAAGACCTGTGTTCCAAGTACAGGTCTTCCATTTACTATCTTTTTCCACTGCCTGAAGGTTTTAGTATTCTCATTTGCAAAATCAGAAGCTCATATGGAAGATCCCAAAGCTCCCTTACACCTCTGAAATCCTGTGGTCTTATAAATTCTCAGTGAAACAAAGTAAGTGAAAAGGATAGGTCCAGGGAAATTGATATGTGTAATATGTCAGCAAGACATAGGGAGAAGAAGGGGATTCAATCCAAGTCTGGAATCACAGGAAAGGAGGGGATTCAACAGAGAAATAGAGGAGAGACCCCATATGAGAGTTGCCACAAATGAAGGTTTAGATTCAACAGAGAGAAGGACAAGGATGGAGGACAACTCTAGTTTGGCTGCAAAGTAGGCAAAGGGAATCAGTAGGAGATAAAGCTGTAAAGCCAGACTGAAGCCAGACCGTAGGGAGCTGGGAATGAATGCCAGGATAAAGCTTACTTATGCTCTTCTTGGAAGACAATGGAAAGTTATTGGAGGTCTCTGAGTTAAGAAATGCCATACTCAGTGGTACAGTAAGAGGACTTCTCAGGTGGTGGCATGAAGGAAAGACTGGAAAGAACATACACCTGAAACACAACAACCAGTTAGATTAGATTATTACAATAGTTTAGACAAGAAAAGATAAGGGCCTAAACAAGACTGATTGCTGTGAAAACTGAGATTAGGAGTCCAATGCAAGGGATGGAATTATAGGATTTTGCAAATGACAGAGCAGGGAGGTAGAAAAAGTAAAAATTGCAAGCCTGGGTCTTAGTGAAGATGGTGCCATCAACAGAAATGGAAAAGGTAAAGCAGGGATTCTTAACCTGGGATCTGTGAATCATTTTAAAGTATTTTAATAACTATATTTCAATATAATTGCTTTTCTTTGTAATCCTGTATATTTTATGCCATGCACTTTAAAACACTATTCTGAGAAGGGATCCATAGACTTCACCAGACTGCCAAAGAGGTCCATGAACCAGAGAAGGTTAGGAATTCCAAGATGGAAGAAGGGGCAGTTGTAGGTGAGAACAATCAGAGTAAAGGCAGCTAATATATTGTTGTTCACCCTTCATTCCCAAAAAAGACAAATGATATCATAGGGTGATGTCTTCATTTGCATGTGAACTGGATTCAAGTGAGACAGGGCAGTAAAAGTGTCATCAGGTCCAGTCTCTCCTCCAGAGTCATGAGAGTCCAGGGAAAGAAAAAAGTCAAGACAACTAGCAATGGCCCACAATACAGTGGGTGACTTGCAGCAGTTAATACTCAGCACCTTACAGTTTACAAATCATTTTACACATGCTATTTCACTGAATACTCACAATAACCCTGTGTGGTTGGGCCTCTGATTATCATCATTTTACATACAAGGAAACTAAGGCTTAGAAACACTGACTTGCCCAGGGTCACACTGCTAGTAAGTGTCTTTAGTAAGATTCAAATTCAGTTCCTCCTGACTATAAGTCCAGAACTCTACCTACTATGCCAAACTGTCTCTCTAGATAACAATCAAAAAAGATAAAAAAAAACAAAAAAGTTTGGTTGGATATGATAAGTTTTAGGTGCTGGCAAGTCATCCAAGTGAAGTTACTGAGGAGGCAGTCTGAATATATATCTAGAGTTCTAGGCCAGGATAAGAGACAGAGGTGTTGAACTGAGAGCTATTTGCGGAGAAGTGATAACTGAATCCACAGGAATAAATGACATCACCAATAAGAACCAAGGCCAGAATCTGGGGAACATCTATGTTTTATGGATAGGAGAAGGATAAGGAACCAGCAAAAAAGAGAGGAGTGATTAGAAAGACAGAGAGAATCATGAATGCAATTTCATAAAAGCCAAGGGAAGAGATGGAAACCAGAAGGAGAAATGTCAAATGCTGCAGGGGACAGAGGGAATAAAAAAAGAAGAGAAACCAACACACTGAACACTAAGGAGTTCCCAAGTGACCTTGGAGAGAGCCATTGCAATAGAATGGTGGGCAGAGAAGCTAGAATGTAAGGTGTTGCGGAGGAAGAGGGTAGAAGACAGACTTCTGGGAGGAAGGTGTAGGTGGTGAGATGTGGGAGGCGAGTACAGAATACTCTTTCCAGAAGTTTGTCGGTAAAGAAGAGCAAGGTATCATAATAGCTTGGGAAAGAAGCAGAACTGAGGGATGGTTCTTTAGGTTAGGGAAGATCTTACCATGTTTGCAGTTGAGAAGGATGACATAGAATAATTCAGTATATCCAACAAATATAAACTAAGTATCTAATTCAAACAAGGTTCAGCTCCATTAAAGTTCACCAATGTTTCCTTATGATAAAGAAATGAATGGGCCTTCTCAAAGATTATGCCTGTGGTGGGTCCTATCAAATTTTAAAGGCTCTGAGTATAAACCCTACCACCAACTATATATATGTGGTGCAAAGACCTCCACTGCCTCCCATTACCACCTTGGTAATGTCCCTGTGAAACTGGTAATAGGAGGGAATGGATTTTTTAACTACACCATCAAAACTGCAGAAGGGTTACAATCTGCCTCAGTGGAAGGAGTAGCTACAATCTTCCCCCCAAAAATCAGATACTTGAAATTTGTGGAAGGTACTGTGCTGCCCACTGAAAGATAACAAAGATAAGAGAGAGCAGAGCAGGGTGAGGAGAACACCAGAACTGAAGAACGCTGGGTTCAAATCTTCAATCTACTGCTTATTGTGTTATGTTGGAAAAATCACATCACCTCTGAGAGAACAGTGTGAACCAAACTGACTCCATCTTGCAAGACAGACTCTATTTTGAGACTTATGTTTCATTTTCCTGTACATTCTAACTGCTTGCCAATAGTGGGAATTAAGTGATATCCTGTTTCACAACCAAGAAAATCCACACCTTCAGGTCATTCCTTTCCCAACTTGGAAAGTCCATAATCTTTCCTCCAGTGAGAAATCAGATTAACTAACCTTGTATTCTGGTTTATATTCTGCTAATTGTTTGCTTTTAATGCATAAAAATCTGTCTCCCTCTGTATTTGGGGTCCAGTGCCAAGCTGTGGGGGCCTGGTCCATTATGCAATTGGGGTACTGCTTAATAAACTGATATGCTGAGAAGCTCAGACCTTTGTTTCCTCAGTTATTTCAGATTTCACCCATCAACTTCTTAGGGTGTCAGTTTCCTCATCTGTAAAATAAAAGGACCAATCTAGATCATCTCAAAAGTCTATTTTAGATCCAAATCATACGGTCCTAGAATAGGACCCAAATCCTAATTTCAAGGAATTTATAATCTAGTAGGAAAGATCCATGCATACATACATACATATATATATATATATATATATATAAATAAATAATTTAAACGGACTCTAAAGGAGAGGTATCTTGAGACACACAACTGGAGAGAGATAACTAAAGGATTGGGGGGGGGGTGTTAAAAAAAACCCTTAAGGAAATGGTGACATGTGAACCACAGGCTAAAGGACAGGCAGGATTTTAACACTCTGAAACGGGGTAAGAATCACAGCTTTCAGAAACTCAGTGTCCCCTTAAGTCTAACACTGGAGTTAAACTAGATAATTTCTTGGGCTCCTTGCAACTCATTATCACTGTTATTTATAATAAAAATGATAATGTTAAATAATAATTGATAAGAAGTAAAACTCTGACCAGGTAGGAGGGTAAAGGATGTTATTTTGTTGTTCAGTCATTTCAGTTGTGTCAGACTCTTTGTGACCTCATTAGAGATTTTCTTTCCAAAGATACTGGAGTGGTTTGCCATTTCCTTCTCCAGCTGACTTGACAGATAAGGAAACTGAGGCAAACAGGGTGAAGTGACTTGCTCAGGGTCACACAGATAGTGTTTGAGGCCAGATTTTAACTCAAAAGATTGTTATACAAGGAGGAGAGCAATGAGATCTAGCCTTTCCAGGAACAGATATGAGCTACACCCTTTACTTTCCAATCGCTTTGATAACTACACCAAATCAATACCCACCAATTACCGATACCATGTGGGGAGCTATTGCAAGCAACATCCTCACTTCCTGCTTTGGCTCCACAGGGGCCTTATGCCTTTGGGTTCATACTCTTCTCAATGCTTTTTCCTTTTCTTCATTTCTATTTGCTGAAATCTTACTCATCCTTCACTGCCTAGTTCAAATGCCATCTCCTCCCATAAAGACATCCCTGGTTCCCAAGGAAGCAAAGTGCCACATCAGACAAGAGCACTGGAGTAAGTCAGGAAGACTTGAATTCAAATCTCAACTCAAACACTAGCTGTAGTTAAGTCACTTAACCTCTCTCAGCCTCAGTTTCCTCACCTGTAAAACAGCATCTACATCACCAGGTTGCTATGATATGCAGAGTTTCACAAACCTCAAAGCCCTATGGAAATGCCAGCTATTATGATAACTACTATTCCCATCAGCCAGAAGGGCTCTCTCCACCCTCAAACCACTCAATGCTTCTTTCTTAGGCACTTAGCACATTCTACCCTTTATTATCATTATTTGTGTGCTTGTCATCTGCAGATCATAGATTCAGAGCCAGAAGAGACAGCAGGGGTCACCTATTCCAACCCCCTCATTTCAAAAATGAAGAAACAGAAGCTAGGGTAGTGGTTTGTGTAGCTAACACAGGGGTTAAGTGGCAGAACCAGGGAAGACTTGAACTCAGGTCCTCCCACTGCAGAACCAATGTTCTTTCTACCTCTCTAATATGAGATAACGCCTCATTTCTCCTTGTATTTCCCTCAATACTTAGAACAATGTCTTATACATAGAAGGTGCCAAGAGATTCTTAGTGCATTGAATTGAAGAAGTAAATAACTTGAGACATACCACATATGGCTAAAAAGAACGTTTTGTATGATGATAGCTATTATTGTACTTGAATTTCATTGTTTGTTTATTTTTTAACTGGTATTACCTACATTGATCCCCCTTTAGGCCTTAGGATCCTCATTAATGTTCAATATAGGGTCTTAGCAATGCCAGGTTAGAAGTCTCTGATTTGGGGGCAGAGCCAAGATGGCGGCACAGAAGTAGCAAGGTTCCGCAGTTCCCATACAACCACCCTAAACACCCATAAAATATGACTCCAGACAAAGTCTAGAACTCTCAGACTCACAAAAATACAGAACACACATCTCTCGCTGTAGGCAGCTCGGCAGCAGGGGCTCACCACGGCAGGCCAGGAGCCAAGGCCAGCCCAGTCTGAAATGGGAAAGCAGCCAGGCCAAGCCCCAGGACGGTTGGGAGGAGCTGAATCACAGCCAGTCTACAAGAGACAAGATCTACCGCACCTCCAGCAACTCCACACCTACCAAGGCATGAAAAACAGGGATTAGAAAGGGGCAGCTCAGCAGGAGGGGCTCATCCAGCAGGTCGGCAGGCCGGGAGCCTAGACCAGACCAGCCCAAAACCTAAACGCAGCCAGGACAGGACAGGCCCCAGGGCAGTCATCCCAAGGCACAACTTGAGTCTACTTTAGAGAAGATCTACCGCACCTGAGGGGATCTTCACATCCAGCAAACCAGGATCACAGACAGTCAGTGAAAGTGAAAATTTGAAACTTAATTTGGGGGAGGAAAAGCAATTCAGCCAATCCGCCCCAGGGCAAGGAAGCAGTAGGGGAAGGGCAGGATCTGCTGTAACCAGTGGTGGCCCCCACTGGGCTGCTTCAGAGGCCCTGGCCTGCGGACTCCACAGAGGGGCTGAATCAACAGATCAGGGCCAAGTGCTCTTGCGTTGAGAGGCCTGGATCCAGATAGTGGTCTTGGGTGGTGGTCCTGGGGTGCACTTTCAGCAAGCCAAAGCTGGGGGG
>CM053599.1:98361741-98394195 GCA_028646575.1 Pseudocheirus occidentalis
CACATCCACAGCCTGTATTGAATTGCTTATCCTTCCACTGGGGGTGGGTGACAAGGGAGGAATTGAAAGAATCTAGAATTTAAAGCTCTGTAATACCTGCAACTAGGAATTAAGATATACAGGGGCTGGGGTAGGGAGACCCTCCCTTCCCTACCAGAAAGTAAGAGAGCAGATCAGGGGAGGGACTTTAGAGTGGGATCACTGTTTTGGGGTTGGGGTAGGGGAAAGACAGGGAGAAAATTTGTAATTCAAAAATCTCACGAAAATGAATGATATAAACAAGAAAACAAATTTTAAAAATTAATTAAAGAAAAAAGAAGTCTCTGATTTAATGCAATGAATGCAACACACCAAAATGAGATCAGTCCTGGCTTTGGAATGGAAAAATCTGAATTTCAGTTCCACCTTGACTACTTATTGTCTGTTTGACCTTGGATTTGTCTCTTACCCTTTCTTGATGACATCTGTAAAAGGAAAGGATTAGAATAGATCATCATCTTCCTAGCTCTCAATCCTATGACCCAAAGACTGGCAGGCACCTTTCAGAGTTATGTCTGGAGTCTTCTTCCCCAAATTCAAGGAGCTATACCTTTCAAAACTCTTTTTCCAAATCAACACTTCATTTTTTGCATTTCTTTTCAATTATTTTATTTTTCTTCTCTTCCTCCAAAAATAGGAGAGAAATACAAGAGTCAGTTTCCCCACTATGCTATATCAACAAAGAAATGAGAAGAACAGGACCATACCCTAGGAACTAGGGAGATGGGATTAGTAAACTAGGAGAGGAGTAGTAAAGATAAGACACAGAGGAGGATCCTGAGTTGCAGTGGCTCAGGGAGTCACATGCTAAAAAGGGCTTGATACTGTTCTAGATGACTCAAGATTTGTACTTAGTCATAAAGGGCATGTAACTATAATCCTCCAACCTTGTTCAAAAACTACCACAGTGTAATCTTATCTCAGCCATCAGCCTCATACGTGTGATCGGCCACTTTGCTTTATTTAACGCCTCAGTGCTGAAATATTTTTTTTTCCACCTATCAATTGGAAAGAATAATTTCTACCCAATCCTCAGTAATCCTGGGGAAATAATTAGTAGAGTGTACTGTGATGAAAATGGCTATAGTGGGGAAGCAGTCCTCTACCAAGAGAATGGAATCTTAATGATGGCTTTAGGTAAAAGGACCTGGTCATTTGGGAAAATGTATTTCAGGACTCAACCTAATTCATTCAATCACATAACTGTGGTTCCTTTACCTGGGGGTGCCTGAATCAAAAGGATACGTTGCAACAAATTATTCAATCGCCTTTTTTCAGGGTATATCATTATGGATTCTGAGAGTTACCAGAGGGTTGGAGAAGAAAAGATCAGTCTAGTAATGACAAGTTTTACTGCCAGATCTAATTTCACAGAACAAGAAGGTGATTATAAATATACTTTTTAAAAATTGAAAAAGATGATTTCATTTGGAAAAACTGTACTTTGGTCCTGCTTCAGATGACAACCAGCATAAAATGTTTGGAGTTTTCTTTTACTATATTTATGATAGTTCCATGCACCCCAGCAACAATTAATAAGTATTTAATAGGGGCGGCTAGGTGGCACAGTGAATAGAGCACTGGCCCTGGAGTCAGGAGGACCTGAGTTCAAATATGGCTTTAGATACTTGATACTTACTAGACTTGTGACCTTGTGACCTTAACCCCAATTGCCCTGCCCTCCCCCCTCTAAGAAGAAAAAAAAATAAGTTTATAGTGATAGCACAGTAGATAGAGCTCTAGGCCTGAAATCAGGAAAATTTACCTTCTTGAGTTCAAATCTGGCCTCAGATACTTACTAGCTGTATGACCTGGGCAAGTCACTTAACCCTGCTAGCCTTCAATGCCTCATCTGTAAAATGAGCTGGAGAAGGAAATGGCAAAGCACTCCAGTATCTCTGCCAAGAAAACCCCCAGTGGGGTCACAGTTAGAAACAACTAAAATGACTGAACAACAACAAAATCTGTCAAAACAACAGTGACAAGGTGCCACAACATATAATACAATAAATAATAGACTTGGGGATGGAAACACCTGGGTTTGAATCTTGATTCTAGTACTAAACACTTGCTTTAAACCTCACTTGGTTTCTTCATTTAGAAAATGTGGACAGTAATACTCACATTAACCTACTCAAAGGATGGTTGTAAAAAAAAGCATGAAGCACACAACTTTCACAACATAGAGCTTTCATGTTATAGTGTAACCAGGCAGTTATGTTGTAGAAAGAGTATTGGATTCAACCAGAAGAACTCGAATGCAGTCCTAGCTCCAATCCAAGAAAGACAGACAGATTTATGGATAAGATAAAGAAAAGGCAGTATGGAAGGGAGGGAGATGATAGCTAGACACATAGATAACAGATAGATAGATGAACAGATAGATATAGATATAGATAGACAAAGATAGACAGACAGACAGACAGGTAGATAGACAGGTAGATAGATAGATAGATAGATAGATAGATAGATAGATAGATAGATAGATAGATAGATAGATAAATAGATAGATAGATGAGCTTTTCTTATTCTTAGGATTCTCCACTTAAAATTCTGCTCAGATGCTGCATCAAAGAGGCATGGAGGTACCCTGAGTTCAGTGGAATGTAAAGTCTAGCAGATTCTTCCTAGTTGAAAAGGTTTTTAGCATACTAGGTCCAATATTTGACTGTATGTGATATAGCCTGAGGACTAGCACAGCTAAGAGTAAAAAGGGTCATCACCAAAACTAGCCCCCCCAAAATGATTAATTTTTCCCATCAACAGGAATTTAACAATGCTTTTTATAACGATATCGGGTTGTGTTTAACTGCATCAATGGATGCATTCACTCCAATAAAATTACAGATGCTCAAAATATTAAAGTGTTGATGAGATATAGAGTTTTACCATACAGCCCAGGGAAGATTCTCAATGTAACAACAAACATGTCAGAATTCTCAGTATAACTGAATCTCCTATGCAGAAGAACTTTATGGCATGATTTTACTGGCTTACTCTTGCATGAAAAGTTCTCTGTCAGAAAATACTAAGTAAACAATGTTCCATTATTCTTGAATGGGTTAACAATTTGTATCTGCTGTCATTTCTGCTGCTGAGTTGAGGGCAGGAACTGTACTTGTATTAGTCCTCATACTCCCAGCGTTCATCCAAGGGACTGGCACACAGGAAGCATTGAATAAAGGTGTTGAATAAAGGAATAGGAAGAATTGAATAAAGGACTGTTGAGAGCTGGTCTGACATGCACCCTATGTGTCTGGGAGACTAGATTTCAAACGATTCAGAGGAATGATAAGTAGGACCTATATTGTGGCCTAATATTCCTCAAGGGAAGTTACTGTAGAAGGAGTGGGAAGCTAAAGACCTGTAAATCATGATTCTGGTGAGGCTGAGAGGTTGGTGCATTGCTTTGAGCTTTGGAATTATAAGTTATAATAGGGCTAAGCTGATTGAGTGTCAAGGATTTACATTGTAATGGTGAAGACACACGTTAAAGCAAGCTGAAAAGGAAGAGAGGGGGAAGATGCTATGGAGAAGGCAGGAAGAATCATTTCCCGGTGGGAAATGAAAAGATGGTTGGACTGAGTGCTCTCCTTAAAAGGACGTTTTCAGAAGGGAGAAGGCCCAGGGCTTAGGGTACTTATGAAGTGATCTTCTACAATGAAGAGGTTCCTGGGGAATGAAGAAGTTCAGAGGTATACAGTCTGATGAGAAATGAAGACTGGTCCCAACTTTCTTCTTCTTCATCATGAATCCTAAAAGGAAAATCATTCCTCCTTCCACCTCTACTCCCACTCCCCAAGCTTCTCATCATTTTCACTCTAGCAACCAGTTCTCTGTTAATGACAATCTGATCCAGAAATAAATTTTCTCTTTCTTGCTCCTCTACCTTCTGAAAGATGAAATTAGCACTAAAGCAAGTCAGTATTTATTAGCTGATCTGCTTTTGGCAGAGGGGACTTCAGAAGACATGAGCTTCTGTAGATCTTGCTTTGTATTCCTAGCATTCAGTACCATGTCTGGCACATAGTAGGCATTTGATAAAGGCTTGTTGACTGATGTGAGGGGTCCAGGTGGTCTTCGTGATCTCTCCCTCTGTTCTCACAGCACTTTATGCTCATCACATACACTCATATTGTGGTTGTATGGTATTTTTGAGAAGCAGAGGCCTAGTGAATAGAAAGCTAGCCTCCCCACCTCTGACACATGGTGACTATGCGATTCTTGGAAAGTTAAATAACTTTTCAACATCCCAGGCAACTCCCTAAGACTCCAAGTCTCAGAACAGTAACAGTTGCCAGTCTACATTAACAGAGCCAGGCTTCTCACTGAGGAATTCCCAATCCTGATGAAACTGCAAGTCCAGACCAAGATTCACAGCTTATCGACTCCGCCCAGATCAGAAGCTCCTGGACTAGAGGCTAGGACTCACATCTTAACTCTGTGTCTATTACAGCACCTTGTATTTAACAGGCCTTAAATGTTGTAGCAATGGTCTAGACACAAGAAAGGCCTTTTAGACAAAATCATTTCATCTCATTCCATCATCAACTCAGTTCCACACACACTGAATGAATACCTACAATGATGGGCCCAGCATCAGCATCACCCCATGATGGTAACCTGCAATACTCTGACCTAGTAAAGAAAAGAGCAAACACAAAGACAGTTTGACTCAATCTGAAACAGATTAAGAAATAATGCTGTCGACAACTCATCTTTCTAACCTTCCAGCTCTTCCTCCTGAGAGACGTGCTCCAGACCCTCTGACTATGGACCCCAATTGTGACTGCGCAAATGGTGGCTCTTGCACCTGTGGTGACTCCTGCAAATGCAAATCATTCCCCAGTGGATAAATGGTCAAAGAAGATGAATAAACAGTTCTCAAAAGAACTAGAAATGATTTACAGCCATACAAAATATTGTTCTACTCAATTATAAGAGATATACAAATCAAAAGAATTCTGAGTTCCACTTCACATCCAGCAAATTGACTAAGATGAAAAAAGCTGTCAACAGTTAATGTTGGAAGAAAGACTGTCATAGCAATACTGTGGTAGGAGGGAGCAACATCCTAACTCCTGCCTCTGTCTCATTAGGCTAGGATAGTTTTTCCTTAAATGGTACTGAAACCATCCTCAAGACTTGAATGGCTCAGGGGACAAATCACGCTCTTGTCTCCTGAGTACAACAGTCATGAGGAGCTCAGTGAGCTCCAGAGGCTCTCTGGTGCTTGGGCTAGTGGATCGTTCAGGCAAAGGGAGCTTTACTTAGCTGAAACAACTTGAAGGGTCCTCTAAGCCTATCCTTGGTGACCATCTTCCTACTATGGTCAAGTAAATTTCTTTTCGTTAACTCCTGAAGGACCCACAAAGGTCTCATTTTGTTCCAATATAGTAATAATAAAAATAATAATAGCAGCTAGCATTTAAATAGCACTTTAAGGTTTGTACAAATAATACAAATATTATTTCCTTTTATTCTCACAAAAACCCTGGAAGATAGATGTTTAAATTCCCATTTTGCCAATGAGGAAACTGAGATAGACAGCCATTAACTGACCCACCCAAAGTCAAACAACTAATAAGTGTCTGAGGCCAGATTTAAACTTGAATTTGCCTGACTCCAGGTCTAGCACTCCAAATCAAAACTCCTAGGGAATTGGCCTAAGTCGGGCCCCACCCCTAAAAGATGCACTGCTAATAGAGCTGAGAGCAGTTCAAATGGTTCTGGAAAGCAACTTGGAATCATGCTAAGAGACTGACTAAAATATCCACACCCTCTAACCCAGAGAGGGTACTACCAAGCGTAAACACCGGGCAAGTCAATCAACTTCTCTCAGTCTCAGTTTCTCCACCAGCAAAATGAAGAAGTTAGATGTGATGGCCTCAAAGATCCCTTCTAATTCCAAATCTATAATCCAAGGATGCCAAGAAGGATAAAAGCAAAAAGGCTTTATACACCAAAATGTTTATAGTCGCACTTTTCATATTAGTAACAAACCAGAAACAAAGCTCCCAGCTGCCGACTGGGAACAGCTAAACAAATTTTGGTACATTAATATAATGGAATATTATCGTGCCAAATAAAATAACGAACATGAACAATATATGGGTAGATTAAGATGGACTGACGTAAAGGGAAGAAAGCAGAACCCAAAATAATACTATATATGACTACAACAAAATAAATGGGGGGTGGAGGAGAAGCACATGTAACTGAATACTATGTAATTATAATGACCAGGCTTGGTCTCAAAGAAGAAATAAGAAAATCAATCTCTTTCCTTTATAGAGGCAGAGAAGAGCTAGAGAGGCTATATATTACACATACTATCAGACTATATAAGCTGATGTGCTAGTCAGTTTTGCTGAATAGTTCTTAGTTCTCTCTTTTATTTTTTTGTCACAAGATTTAGATCTCTACATTTTAAATTCTCAAAATTTTAAAAAGAAATAATACTTGCAGATAAGATTTGTAAGTCACTATTAATTCTTTTTGAAAGCCTGGAGAATAAAAGATACTATAGGCATGGAGAAGCACAAATGTCTCAACTGAAGAATAATGAAAAGAATCTGCAAATTATTGGCGAGTGGGCTTGATTTTGAGTCCTGGAAAAATACTAAAATACAATAAAGATACAGTTAATGTTCATCGAGAAAATATAAGCAAAAGTCACATAGTCAGCATAGCTTTATCAAGAATTAGTCTTACCAACCTAACATTATTTTCTTTTCTGGACAGAGTTAGCAGAGTGGTAGAATAGAGGAATAGTGCAGCTATATTTTGCTAGATTAGAGCAAAGCAAATGACAGGTCTCATGCCATTCTTACAAAAAAGATGGAAAGTTGGATAATAGTACAGTAAAGTATATTTAGAACTTTGAATGGCTTGATCCAAAGAGCAGTCATGAAGCTGTCAACTCAACAGGAGGTCTCTAGCAGACTGTCTCAAGATAAAAGTACAGATGATGCTTCTCAAATTGATAGATGACATAAAACTAGGGGTATGGTTAATACATGTATTGATAATTTCAAGATAAGAAAACATCCTGACAGGCTAGAAAGCCAAGCTGAATCCAGTAAGGTGAAATTTAATAGAACTAACTTATAGTCTTATAGTAGGTTTCAAAAAAAAAACTCAGTCTCTCAAGATTCAGGAAGCATTGCCAGAAAACAACTCATCTCAAAAAAATCCAAACTCTACCCAAGTCAACTGCATGATATGAAAACTGAAATAGCTCAAGTGACTTTAGGTTGCCTTAAGGCAGGCATAATGTCCAGGAATAGGGGTATTATAGTTCCACCAGACTCTATCCTGGTTAGATCACATATAGGAATCATGGACAGTTCTAGGCATCACATTTTGGGGAAGACATTGATAAGTTAATGGGTTAGCAGGACTGTGAAAGACTTTGAGATCAGATTACATAGGGACCAACTGAGGGATGCTTGGGCTGGAAAAGAGAAGACGACAGATGGAGGGACATCAATTAGAGAATGGTCAGGTAACATGTAGTATAAAAATGTAATGAAATAATAAAATGAAATGAAAATGAATAATGAAATAATAAAAAATGTAATGAAATAAAAATGATGGGTTTAATAGTTTTAGAGAAATCTGAAAAGATATGTATGATGTGATGAGTGAAATGAACAAAACAAGGCCAATCTACACAAGATCTCTAACGATGGAATGAAAAATTACTTTGAGAGGCTTCAGACCTCTCTCTGATCAACGGAGTGACCAGTCAAGACTTCAGAAGCTTCATTTCTAAAATATATGGAGAACTGGGCAGAATGAATAAGAATACAAGTCATGCCCCAATTGATAAATAGTCAAAAGATATGAACAGGAAGTTTTCAGATGAAGAAATTGAAGCTATCTAGTCATATGAAAAAATGCTCTAAATCACTGTTGATTAGAGAAATGTCCTAGATTGACTAAGGATGAAAAATGAACTTTAGTTATTGAAGATCTAGTTAAGATCATTATATTGCTAAGAGTACCTAAGTCATTCACAGTTGTTCGTTATACAGTACTGCTGTTACTACATACACTGTTCTCCTGGGTCTGCTCACTTCACTTTCCATTGGTTCATCTAGATCTTTCTATGTTTTTCCAAAAGCATCCTGATCATCATTTCTTATAGTACAATAATATTCCATCATAATCATATATCACGACTTGTTCAGTCACTCCCCACTGATGGGCACCCTTTCAATTTCCAATTCTTTGCTACCACTAAAAGAACTGCCATAAATATTTTTGTACATATAGGTCCTTTTCCTTTTTTTTTTTAATCTCTTTGCATCAAAGGGTATGCAGTTTGGTAACCCTTTGGGCATAATTCAAAATTTCCCTCCAGAATGAATAAATCAGTGCCTTAGTTTCCAAATTTTCCCACTTCCCTTCCAACCTTTGTTATTTTCCTTTTCTGTGTTATTAGCCAGTCTAATAGGTATGAGGTAGTGCCTGAGAGTTGCTTTAATATGCATTCTCTAATCAATACTGATTCAGAGCATTTTTATATGACTATAGATAGCTTTGATTTCATCTGAAAACTTCCTATTCATATTCTTTCATCATTTATCAATTAGAGAATGATTATATTCTTATAAATTTTACTTAGCTCTCTAATATCAGAGAAATTTGATATAAAAATGTTTTCATTTAACTGTGTATTTCCCTCCATCCTATTTTTAACTCCTGTTACTCTCTCTCTCTCTCTCTCTCTCTTTCTCCATTCACCCAGACCCTCCTCAAAAGTGTTTTGTTTCTAATAACCACTTTCCTCTGTTCATTCTCCCTTTTATCTGTCTCTGACCTTCTCTTATCTCCTTCCCTTCCTACTCCCCTGTAGAGTAAGACAGATTCCTATATCCAACTGAATGTTCTCCCAGTGCATCCCTCTTTTTCACCCCTTAATTTTATTTTTTTGGATATCATCTCATCATAATCATCCCTCTTTCTCACCTCTTAATTTTTTTATATGTCATCCCATCAAAGTCAAATCACACCTATGTCCTTTATCTATATATACTCTTTCTAACTGCTCTAATAATGATAAAGTTCCTAGGAGTTACAAGTTATCATCTTCCCATGTAGGAATATAAATAGTTTAACCTTATTGAATTCCTTATGACTTCTCTTTCCTATTTACCTTTTTAGGCTTCTCTTGAGTCTAGTACTTTAAAGTCTTTTTTTTTTATAAATTCAGCTCTGGTCTTCTCATCAGGAATGTTTATAAGTCCTCTATTTCTTTGAATATCCATTTTTTCTCCTGAAGACTTATACTCAGTTTTGCTACAAGAGGTGACTCTGTTATCCTTTCTTGTTATCCTATCTCCTTTGTCTTCTAGAATATCACATTCCAAGCCTCCCTCCAATCCTTTAACGTAAAAGTTGCTAAATCTTATGTTATCCCAAATGTAGCTCCACAATATTTGAACTGTTTCTTTCTGGCTACTTGCAATATGTTCTCCTTGACCTAGGAACTCTGAAATTTGTCTATAATATTCCAGGGAATATTTGGTTTCTTTTTTGGTTGTTTGTTCATTTTTCCAGAGTATTTCTTGACTGTTAACTTTATATTAAAGTTGGGCTCTGTTCCTGGGATTTAAGGGACACTATGCCAAGCCTCAGGGTTCTTGTGATGCTGTTTTCAGAGTCAGTTCTAAGAATCTGTAAGTTTTCAGTTCCAAGGTGGTATGATCTAAGGAAAGGTGCGGTTGCTGCCCTCCTGGCCTATGTTCTAGTCTGTAAGCAAGCACAAATACTGTTCAGTACCTGGAACTGTGACGAGCATTCCTGTTCCTACTAGTGATCTTCTTTGCCCTGAGACTAAAACCCAGAACTATATATATGGGCAAGGCAACATAATCCTGCACTCAGTGCCAGCAAAGGGTCACCTATAATCTCCTTCTGACCACTTGTCCAACCTCCTTACTATCTGTGAGCTGGGAGCTCCAGAAGCCACCACTGCAGATTCAGTCACCCCATGGCATGCTGCTGGCTTGCCAGGGCATGGTCTATGCTAAACTGTACTTCACTTTTACCTCAGTGTGACAGACTTTCCTGACAACCTTCTAAGTTGTACTGAGCTGGAAAATTTTTCACCCCAACTTTTTTTGGTTCTGCGGCTCCAGAATTCATTTTGAGGCGCTATTTTAAAGTTGTTTGGAAGGGAATTTGGGAACACTCTAGCAAGTTCTTGCTTTTACTTCACCATCTCAGCACTGCCCCTGAGACATGTTTTCAAATATGGTCAATAACAGGGGTGGGGAACCTGTGACCTTGAGCCCACATGGGGCCCTTTCACTGAATCCAAAGGATTCATTCAAAGAGCCAGACTTGAGGACCTAGAAATCTACATGTGGCCTCAAGGCCGCAGGTTTTCTACCTTTGGTCAGTATGTTGTTTGTATTAGCTATACTTATTTATCACAAGAGGTGGCTTCTATTTGTGTGGGGAGGGGGCATGGAGGAGTGTTTGTAAGTACTGACAGAAAAAAGAGGATCAGTAAAATATTTTTAAAACACAAAAGAAAACAAAACAAAATTTAGAAGGGGACACAAATAAACAGGGAAATTTTATGACTACACTGTCAAATTTAAGACATACTCTAAAACACTATAATGGAAGCTTATGATTGAATATACAGTTGCTTTTCTGCTAATTTTCTTTTGAAATGTTTGTGTTTATAATGTCTATTAAGTTCATAACAAAAAAGAAAAAAATTTTAAAGAGGAACAGTGGGAAAGGTATCTTGAGGTATCTGAAGAGCTATCATAGAGAAGATTAGATTTGTTCTTCTTGGTTCCACAACCAAAAGGAGCAATCAGTGGAAATTGTAAATAGACTATATAATCTTCATATTTTTTTAAACCTTTCTTAACAGTTGTTATTAACCAAAAGTAGAATGATCTGCCTGGGGTGGTAGTGAATTCCCATTCACTGAAAGTCTTCAAGCAAAGGCTGAATAATATTTATTGAATATGCTATCAAGAGAATTCTAATTTAGGTACAAATTGGAATAGATGAAGGCTAGGGTCCCTTCCAGCTCTGAGAGCCCATAAATAGGTAAAAAAAAATAGTTCATTCTTCATGAGGCATTGAGAACATGAAGGGGAGTATTAGGAGATAGAAGGAGACACAGGACTGTGTCAGATCATATAAGTCCTTAAATATCAAGTTAAGGAGTATAGACTTTATTTGGTAAGTAAATGGAAACCATGGAAAGGCTGGCACAGAGGAAGAGACATGATCAGAGCCATAAAAATTATCTGCCATCAGATTAACTTCCCGTCTCTGCACCATGCTGCCTACATGCCTCCTATCATCTTAATCTCCCTCCCATCAGAATCTTGGACTCTGACCTTGGAAAGTAAGGCTCTGATTGGTCAGCTTTTGACTCATCTTTTTCTGACATAGTCCTCTACAATGTCTCTTCCCTGCCATCTCTATACCATGTAACCACATATACACCCTCCACCAACACCATCTTCCAGATCCCCTTCATGGGTTGTCTTCCTTTATGAGAACATAAGCTCCTCAAAGACAGGAACTGTCTTAATTACTTATATTTGTATCTCTAGTGTTTAGTATGATTCCCAGAAGACAAAAAATCATCTAATAATTTCTCTATCACTTTGAAGAATGGATAATAAGCAAAGAGACAGAAATACCATTAATGGACTATGGTAGTAGCCAAGAAAAAAAAAATAATTCACATCACGTGTCCGAAAGAGTGGGGGTATATTTCCAAAGTAAAAGACAAGACAAAAGAGAAAGGAGATCCAAAATTAATACCACATAGTAGGAAGCATTTTTAAAAGCTCTCCAAATACTCTAGGAAAGGCTTTCATTTCTATAAGAATAATTTATAGTTTCAATTTCTCTTCTTTCTTTCAAATTCCTCTCAGAAACTGAATAGACTTTCCAATTTGTAAAAGGGGATTTTCTTGGGCATATCTTCAAAGAATAAAAAATTAACAAAACTAGTTTTGCTCAGTGTTAGCTTCACTTTAAATAGCATTTCTCCAGTTTCTCAAATACTTTACACTAGGAGCTGAGCACAGAGAACAGGTTTTTTGTTGAAACAAAAGAGAAAAAACATATTTGCAAAATCTGCTCCCTAGTCATTCTAACATCTTTCTAGTGCTCCAATATGCCAAGAAAAAAGTGAATAAATCAATCCAAGGACAAGTTCTAGAGAACTTTCCTGAATTCGATCATAACTTCAAAGGTCAAATGAAAGCAAAAATACTTTTAGACTTAGTAGTGTCATCAACTGGTTTCCTCCTGGCTGCTGTTAAACTCCCCCACTAACACTGAGGCTCACATCCTGCACTTTTAATTTGGAGCTCAATAGGAAGTATTACCAAAAGAAGGGCCCAGAATGGGGGAAAGAGATCAGAATGAAAATGTTCTGAAAAAATTCCATTAGACTATAGATTCTAGAGCCTAGAAGTCAATCAGTAAATATATATAAAGGCCTACTACGTACCAGGCATTGTGCTAAGTGTAGACGATGTAATGAAAAGCAAAATATAGTCTCTGCCCTCAAGGAGCTGACAGTCTAATGAGGGAGACAACATGTAAGCAGCTGCGCACCAACAAGATATATTCAGGATAAAATGAAAATAATCAGCTGAGGGAAGGTACTAGAATTAAGGAGGATCCCAAAAGGTTTCCTGCAGAAGATAATACAGCTGGGACTTGAAGAAAGCCAGGGAAGCTAGAAGGCAGAAATAAGGAGGGAAGGCATTCTAGGTATAGGAGATGGCCAGTGAAAATGCCCAAAGACAGGAGATAAAGTGACTTGTTCAAGGAACAGCAAGAAAGTCAATGTCACAGAATATGGGCTGGTGGAGAAAGGGAATGTTATAGGGTGAAAGGGAACTAGAAAGATGGGGAGAGAGGAAGGAAGTTATAAAGTGCTTTGAATGCCAAACAGAGAATTTTATATTTGATACTAGAAGTGACAGGGAGTCACTTAAGTTTTCTGAGTAGAAGGTAACAAAGTCAGTAACATGGTCATGGTCGGACCTGTACTTCAGAAAGATCACTTTGATAGCTGAATGGAGCAATGGACAGGAGCGGGGAAAGATTTGTGGAAGGCAGACCAACTAGCAGACTGTTCTAATTGTCCAGATATGAGGCAATGAAGGTCTGTGCTAGGATGGTGAGTCAGGAAAGAAAAGGAGGGCCATGCAATACAGATCACAAAGGTATGATTGATAGGCCTTGACAACAGGCTGGAATGGTGGGGAGGAAAGGAAGAGTCCAGGGTAACGCTTAGATTATGTGGCTGGGTGAACAGAAGATGGTGGTACTCTCAACAATAACAGGAATGGCATTACAAAGAGGAAAGGGTTTGGGGGAAAAGATGATGAATTTGGTTTTAGACATGTTAAGTTTAAGATGTCTATGAGACATCTTTTTTGAGAGGCTCAAGAGACAGATGGAGACATAAGACTGGAGGTCACCAGAGAGGTTGGGGTTAGATAAGTAGACATGAGAACCATCTGCATAAAGATAATTGCATCCATGGGAGCTCATAAGATGCCCACGGGAAATAGTATAGAGGGAAAAGAGAAGAGGGCCCAGGAAATATCCCTATGGAACACCCATGATTAGCAAATATGACTTGTATGACAATACAGCAAAGGATACTGAGAAGGAACAATTAGAGAAGAGAACCACCAAGAGATAGTAAACTTAGAAAAGGGAGAATAGGGGTGGCTAGGTGGCACAGTGAATAGAGCACCAGCTCTAGAGTCAGGAGGACCTGAGTTCAAATCCGACCTGTGACACACTTACTAGCCATGTGACACTGGGCAAGTCACTTAACCCCAATTGCCCTCAAAAAAGAAAAAAAGAAAAAAAATAGAAAAGGGAGAATATCAAAGAGAAGAGGGTGAACAATGGTATCAGAGGCTGTAGACAGGCCAAGAAGAATGAGAACAAAGCAAAGACCATGAGATTAAACAATAAGAAGATCCCCGGTAACTTTAGAGAGAGAAGTTATGGTAGAATGACAAGGTCAGAAGGTAGACTTTAATGAGTTAAGAAAACAGTGAAAGCTGTAAAGTAGAGGCTGTGTTTTCTTTATCTTGTCTCCAGAGTCTGTACATACTGTATGATCAATACACATTTACTTGAAAAGTTAAGCAAATGGTTCTTTGTCAACATTTTACTCTTAAACCTATTCCTCTTCCAGACTTCTTTACCTCTATCAATGGCATAACCAGCCTCCCAAGGATCTCAAGCTCAGAACCTTGGAATCATCTTCATTTCTTCCTTCTTCCTCATCTCATAAATCCCATCAGTCACCAAATCCTCCCTCCATAAAATAATTATTTCACCTGTTTCCTCCTTTCCTTTCTGGCTTCCAGTGACCTTGTTCGTTTTTTTACTATGTCACACCTAAACTTCTTCAATGGCCTCTTAGATATCTCCCCTTCGAATTCCCTTCTAAACATTATGCACAGACTAATCTCCCCAATGTACATTTGTCATGTCCCTGCCCTGCTCAAGAACTGTCATTGTCTAAAATTTAACTAGCTATTAATTACCACCCTACTGTTACTTCCAAGATTTCCAAGGAATCATACTCACCTTTATGCTGCTCACAGAAAAACCTATGTAGCCGTCTTGCCTCAGCCGCATCTATGATTCCATTAGACATCAGTACTTGGAGGAATCTACGATGGCTATCAGTCATGCGGCTGGCCATGGTGGTACTAGAAGTGCAAAAGAGATGGGTGAGAATTAGCCACCTTGGGACAAAGACAAAACATTGTTTCAAAGGTGCCCTAGAAGTTAAGAAGATAAAATGTGATGCTTTATTATGCTATAAAGGACCTCAGCATCTTCCCATTTTGTACTTATTTCCCCAGATAATTCAACAATTGTCTTTCAGGGTGGCATGGTTCTAAAATTGCAGAAAGAGAGGGTAAGTTTTAAGTTACTTAAAATTTGTCTCACTTCTAATAAGCCCTAGCTTGACCCTTCTAACTCCCCAAAAAGGTCAGCTCAATTACCAACTCCTCCAAGAAATCTTCCATACTCCCCCCAGCCAGAATGCTTACTTGGCCCTGAATACTACATATTATACCTTGTATTATAATGATTTGTGTAAATGCCTTATCTCGCTACTGAAATTTAAGCTCCAAGAGGTCAGGGACTCTTGGTCTTTGTTTCCATTCCCACAATACCTAACATATTGAGAAATACAAAGAATAGTTTCATTATATGTAATTTCATTCATGTGCCTCCACCAGCACAGACTGTACCATCTCCATGCCTTAGCAGACAATCTTCATCAAGTCACTATAGCCAAAAAATATTCATTAACTTGTAGCAATCCAATATGGTAACAAGTTTCCCCAAACTTAGGCTAGTCTTCAGATAACAGTCTATCATTGGGTCCATAAGCTTTGAGAACCCAGTGTCATTCATCTCCATTCTGTGAAGAAACCACAGAGTAAAGGCAGTATAGTAGAGGCTGTGGTAGGAGCGCCACAACAGAGTAGAAATAGTAGGAGAAATGGATTTGAAATCAGAGGATCTGGGTTCAAATATTGCTTCAGACACTTACACCTTATGTAGCTGAGTCACAGAAGACTGGACTAGCTGACCTCTAAAGTCCTTTCTTGGCTCGAAATCAGACATTTTTAGTCTCTGTTGTGTCACAGACCCCTTTAGCATTTTGGGGAAGGATCTGCTATTACTTAGCTGTCTCACTTTAGAAGTCAGACTGTCTGGACCCGTTTCCTCAATGAGGTTGGTCTTGATCACGTGTTCTTAACTTTTTTTGTATCATGGGTCCCTTTGGCAGTCTGGTGAAGTCTACTGATCCCTTCTGAGAATAATGTTTTGAAATAACTAAAGAAAATGCTAAATTTCAGTTATATGTTAGAGAAAATAAAGGTGCAATTTTTTCCCCCATCCAAGTTCAAAGACTCCCTGAAATCTATCCATAGTCCCATGGTGGACTATTGACCCCAAGTTAAGAACTCTTACTCTAGACGTATGGTAAGAAACAGCTCTTACAGAAAGCTTCTTATAGAAATGATTTACATCTGGTCTCTCTAGGTTTTAGATTAAAATTGTGACCACCATAGCACTAGTTTGAATTCAAGTAAGGAAAGACAGCCTACTTTAATGGAAATAATAGTGGAGTAGAGCATCATAAGACCTGGGTCCTAGTCTAGATTCTGATCCTGACAAGTTGCATGATTATAAGTAATTCATTTGACTTCTCTGATTCAGATTCTTGCTTATAACTACCACTATCTCTCCTAGTTTTTCACATAACAATGCTATCCTATCAGTATTGCTTTTATTATTATTATCTGGAGTTAATACTGAACTTAGAGTTTAAAGAAAGGATAGATTTTGAGCTAGAAGGAACCTCAGAGATCATCTAATCCAATGTATTATTTCATAGATGAGGAAACTGAGGCCCAGTGTCTAGACTATGACATAGAGTTTATCAAACTATATAATTGTATGTGTATGTACTACATGCAATTATTGCAATGGGCAGGTTAAGTTAGTCCATCAATAAATATGCCACAGACAAGTATTGCAGATGGACAACAGGCTGGAGAAGGAGATAGGGTTCCACTCTATTATTTAGCAATGGTTAAAAGTCTGCTTGTCAGATATGTTGTAAAGAAATTATTTTTCACCTATGAACTGGGCTATGGATTGCCAATAAGGTCACCCACAGCTCTGAAATTCTCTGATTCTATGGGGTGGAATAGCATTTGTAAAAGTGTACCATACTTTCAATGTCCAATCTTCTTCTCTGCCCAAAAAAAAAACCCCACAAAACAACACACACACACACACACACACACACACACACATACACACACACAATATGCTTATGGTAGCAAATCATCAAACACTACTTTCTCTTAAAAAACAAAATTGCAGGTGCCCATGAGGTAGTGGAGATACATATAATAGGTACATATAATGAGAGTAAGCTGAAGCATACTGCCTTTGATGACTTTATGCAATAAATGGCATACAAAGTGCGTCCAGGGAAACGTTTGGTTGTCAGTGGACAAAAGCTGATAATATAGTGAGAAAAAATAACAGAACAAATGTTGTACTGATAGGCACAAAATGTCAGATACTCCCAATGAAACCCTCCAGAGAACTGAGACTATCCTCTATGGAGAATTTCTTTGAGGACAGAGCCAAAAATTGCACAGAAGGCATGAATGGGCTGCAATCTGCATTTCTGTAGGGAATACTCGCATCAGTGGGAACATAGATCCATATAAGTATCCAAGCAACAAAGTTAACAAGTCAACAAAGCCTTTTTCCAAAAGAACAGAACTCTGAAGCCTAAAACATCACCCTTTAATCCCCTTCTCTCTTAAAGAAATGTCAATTCTCCATGCTTGTCATATAGGCATTACCAACACACACTTTCATTGTTACAAGATAAAGCATATCCAGTTTGAAGTTGTAGAAATGAAATTTTGCAGGTCAAGTCTATCCAACCAAAGTTACATGGACAGCTTTGTGAAAGCAAAAGAAACCATTTAATAACTTGCCATTTTTATTTTTCCTAAATGATACCCTAGGTCTGCCCAGATCCTCAAAGAAAACCAAAACAAATTTAGTGTTGATGAATACTTGAAACCACTAGATCATGGCAGCAATTCAAAAGAGCTTTGAACTTAGTCTCTGTGATTCATATCCCAGTTCCAACACTGACTGACCACTGACCAGTCACTTTTCTGGGAATCAGTAAAATGATGATGATAATACTTGTCCTACTTTGCTCTCAGGACTGGTGTGAGGAAAGTACTTTGTAAACATTAAAGTGCTTATAAAAATGTTAGTGATTACTTCCATCCTTTTCCCATGCTTCCATCTTATATTTGTTCAATTCACAAACCTACTAGATAAGGATCATGTCTAACTCAGAAACCTCTCAGACATCTAACACTGCTACTACTCAATTAATAGTAAATACATTAGGAATAGTACAATAGGAATAATGATGATCCTTCTCCATTCACCCTCCACAAAACTCATTTGTTCTTTGGCTCCTATGATAAAATGACTATCCAGATTCCAAGTGAGGAGTAAACAGACTCAAGTCTTCGATTGTCTCAGAACAGTAAAGTGTCTTTTTTATAGGGGAATGGTTTTCTATTTTATTGAAATATTTTGGAACAGGTCATATGCCCATACCCTATGAGATTAATCTTTTTTTTCCACCTCTCTGCATTACCTGATATCAAGGGAGGCTTTCAAGCTATATGTATTGGGTACAGGAAAAAGAAAGCAAATAATTCTAAAACAAATATTACATAGGCTATTATCCTTACTTTAGATGGACACACTGCTTAATGTAAAACAATGTCATGACATAATTCCAAATCAGTAATAAATAGCAGTGCAGAGAGTAGGGAAGGAAGCCCAGGGAATAAATCTATCTCCTGGTATATCTATTAGTGACAGGCAGTGTGTTATAGTAGAAAGAGTCCTGAACTGTGAGTTGGAAGACTGGGTTCTCTTTCTAATTCTGCCAATATCTTACTGTGTGATCATGAGCAAGTTATTTAATTTTTCTGGTCCTGTTATTTTAACTGTCAAATGAGAGAACTCTCTGGCTCTTACATTCTATGACTTCATGCCTGATTCAGCTTCTACAAATCTTTTTCTTAAATCCAACTCTACTCAATTTCCACCTATTATTTCATTCAGAACCATCCCCTCCCATTTTTTCTAGACCAGAGATTCATAACCTTTTATTGCATCATGGACCCCTTTGGTAGTCTTGTAAAAGTTCTAATCACTTCTCAGAATGTTTTTTAATGTATTAAAAAATAGATAGCACTACAGAGGCAACCAATTATATTGAAATAAAATCATCAAAAGAAAAATTTTTAATAGGTTAACAGACCCCAGGAAAAGAATTCCTCTTCTAAGAGCCTAGCTCCAGCTTGTCTTCAATCTCTCCCTTCTTAAAGTTCCTTGCCGTATACATACCAACATGCTCAGCTTTTCCTTATCTTTAAAAGAAAAAAATCTTCCCCTTGAATTTGCTACCCCTTTAAGTTATCATCCAATTTCTCTCCTTTCTATCATTGCTAAATTTTAGAAAGCATAATCTGGTCTGCACTCACTGCTTCCACTTACTATACATTCTTTATTCAACCCTCAGCTTTTTTGTCTCTACCTTCTCTATTCAATAATATAGTTATTTCCAAGTTACTAACAGTTGCCTTTTCTCAGGCCTTTCCTAGACATCTCTGCAGCATTTGACATTTTAATCATTCACTCTTCTTTCCTACTTTCATCCCTTGTGTTTCACAGGACAGTTCCCTCCCTCACAGTTCTCTTCCTATTGCTGAGTAATTCTTCTCAGTCTCCTTGGCTAGTTTCTCTTCCTGTCTAAAAACGGTATACCCTAAAACTCTATCCTCTCTTCTTGTGTAATCCATATACTGTCCCATAACAAAGTCCTCCACCCCTACAGGTTCAATTATCTCCAGAGCTGAAATGAGGGTGGTGTGACTGAGGCTTTTCCCAATGTCAGAAATGTAGAGACCACTGATATTAACTGTATTCCTACAAGGAAGAGAGTGGAGGAAATGGGCAAATCTGGTGACAAATTAGAAGAAAAGAGGATAGGAGGAAGACAGGATGAACATCTTACCAAAGGAAAAGGGAAGAGAAGAAAAACAAATTTTGACCTAGCTTAGGGATAAAAAGAAACGCCTAGCAAGCACGTCACCTCATTACCTATCAGCGGCCAAGGCTCTTGAGTGAAGGGATGGGAGAGGTTAAGTGAGCATAGTAAATGTATAGCCCTTCAACTGCCTGAATTCCATTCCACCACAGACTGAAGCAGGCCCAAGGTACTATTGCCCTAAAAGAGACTGCTGGGTTGTAAGGGTGAGCTTGGAGTGAAAGCACACCCAGGAACTACCAAGAAGCACCCTTCCCATTCAGTTGCTCATCCCAAGTCATAAGACTAGGGACCAACTTCTGGGAAAAGCCAGTGTGCCTGAGCGAACCTTGGCCATATCACAGGTCTAAATTCAACAACCTTGCTGAAATTGTACTAACCTAAGAATCAGGTGATAAGAGTTCTAGTCCCTGCTCTGACATTAAATCTGGACTTCTGTCTCTCTCTTTGTGAAATGATGGGGTTGGACGAGTGAGTCTCTTAAGGTCCTTTTTGGGTGTAACAATTTGAGCCTATGAGATTTGTGCCCATAGGACTTCCACTCATCCTCCATTTCAGTAGGAACTGAATATGCCTTCCTTCTTCTGTGACCTTTGGCAAATCACTTCATGACTTCAGGGCCTCAATTTCCTCCTTTGTAAAATGAAAGACTTGAACTAGATAATCCCTAAGGTCCCTGCTATTTTTAATACTCTGTCATGATATCTTGAGGGTTTTGCTTATGTTTGGCCTCAGGACTTCTTTCTCTCCCCTTCCCCAAAGCATCTGTTTACTGTAGTGGCTATCCCTTCACTCCCACAAACCTTAGTCTTCTTGAATACCATGTGAAGAAATAACTTCAGTACCCAGAATTTAAAAATAATTAGTTAAAATAGATAACTACTGCATAGCTCTCTTCCTCACCCACATTTCCATCTCCCTTCTGGACATCTCTACTTGGATATCCTGCCATGATCCAAAATACAAGATGCCCCTTATTCCCTCAAAACCTGTCCCTCCTGCTGGTTTCCTATTTCTGTCAATAGTATCCCAATTTTCTCAGTCACCCAGACTAAAACTTCTGAGTTATTCTGGACTCTTTCCTCACTTCCATACTCACAATTAGCTGCCAAATTCAATCAGGTCTACAAGCAATTATTAAACATCTATTATGCGCCAGGCATTAAAACACTAGATCAATCCTACACCTGAAATTTCTTTCATGTTGTCTCTCTCTCCTTTCTCATCCTTATTGATGACCTGATGATCTCCCACCTACACTATTTACCATATTAATTATACCTCTAGTCCTTTCCTTCTCCAGTCTATCATTTATTTTAGACCCCTCTTAGATACCTCTGAAGCATCTGACATTGTTAATCATTCACTCCTCCTTTCATACTTTCTTCACTTGTCTTTCAAAAGACTGTTCTTTCCCTCTCAGTCCTCTTCCTACCTCTGACTGATCTTTCTCAATCTCCTGGACTCATTTCTCTTCCTCCTGAAGAACAGTATATTCTAAGCTACCACAGTAACCTACCTGATCCACATATCAAAACATCAAAGGTCTCAATAATAAAATAACAAGGCCCTCCAAAACCAAGCTATAATCTACCTTTGTAGCCTAAGAGTACTTCCTCTGTGCATTCTGGCTTAAACAAGCAAACAGTCCCATTTCTCATTGTACTGGCTCTTTGCCTCCATTTCACACACCCAACTCAATTTCTATCTATTCACATCATTCTTCTAAAACCAGCTCAAGGGCCACTTTATCCAAGACAATTTCCCTGAGCCCAACTAGAATTGACCCTTCCTTCATGTTTACTCAGCTGACTCCACATTTATTAAGTCTCCATTACTTACTTGCAGGGTTCCATGCTAGACAGTGGGTGAGATACAAAGTTAGGTAAGACCAGGACCTCCTCATTTAACCTGTTTGACTTCTCCTGTGTATTAATCATTTTCCAATTTATATCAGTTACATGCATCTTCCCCTCACAAGACAGTAACCGCCCTAATGACAAAAACTAGGTGTAATGTTGTCTTTATATCCCCCAGGAGTCAGAACTACACCTTGAAGGCTACAGGTATTTAAAAGAATTTCAACTGGCTAAAATGATAAATAATAAACTATTAAAACTGGAAGGGACCCTGTACTTTATCCTAGACCCAGCTTTATCCCTATTTCCTTCCCACCTGGAGAACATCCCTTTTTTGTCTCTGTCTCTAACTGCTTGTAAATGCACATGGGTCTACATATTACTTTTCAAGGCCATTCCTCCAGGTCTCAGGAGCTGAGTCTAAGAAAGAAAATGCAAATATTTGACCGGGGCTACCATAACCAGTTATCACCCGAAATGTAGATGAGGAATGTCCAGCAACTTAAAACCCACCAAGGTGGACTTTACAGAGAAAAAAAGGAGGGAAGCGGGGAGGCCACCGTAGGCCACACAGGATGGGATCATGGTAAGCTCTGACACTCAGGACTGGATCCTGGTCCCAGTCCTGCCCTGAATCGTGTATCTACCTCTCAATGGGCCTCAGTTTCGACCTCTGAGAAACGGGTCGCGATCTAATTCTAGATGATACGTAAGGTGCCTTCCAGGCCCATCTATGGCCGCACGGTCTTCTACACCCAATCCATCAGTCAAGTAACATTTATTAAGCGTCTACTACGTGTCCGCGCTCCCTTCCCCAGCAGCAGTGGAAAGACTTCCTTGCCACTGGAGGGCCGCAAGTTCAAACTCTGATTCGGGGACTCCAGAGCACAGTGACTCCAGATAACTTACTCCCAATTCCTCGCCTCCTGGCGCTCCCCTCCCCGCAATCCAGAAACTCCCGCCGGTAACCCCACCCCTTTTCCCCGCACTGCCAACCCACAGATCCCGACCCAGGTCCACCGGAGTCCCCAAATACTAGACCCTGTACCTGGCGCACTCCTACAGCGGGAGGGGGCGGGACCAAAAAGAAGCCGACTTCCCCATTGGTCAACGCCAAGAAGCCGCTCCAGAGAGACCCCCCCTCCAAGTGGCCGTGCTGCTTACGCACTTCCGTTTCCGGCTTCCTGGACACCTGAAGGAGAATTTGAGGAGGAAAGGGTTGCTATGGAGACACGGCATTGGCTTTACATGCGCGGCTTCCGTGACACCCACGCTTCCGCTGGTAGCCTACCAACGCCTCCCTGCGCTCCTCCGGATGTTGTGGTGTGCGGGAGGGGGAAGGAATAAACTTTCGCTTCCCCGCGTGAAACTCTAAAAGTCAAAGAGAGTCAGAGCTAAAGGGGGGAACCTAGAACACTCAGGGACTCCAGAGCAGAGGAGAGACATAGAACACGTCTGAGAGAACTATTTCTCCAGGAACTGGCACCCTAACACCGAAACAGCTATGTACAAGCAAGCAAGATAGATAGATAGAGAGAGAGAGAGAGATAGATAGATAGACAGACAGATAGATAGAAGACAACTAGCATTAAAGGGGAGGAAGAAGCCTTGGGAGGCCCTATGAAGCTGGAATCTTCATTTGAACCCATTGACAGTCAGTGAATTTGTTAAATGAGGACTGGCCTAAATTTACACAGACTACATTGGCCACGTGTTCTTGGTTACAGAGATTTTCAAAGATCATATCCTAAAGAGTGATTTAATCTGCCTCTATAAGGACAGTATACTGTGATCAAATACCATGCTTGAAGCAGTAAAGTCAGAAAAATTAAAACAAAAAAATTATTTTGATGAAATAAAATCTAAGTCTTAAAGGCCCTATTTATCAGACCTCTCTCAAAATGTTGTGCAGAAAGAG
This sequence comes from Pseudocheirus occidentalis, assembly GCA_028646575.1. Lineage (NCBI taxonomy): Eukaryota > Metazoa > Chordata > Mammalia > Diprotodontia > Pseudocheiridae > Pseudocheirus > Pseudocheirus occidentalis. Next base: position 98,385,290 of record CM053599.1, read on the forward strand.
CAAGCTGAGACCTGGGTTCAAGATATATTTAGGTGTGGATTTATTAATTAAACGAGCTACTACCCAAGTGTGTTCACTCAAATGAGTAGTGATTCTTGGGCTTTACAAACAATTTTATAGACCAAAACCACAAAATCCACAATCAGGGAGAGGAGCTAGCAAAAGCTGACCTACAGAAGCAAAAAGACCAACCATTGTTTAGATCTATAACTCGGCTAATTTGGGAATATGGTGCAAGGGTAGGAGGGTGCAACCTTCCTGTGTCATGGGGGTCCCTCCTAGAACAGGGTGGAGGGGCATGGGGCAAAGGGGGCTGGAATTCCCCAGAACAGGGTAGGGTCATGTTCTGGACAAAGAGGGTGGGGGGCCTGCTGGGACAGGACAGGGTGGTCCCTAGATAAGATCCTTTCACCATAATGAACCTTATGCACTATAATGATTCAAAGAGAAAATATAAAATGCTAACTAGGGAAGAACAGGACAGGGGACTATGCCTTGAGCAACTTTCCTCAGACTTGAGCAATGATATCCAGTCATGCCTTAAGCAGTTTTCAAGCTATAACAAAATGTAGAATAAAAATACAAAAGGGGACTTAATGATGGGCCACAAATCAGTTGGTGGGCAGGTAACCTGAGATTTGGATTCAGGCACAACAATATCATGTCCCTTAGGTTCATTTCTAATATAAAATTATTTAATATGAGAGCATACATACAGTACTGTTTCATAGTATACTATCAAAGCACAGATGTTCCTGGAAGTTTATAGAAACGTAGAATTAGGAAGTGAAAGGTTTTAGAGCAGAGTTTCTTTACCTGGGATCCATGAACCTAAAATCTATCTATATCCACAGATTTCAATGTCTATGAACTTGAATGGGAAAAAAAATTTACATGTTTATTTCAGTATAACCCATTCCTTTTGTATCTTATTTATTTTATTTTATGAATTTAAAAAACATTATTTGGAGGAAGAATACATAGGCTTCACCAGACTGACAGTGGTCCACTACACAAAAAAAAAAGGTAAGCACTCCTGCCTTAGAGATTATCAAATTCAACCCCTGTGTTTTACAAATGAGAAAACTGAAGCCCAGAGAGAGAAAAAAAATGATTTCTCAGGATCATACAACAAATTAGGATTCTGTCTCCTAATCACAGCACTTATTTACTGTGTATTAGCTCTATCATAGGTCAGTCATTCAACAAACATTTGTTGATTGACCAGTATCATAATGGAGAACTCATTGCTGTACTGGAGAGTACAAAAAAGGAAGAGGGGACATAAATCCCCAACACTGAAGAAGCTTAATCTGTCCCTACTGCTCACCACTACTTAATAGGCTAACATTCAAGGATCCTCACAGTCTGAGTCTGACCTCCTTCTCCAATTTTATCTCAGGCAGCTCTGTTGTGATTTAGAGGTGCTAAGAACTCTGAAATGCAATGGTGCAAGGTAGGTCTGACTCAAAAGAATTCAACCACTCAAGCCTTCTTTCAGTCCAAGCAGTGAGTTTATTATGACACTGGTTGGATGAACAATATTCCTAATGAGTCTGTGGTATTTGTGACACAGATACAAGTGGGCCAGATTCAAAGAATCTGCGCAATTTAATGGGAGTAAGATTGATATTTTTGTACAGAAAGACTGTGGGAAGATCTGGATGGGATCTAGGAGTGGCCTGGGGTAGTCCAGAGGCACCAGAGGAAGGGTCTGGATGAGATTAAAGAGTGACAAGTAGGCTGAGGTGGGCCAGGTGCAGACATTGGAAGGAGTTAAGTGGCCAGAGAGCCACAGTAAAAGGGCAGTTAAAAGTATTATTGACCAAGATGGGACAGAAACATCAGGCAAACACCAGAAATCTGGGCTGCTGAAATGTATGGGAAAATTCAGGAGCTTCAAGTAGACTTGAAATAAAAACACCTGGGTTCTGACTGCAGCACTGTCACTTAGAGTATGACCTTGAGCAAAGCTGATATATTAGAGTGAAATCAATAGCCAAAAGAATTTCAGTTGACTAAAGTGATGGGTATGACACAAGGTGAAATATAGGGAAAATGTAATGCACTAGAGGACCCCCCAAAAAAAATCAAAAGCAGAAGTTGCATGATTAAACAAAAAAAAAATCATGAGAAAAAAGACCTGGGAATATTAGTGGACCACAAGCTCAATATGAATCAATAATGCCATGACAGTCAAAAAAGATAATGTTAATTGGGGCAGCTAGGTGGCACAGCAAAGACAATGCTGGGCTTAGAATTAAGTAGCCTCAGAAACTAGCTGTGTGACCCTGGGCTAGTCATTTAACTTCTTATTTGCTTCAGTTTCCTCATGTGTAAAGTAAAAATAATAAATAATAGCATCCATCTCTCAGAGATGTTGTCAGGATCAAATGAGATAATTGCAAAGAACTTAGCACATTCCTTTGTTTGGCACATAGCAAGCACTATATAAGTGTGTAATGGGAATTTGAAGATCTTCTCTGCCCCTTAATAGACCTAGGGGGGAGTTTGAAGACCTCCCCTTCTGTGAAGATAAACTCTGCCCTCTAATAAACTCAATGTAATCATGTGGAGCCTGCGATGGAGGGAATTTGCTGAAGGGTACAGCAGAGCCCACAGGAAGCTTCCCTGCTGTGAAGATAAACTCTGCCCCCTGATAGGCTGAATGTAGTCACATGGAGCCTGGGGTGGTAGGAGTTTGCTGAAGGGAAGAAGAACCCACAGGAAGCTGGGAGCCAGAGCCAGAGAGATAGTGGGAGAGAGGTGCTCAGGCAAGGAAAGAGAGAGGTTTGTGAATAAATATTGAGCTTGTATTAGTTTGTGGGAAAGCTGAGGATAGCATGGCTCAGCGTTATTATGGCTTCTGAATGTCTTTGGTACTATGATAGAATTGGCTTGCTGGTTTGGGGATTCAGTTTTCTGGTGTCTAAATAAATGTTTCAGTTCTGTCTTCTACCTGGAGAATCTAGTATATTTTGTGATCGAAAGTCATGCAATATTTATAGTCACAGTCTTGATCGTAATCATTGGCACTGTAAATATTGCACTGGCACTACAAAATGTTAACTACTATTACATCCCCTGTGTGAGGAGCAGAGCTGGCTTGAGAGCTTTAGAGAGGAGCAACATTGTTCATTCCTTCTTCAAAAGAGGACATGAGTAGGCCCAGGGTCCCTTTGACATAAATTTCAAGGAGGAAAGAGAAAAATAATTTAGACATGGCAAACAGGTAAGTGAATACACAGTCTCAATATATTCCTGATTTCCATCCTGCTTCCTTAGAGACTTGACAAAATTTCTTTGGTTGAGAGTGATACCTCTCTTTTGGGTAAGCAAGATATCAGCACACTTACATCACTCTTGTGTATTTTCTGTTGTACTCCTATCTGTAGAATTTTCCTATTTCTTGGATAAATGGGGTTACTTGCTATTCACTATTTGTGATTTTTTTTTAATGTAACTAGAATCTGGTAGAAAAGAGTCAAGCCTTTCTTTGGTTACCTTCCCCCTTTAAGAAACAGTGACCAGAGAAGTGATTTGACCCTAAAAATTTGGTGCCTACACCAAAAATATTTTGGTGGACAAAGAGATATAATTCTAGTGTGATGTCCATGTCTCTCAATGGAGAACATACTCACTGATAGGGGAAAGGTGCGTGTAGTTCTGCCTAGGAGCATGAGAGCCAGAATATTCTGATAATGCAAATGAATATAAACACCAAAGCCACAGGGACATGACAAGTGTTATGCCCTTGGTCAGTGTGTCCTGTTTGTTCTGTGTTTACAACCCAGATGTTCTGTTGATGCTCTGCTCTGGGATGTGAGCTCTGTCCTTCATCTACATGTTTACCCAATCCTTGTGGCGTCAGAGGCAGCCATGAGGAATGTGGACTTTTTGTCAAAGAGATTCAGACAGGGGGATAAAAGAGGGAAACACTGGGAATGGGGTAGAGAAGGGAGAAGGAAAAATAAAGCTGTCTGCTGATCACTCACTCTCCTGGCTCCTGGCTTTACATTGTTGAACATGCTGGACACGTCCGGAAACACATCGAAGACCAGGGAAAGATTGGTAAGACCAGGTGGCCCCCTGACAAGTAGGTCAGGACACTCACCAGTCTTATGGTCCCTTCTTAAATCCTCCCCTAAGGAAAGATAGGTAGGATTCTTAAGATATCTATCACTGCATTACCTCAAGTCATTGTTTTGTACATATTAAAACTGTGTGTGAATATTCACAATGATAACACCTTTATTGTAAGCACTACTGAGGCTTTTCTCTATTGCATATCCTAAGATGATATAATCACTCTCTCTTCTCCCCACCTCCAAGGTTCTCATCAACTCCACCAAAGCAGCTGGTTTCTCCATGTTGCTGGGAATCTGATCCAAGATAGAATTTCCCTGTGTTTCTTCACATTTGAGGAAATTATCAGTAAGACAAATCAAGAAATTATTAGATGAAATTTCCAGGGACAGAGTCAAGAATAGAGGAAGCATGTAGCCAATATTCCTTTCCAAAGGACTTTAAAATAAGGCCTCAAATCAAATTCTGGAGTGGCAGAGCCAACAAAAGATTGGAGTGAGATATTTTTCTAACCCAAGATACCTTAGGAGGTCAAAAGGAGAAAATTGTGATACTAAAGTAAGAGCTGGCCTATAGCTCACATGGTGGCAACACCAACTATGGGTCTTGTTGCTGCTGCAACAATGGCAGCAGCAGCTTTGGAAGCTCTCAACCCAGAGATAGTAAGGAGATTGGGCAACTTGTCAGAAAGAGATTATAGGGAGGCCCTGGGCCACCCTAGGGGCAGGACCAAGGTGCTGTTTAGTAACTCCATTGCCTGTATTCACTTCCAGGTCATAGTTCCAGGGTGTCCAGGAGAGCTTTCAGTCACAAAGGAGCAGGGACCCTAAGGAGGAGTACTTGTGGCTTCAAGGGATCAGGATTCTTACCCTTCCTGGGTAAGGACCAGAGCTTAGATGAGGAGAGCAGTGACTACACTTCTCCCTAGATCACATTACCTTGAAAGTGAACAGGTTACCCAAAGAGGGTTAGGGTTGCCTGAGACCCCAAAATACCAACATGCTGGGTCCTGTGGAAAGAATTCCACTCAAGTCTTCTCAGCCAAAGAAAAACAAAGTTTATTGAAAGTTCAAGTTCACCATATGGGGTAGGCTCTTAAGGAACCAGTGCTATAGCACTTTCACACAGTAAGTCTGTGCTAAGCTATTCTGTGGCACTCTCACACACATGGAGGGAAGATGGGACTCTTATATACAGAGGAATCTAGGGGTGGTCTAGAGGAGGAGTTTGGGGAGGGTCTGCAGGAGGAGTTAATGAGGTCAATGCAAGAGTGGATTGATATTTTGATAGGCTCCAGGGTGGGAAGTAGATGGACAATGGAGGGCCAGGCTAGTAACAGAGATTTGGGCCCAGCCATAATGAAGTACTTATGGCCTCTGTAAATGCCTCACCAAGTAGGAAGATTCAATCAGACTTCAAGGGGTTTCCCAGAGCATGTACCTCAAAGATTCAAGGAGAGCTCAAGGGAGGTCCCAGAGCCTACACCTCATCAAAAGCACTGACAACTCCCAGGACTAGCTCTGAAAACGGTAGGGCAAAAAAATCCTGAAGCTTGGGATAGTGCCCCTTGCTCCTCTCTGAGGAACAGAGCCCAACTTTAACATAAAGTTCAAAGTCAAGGAATAGACTGACAAAATAAGCAAACATCAAAAAAAGAATGAAACCATAAAAAGCTACTACAATGATGAGTAAGATCAAGATATACGTTTAGAAGAAGATAATGATGTCCAAAGAGCTATGAACTCTTTGGAAAAAAATATATGAATTTGATATAAGCCTAATAGGAACATCAAGAAAACTATGAGCAAAGCCTCAAAGAAAAAACATTGCAAATTTGATAGAATCCCAACAAGAATTCGTGGAAAAGTTTTTAAGCATATGGGAAAATGCTCTAAATCACTATTGGTTCGAGAAATGTAAATCAAAACAACTTTGAGGTACCACATCTCACCAGTCAGATTGGCTAAGATGACAAAACAGGAAAATGACAAGTGCTGGAGAGGATGTGGAAAAATTGGAAGGCTAATGTATTGTTGGTGGAGCTGTGAACTGATACAACCATTCTGGAGGGCAATCTGGAACTATGCCCAAAGGGCTCTAAATAATTGCATACCTTTTGACCCAGTAATACCACTTTTGGGGTTGTATCCCAAAGAGATCACAGAAGTGGGAAAAAGATCCATATGTACAAAAATATTTATTGCAGCTCTCTTTGCGGTGGCAAAAAACTGGAAACTTAGGGGATGGATGCCCATCAATTGTGGAATAGCTGAACAAGTTATAGTATATGAATGCAATGGAATACTATTGTGCTATAAGAAATGGGAAGGAGATAGACTTCATAATTACCTGAAGAGGCTTATACGAATTGATGCTAAGTAAGAGCAGAACCAGGAAAAATTTGTACACAGTCACAGATATATCATATGTGTGAGAACCCACCTGGATAAACTGGACTCTTCTCAGCAACACACAATTAAAAGACAACACTACAAGTTTCAGAATGGAAGGAAATACCTACACTCAGAGAAAGATCTAGAAAGACTAGCATTAAAATGGAAACTGAAGCAACACATGCTATTATTCTTTTCCATGTTTGGTTTTGTTTCTTTTTTTTTTCTCTTTTCCCATTATTTGCTCCACTGGTTACAACACTTCTATACAACCAGACTATTGTACAATGTGAAAGTGTTTGCAGATCCCATACATGATTGTACTCCACCATGGGGGGAGGGGAGGTAGAAGGGAGGGGAGAAAATCTGAAACTCAAGTGATTCTGTAACTGAATCTTGTAAACTAAAAATAAATAAACAAGTCAATAAATTTTTTAAAAAGGCAAAAAAAAAAAAAGAATTAGGGGCAGCTAGGTGGTGCAGTGAATAGGGCACTGGTCCTGGAATCAGGAGGACCTGAGTTCAAATTTGACCCCAGACATGGAACACTTACTAGTTATGTGATCTTGGGCAAGTCACTTAACCTCAGTTGCCCTGCCTTCCCCCTCTCCTCCCCCCTCCAAAAAAAAAAAGAATTCATGGTAAAGTTATTCTAAAATTCAAATAACATTTATAAAGGAAAATGGGGAAAAGAAATCAGAGCTTTGTAGGAAAATTATGAAAAGGCAATGAATGAACAGCTTGTTAAAAGAGTACCAAAAAATACTGGAGAAAATAACACCTTAAAAACCAGAACTAGCCAAATGGGAAAAGAAGTATGAAAACTCACTGAAGAAAATAATTCCTTAAAAAATTAGAATTGGTCAAATGGAAGCTAATGACTCCATGAAACATCAAGAAACAATAAAACAAAATCAGAAGAATGAAAAAAATAGAAGAAAATACAAACTATCTCTTTGGAAAAATGACTGATCTGGAAAATAGATAAGAGAGAGATGATTTAAGGATTTTTGGACTAGGAGAGGATTCTGAAATTAAGGTGAAATAGGTCACAAAACCTCAGACTCTCCAAATTTCCTCCACAAAAAAAGACAAAACATCTCAAAGCAAACAGAGCAGCAGAAACAAACAAAAGTCAGAGTAAAGCAGTTGCCCTCATAAAACAACTAATGAAGACCTCCATGGTGGAGGTTTGGCCTGAGTGAAGTACAAACACCTCTAGGACAACTCCATTCATCAAAAAACAATGAACCATGGGAGTAGCTGGTTTGAGAAGCAGCCTCAGCCTCAGGAACTTTCACCTCATGGACAGTGTGAGAGTCAGACAGCTGAGTAGGAGAACAGTATAGGTTCCTGCATTGTCAAGGAATGCCAAGCACAGCTGTGCTGACCAGACACAGTCCTGGGCTACTATGACTGTAGGGGAAGAAGGAGCTAACAAATGCCTGGTGAGTACTGTAGCATAGGGACAGGGACCCTGCTGGACAGAATCCCTGGCTTCAGTTCCAGGGCAGAGAGGAAAACTGAAGGTTGCAGCCACTAGAAGGACCATAGGGAGGAAGAGCATTTGCAGGATACCATGGCTTGGGGGGTACTAGCCACAGCTTAGGGCTTAGGATTGCCCAAGGTGGGGCCTGAGACATAGCTCAGAAAATAACAGCAAGAAAGACCTGAGGCTTAGGGCATCACTGCCCACATCTTGGGACTAGATACTGATTATAATTATAAGCAGCTAAAAATGAAATAAAACAAAACAAAAAATGAGTAAGCAAAGGAGAAAGAACCCAACTATAGATAGCTGCTATGAGGATAGAGAAAATTTGGGTTCATATTTAGAGGAAGGTAGTGGAGCTTTAAAAAGCCACTCCTTTTTCAGCCAGGCCTGGGGCAGTGGGAAGGAGCCGAGCTGTGCCGAGCCACAGCCAGTCTGCAGGATAGAAGATCTACAGCCTCCAGCAACTTCACATCTGCCAAGGCATGAAAAACAGGGATTGGAGAGGGGCAGTTCAGCAGGAGGGGTTCATCCAGCAGGCCGGCAGGCCGAGAGCTGAGACCAGCCCAGCCCAAAACCGAAATGCAGCCAGGACAGGACAGGCCCCAGGGCAGTCAGGATGAGCTGAGCCTCCCAAGCCGCAGCATGAGTCTACTTCAGAGAAGATCTACTGCACCTGAGGGGATCTTCAAATACAGCAAACCAGGATCAGTGAAACTTTGAAACTTAATTTGGGGGAGAAAAAGTAGTTTGGCCAATCTAACCCCAGGGCAAGGAAGCAGTGGGGGAAGGGCAGGACCTGCTGTAACTGGTAGTGGCCCCCCGGGGGGGGGGACTCGGCAGGGGGGGCTGAATCGATTGATCAGGGCCAAGTGCTCTTGCGTTGAGCAGCCTGGATCCAGATTGTGGTCTTGGGTGGTGGTCCTGGGGTGCGC